>JAQPZY010001244.1:0-600000 GCA_029931535.1 Margaritifera margaritifera | reverse complement strand
TATACAAACCGGTTACATAGTTTTCGCGGATGCAAACAAAATGTTACTCGCTCATTATTAAGATTGACGTTGTTTCCAGATTTGTCAGTGATTGACATTGCGACGTCTGGTATACTGTAGACATTGTTGATGGGATAATAAATGAGCGGCGAAGGCTTTATGGTCATCAATGATTCTGGTGGTGCGTTTTCGTTTCACATTGCAAGCCCCGGCCCGACAAACTATCATCTCTACAGATTGTATTGCTTTTCTGTGGTGCCAACCAATCCGGGCCTGACTTATTTTCAGATTTTTACGCTAGAAGATTTGATGTAAGCAACATATATAAGATGTCAGAATTCGTAAGAATTTCACGCGAATTTAACACGCTGTTGTTTGAAGAAACACAATAGGGCATGGTTTTTGATGACGCGATAGTTAAGACATAATATGATAAAATTGGTAAAAACAAACAACTGTATACAAAGTTTTTGGAGGATCCAGAAGGCGTAAAAACAGATGATCACGTGGTCAATCTTTTTTGCTTACTCATATGAGAGCGCCACAGTTGAGGCACAAGCTAGACAAATATGAAAAGCTAAACAGTTATACAATGACAAGGACTCGCCCAGGGCTGCTTGAAACATATGAGTGCTCTTTAAAAATATACTAAACGAGTTGAGCATGGATCCAGTGATTCTAACCAAAACAAATAAAAACACAAAACAATTAGCAAAAAAGTAACAAAAGATCTCAATAATGTCAACGAATGGCTGTACGATCAAATCTCAAAAAACACTTTAAAAAGCAAGACAGTCTTCTGGAAAAAATCGACAAGCGGTATTTTTACCGAGAGCTTGGTTTGGATTATGATGACGCAGAAACTATTCTGGAAGTGATGGCGTTGCCTGATACAAATGACGGTGAAAAAGATCTTCAGTCTGATGAAGCGCCGCACACACAGCCTGATGCCTCAAAACCACAACCAGAACAACCACGGCCAGAACCTGATGCAACCAAAAATGTCTGAAATAGAACTTCCTGAGTAGCTACAAAAAGATGAAATTCCAGAGTTTGTAAATACAAAGCAGCTGAAGCTAATTATCACATACTCAAATACAGAAGTTACAACCAGTATGAAGACAGCGTTCTTGGAGCGGCTGTTGAGTACGTTGGACAGTTAACGCAAGAAGACACACTGGCTCTTGCTGCATTTAGTGATAAGATCACATGTTCTCAGAATCAAATATTTTGCAAACTTACCAGATCCAGGTGAAGAAATGCAAAAGCATTTTATAGACCGCTTGTTTGATAGGACACCCTACAAGGAAAACCTGGATTAAACAATTAAAACTATTTTTGATCAAATGCAAAACATTTATATAGTTTATTCACAATAAAAAGATATTTAATGCATATGATCAGATCCTCAAGTATCACGCAACACAGCACTATGAATCAAAATATCTTTCTGGTGCGATTGCGTATCTTAACTCAAAACCTGATGGAGGAATTGGAATGACGAGTGCTTATTATGACTCAAAACAGTTTTCATATTCACCTTATCTTCATGACTCGCTAGATGCAACAGAAGAAATGGAGCAAACTTTCAAAAATACGGCACCTCCATGGCAATGTTATACCATGACATGGTTAGGCTGAAAACTCCTACATTTTACACGCATGTTACTAGCATGTACATACTTTATTGTTGAAGTAAAAAAAAGAACACTAGTTATATACGATGAAATATCTCATAAACTTTAATCATATTAGCAGCCATCCCGAGCTAGAACAGAACTAATAACTTATCACTTATTACTACAGTTATTACAAACGGGCCTATTGTTTCATGCGATCTTACAAATAGCACTGGCGCCTTACTGAATCCATTTTTGTTCATTATTTCTGGCGTTGGAATTGCAGCACAGGCCGCTTTCAGAAAACTTGAGCCTGGAATTCAAAACAAAAAACCTATGTGCAAATACACTTACGTCAAGTACACACAAATTCTGAATCAAATCAAGACCTGCTTACGAGGCGCTGCCTTTACCGTGGCTGATTTAGTTAAAGAATCCAAAATCGTAGATAACATCGTTTTAGATTTGAGTCATAATGTGTGTTAGTAAGTACGAGTATATTTATGCAAAACAATGTTAGAGGACAGAAAAATAAATAGACGCTTGTTTGAGAACATCTTAAAGTTTGATTAAGGTATACAATGCTTCACCGATAAGTCCGTTGTATTTATTCTCTAGAAAAATCAAAGGTCGCCTCAACTTTATGACGATTTTTGCATAGCAGTCAAAGTGGTCATTACTTATTTCCTTCAGATTTCAAGTGATGTCAAGGGCGACACTTATACGTCCATAGGCGTAATTGACCGTTATCGATTTTCTGAGATCGTAAAAATTGAGTTCAGGTGGAAACAAATCACAAGGAGCTTCTTTGCAGGAACTATGATTGCTTCTGTGCACATTATATAAATCGCTTACATAAAAGTAAACCGCGGTCTTAAAACAAACTGCCATAACACCTTGTTTTGACAACATCGTACAAAGATCTTTTGCTGCCAAGTTTGTTGTATAGTCTTCTCATAGCATGCGTCTGGAGTTTTCTAATTCTATAGAGATATCTGCAAAAAGTCAAACCACTCCAGATGTTCTTTGGAAGTTTGGTAAATCATCTTGAAGGCGTTCCGACAAATTTATAGGCACCATTTAATGTTTTGATTTCTGAAGCCATTATTGGACATCTTCTATGTTCCATCCTAGTGGAAATTATACTGTGGCATCATCGGTGATCTCATAGGCAGCCATCGTGTGTCAAAGTTAAATACTATATATACTATTTTTTATCTACTTTGCGTACAATCTCTCGCAGTTTTGATATGGGGCTCTTGATTGTTTTGCCAATACCAGGTTCGCGGGCAATATAGTTGTAGGTAATTTCGAATATTTTCCATGGTAACACAACAACGAGCTTCTTGTCTGGACACTCCTTAGTGATATCATCAATCGCGTGAGAAATGCCATCACGCTGGTCTTAAATGTCTGCAATAATGTAATCATGTTCTCTATGTAGGTCTTTCTTAAGAAATGATGACAATTCTGCTTCAGTAGATTCTCCAAGATCCATGAAGTCGTTGTAGTTGCCAAAATATCCTATGAAGCCTATTGCGATTTCATTCTTAGTGTACCTTGCTCCTTAGTGTACCTGTCGTAATCTCTACTATGAAATCTGCTGTCGTATTCGGGGTAAAATCCCAATAGATTCAAAGAACATTTACGAAAAATTGTATCAATAATCAGACCGTATGAAGCAACAACTGAAACTTCTAAGCCCGATAATACTTGTGGCAAATAATATTCTGGCAACTTGCTGACGTCTCAGCTAAATGGACACTTAAATACTAACAGCAAACTTTTATTGTGGCCAACGATGTAGCCATTTGGACTGTATCTAAAACCATCTATAGTTTGCATGAAAAAGATATCACTGCCGATCACTTTTTCGTTCATGGCGATCTCAATATATTTTCTGATCACTGGCTCAATTAATGTTCCTCAAAGACAAGACAGAGTTATATACAATGGTTGTATGCTAAGTTTTCTTCTAGCTATATCTTCAGCTGTTGCAAAAGGACAAATTCCAAGAACTGTAGCCAACTATTGTCGTACACATCACTGAATACCATTCGGGAGACCTCTGTTTTACCTGATGCACTTTAACAAATGATTCCAAGATAGCTTTCAAATCCATTATTATGCTATATGATTTATTCAATTCATAAATATTTATGCAAAATTATAGTAGTATGCAGGAAGGTGGCTATTGGAAAAACTTGGTATGATTTTTGGACGTTCAAAAGCCAGACTTCATTCCAGAGTTAGTCCTCACATAGAAACATCAATAATCAAATCTTGCAAATACTAGAAAATTCTACGTTCCAAAACCACTATTGTCACCATACGTTCCTGTATACAGATGGTTCGAAATATCGAGACAAAGTTGAAGCTGCCATTGTAACACCCCCGTATCACCATCTCTAGTCGATTACCGGATAAAGCCTCACTATTGTATCACAGAAACTACAGTCATACTGAAAGATTTGAACTTTATTGAAACGTGGGGAAAAAAACCCCCAACAAATTGCATCATCTTTTTCAAATGCCTTGCAAAATCTTAACACTAACAACCCGTTAATATCCCAGATATTACAGAAATATGGTTTGCTCATACGGCCTGGGAAAAGTATTCTGTACTGTTGGCTGCCTAGTCACATTTGTATAAAGGGTAAAGAAAGGACGGCTAAAGCCGTGCAATCACCCGTTTGCGAAGAGAGATTCCATATACTGGCTTCAAATATTGTATAAATCAGCATGTTCGTCACACTTGGCAAAATATATGGAATGAGAACTCCACTAGTTCAGAGTATCGAACCCACTATTGGACAGAAGCATCCCTCGTATCAAACAACTCACAGAGATAAGGGGGTATTGTGCGGAGCTCGTATCGGACACACATACCTGACTCATGCATACGTCCTGAAGGGTGAACCTCAACCAGAATGCATACCTTGGCAGTGTCCACTGACAGTGGAACACATTCTTGTCGTGTGTGTAGAGACAGCTGTATTTTGACGTGAACTGTATGAAGAAACTGTATGATGATTTACTTGAACCTTTTGAGGGAATGATGTATACTTTTGAAGAATGTTACATAGTTTATCTTTATCTTTCATTTGTATACATTTTTCGGAATTTTAACATTTTTACGTTTTATACTTTTTTTTATCTTGTACTGCAGGTTTACATTTATTTGGAAGGCTTTATCTTCATAAAGTTTTGTGAATTCAATTTCACATTTTTTTTAACTTTACCTTTAGTTGTCACCATGTAGCCACTATTGTGCTGAGGTGCCTTAAAACACTACATACATACATACATACATACATACATACATACATACATACATACATACATACATACATACATATATACATACATTAGCGGAGATCAGTATTTAGATTTCAATTCAAATCACCCTCTTGAACTTACTGTTGCACCTAAACTAAACCTTACACAGAGTATATTTCTAGTGCGCTGCATTTAAACTAGGAGTTGACTCCAATTTATATACAAAATAGTATTAAATCAATGAAAAATAGTGTGCAAAACTTGTACTCACTTTACACAGAGTCTAATGTTTAGCTTAAGCGCACCTGTCTACAGTGTATAAGTAGGACTCCATGTTAGAGGACATCCTGCATTATATCAGACTCACCCAACTACAGCAAGAACTGGATCATATTAACAGCGCACTGGTCCGTAGTAATTATCCTTTGTGGGCAATAAAAGAAAGCCAGCAATGGTTCACCGAAGGTTCTGACAGGTAATGCTGCACACAATGGAAACCCATGCAATAAACAAAACATAGATGATCACTAAAATACTTGGGTGTCTGAACATTAAGCAGCGGCTGGTCTGAGATCTTCTGACAAATGCATAATATATCTTTAGAAGATTCCATGTTTCTTTAAAATGTAAGAATAATCGACCGGGGATAAGGTTGGCAAAATGTGGGATTAAAGAAGTCACTTAGGTCAGGGTCATTCAATCTGCTCTTAACTGACACAACGGCAGATTGCAATTATCTTGTACTGTTTCTTGAACAAGGTACTGGAAATACCTATGTGGAGAGGCCATAACTGAAACAGTAGGTTGGTAATGTCGTTTTGTGTCAGTGAATTTAATCTGAATTTATTTTAACGTTGATTGTAGAACAAATTCTAGGAACCTATACGACTCGACATATGTTGAAGTAATGTGGTGTTGGAGGAGGAGAACCTGGGCAAAAACCTTCGATTTTGAATTGGCGAAAACACATACTTGCTTATGTCAAAACCGAGAATCAAACCCGGGACCGCAGAGTTGAAAAGCAAGCTTGTTACTGCTGCGCTATCCATGGTCTCATGAAAGCGTAAGTGCAAGACAAAAATGCACATATATTGTTATTTTCAGTCTTTTATACATATGCAATTGAGCAGTTAAATACGATATATATATATATATATATATATATATATATATATATATATATATATATATATATATATATATATATATATATAATTAAATTTAATTAATGGAGATTCTATAACAATCTAGATACTGCTATCCTTTTCAAACAACAACGTGCCTATAAGGGGATGCATTTTTGGTATCTTTTTAACAAAACTAACTGAAAGATATTTAAGTTTCTTATAGCCCATTTGCAATGCCAAGGAATCAAAAATTAGCATATAAACTATTTATAAGACATACTCAGCTAGTTGGATTCAACGTCAAGTTATTTCATATGTTATATCAATAATTTGCTGTATTTGGGCTTACAACAGGTGCTTTGTTGAAGTCTATATGTTTTACCATATCAAATAATCTTGCACTCCATGTAGAAAGAAAATATGATTAGGATGCAGACTGCGGTATTTGATCACGCTGCAAAAATGTGTCTATCGACACCATTTTGAAGGAACCGCAACTAAAAGTACTTTCTAGTCTTTCGTCAAACCCAAAGCAAACACAATTTGTGTGCTGCCTGAACGTGAAGAAGAAGGGCAATCTTACAAGATGAGAACGATATATTCAGGCATTCCCAGCAGCCACACTCTGCTGATGAAATCATACATGAGATGATCAGGCCGCGTCACCAGGATCTCATATGATCAACTACCAAAGAAGATTTTCTACGGCGAGCTGAAGGAGGAAAATCAATCTCAGGGTGGTCAGAAGACTCTCTCAAGTCATCCTTGAAAAAGTTCAGTATTAACCCTGATTCTGGAGAAGATCTCGCACAGGATCGTTCCACCTGGCGCTGTCTAATCCATACTAGAGCTACAGACTATGAACTGAGGAGAATTGCAGAGTCAGTGCAGCACGTCCTCTATTGATCTAGCATCCCCAGGCGGCATGTACTATCCAGTGTGTCACAGACAGTTCTGTGCACAAATTGGCCTCATCAGCCACTCAAGTGCTTACAGGGACAAAATCAGTTGTCATCTTGGAACTAGAAGAACAAACAATAACATGGGTCTAAGTAAGTCTGCAAGTCAGTGGACTACTCTACCGATGACCTTTACCTTCGCATATCATAAAGGTTAGAAACTGTCTTTTGTGTTTTAACCTTACTCTTTCAGCAGATTCTAATGGAACTTGGACCCCGCACAGATCATATTTAATTTTGGGTCAACGCAGTCATTGCAATCAGGCTTTTTTAAAGCATTGGATATATCGTCTCTGCAATACTTGTAACAATTTCAAAATATCTCTGACAATTTTCATTATGCAGAAATTGTATCTGTCAAAGAATCAACCATTGAATCGTAGTGTTAAATTAGTCTCACATAAAAAATAAGAAACATTTTTCGATTTTAAATTATTTTTCATAAAGTTGTATTTATTTTAAATTGATTGTAAACGAGACGGGCTAACACATTATCTTAAATTATTGAGATATTTCTAGCACTGTAATGTAAGTCTGGGATGCTCATAACGTTTTCTACACCTTGTTTAAAGCAATTACATTTTTAGGTTTGCTATAAAAGTTTACTTCAAATTAATTGATGTGAAACATAATAAAAAAAACCTATGCCAATATAGCATTATCTTTTTTATTGCAACTAATAAAATAATGGAATTCACTTTACTCTATTTAGATAGAATTGAGAATATATAACATCATTAGCAACGGCTCTGAAACAAAGAATATATATTGACTATTAATGATTATGAATAGTCGTATACTCCATTTCATTTATGTGGTTATGCTCTGAGATTATTTCGGATAAAAAAGAAGCTAATTTGTCATTAAATGCTCCTAACAAGTAATTTAGAGGCGCATTCATTTATTCTCAATCTGAATCATGATTTGGAATTCTTATTCTGTTTTTATTTGTAATTATAATGAAAAAGATGATACTGATTCTAATGAATTATGTATACCTTGTGGTTAGGAATGAATCAAATATGTATTCGTTTGTTTTAGTACGTGACGGACAGACTTTTAGAAGACAATTCCCTATATGTGTATTGTATAAATTAGCTCTCTTTCTGGCAAGATATCGCCTCCTCATGGTAGGTATTTAAAAATACAGTATATGCTTATGAGCTTAATCTAATCTTAAAGAAACTGTGTATTTATATAAAATAGAATCACCTCTTTTTCCTAAACCATTCTTTCCATTAGCCCCAATATACCCCCCCCCCCACACACACACACACACACTTTCGTAGCTATGACTTGTGCTGAAGTTCAAATACTTGAAACTTTCATAGTTTTTGAGACAATGTAGGGACTTTTAATTACTTTCATCGCTTACGGTTCCTAAATTTATATACTTGTTATGTGTAATCCATAACACTTAAGTGATAATTGAAAATATTTATACACGTCATAAATTGATTAGAGTTTAAATAAAGTCATCTTGAATTGAATTGAATTGAACTATAATGCCTAGACATCCCATTATAGAAATGGTGACGTGCTTCACGTGGTCTTAGTTAGATCGATTTTAGTGGTGGACATTGTTTCTTATTATAGTTTTAGACAATGCATGAGAAACAAATAAGGCTAATAAGGCATGCATTTTGTCAGAATAAATAAGAACAAATGCTAACGACATGGATAATGTCTTCAGCCACGTTTGCTATATCGTGGTTTAGCGAAGTTTATTTCATTGATAGAAACACATCTGTTTCACTTATTCACTGATAGTGCAATGTAATTAATTACTTGTTATTGTAGTTCTACCACCGAGGTATGTTGTCTAGTACTATCTATTTTTAGCTTGAGAGAGTTCAGTATTTATAAGGGAGAGTAGAGAGATAATTTTCTGGAAATGTTTGATATGACCACGAAGAACAGGCATCTGGAAATCGATCGAGACCAAAGATGTGACTTCGAATGACATTTTAGACATCAACGGTGCACATATATACACTTGTAGGAATCAAGTCTATTTTGATCTCATTGAATCATCATGTCATACACACACACACACACACACACACACACACACACACACACACATATATATATATATATATATATATATATATATATATATATATATATATATATATATATATATATATATATATGTATGAATACAGCCTTCAAAGCGCAAGGTATGAACACACTATGTATCACTAACCGTTCTACTCCTTTAGGCTATACTAAATTACGTCATTGATAAGGCTGATAAGACCCAGAATGTGTAATGATACACTACATATAGTGTTAGAACTGTGCAATGCGGTCTGGGGTGGGGAGAAAGAGCCAAACCGTTAGGAGAACGGATCAACGAAGCATCCGACAAAGACATCACTGACAGTCCATGAACAATGTGCAATCATTGGACATCTCACAGATCCAGAACGAGTACAAATTTTAATATCATCGAGAAATGGGTCAAACAAGTTATTGAGATCACACAATGGAGGCCATCCCTTCATATTAAGACGTCATCAATTTACCGCCAATCTACGAGTCTCTCCTGTTGTCACAAACATTTCCAGAACTTACTGATAGAATTAAGAAATAATGGGAGAATATCTACAGAATTATGCAACTAACTGTACCCCAAATCAGAATGAACACTTATATGGCCCACCTAAAAATACGCGAAAACGATGATCTGTAAAATCCTTTTGTGTCTAGCACATTTATCATTCTTTACGATACAGCCAAATATTTATCACAAATAATTGTCACATTTGAGAAAAATGAAAGGAACGGTGCTATCACCTGGTCAAAATAAATTTGATATGATACCTTTTTAATAGCATTCCGATGGACATGACTATTAAAGTGATTAGAACTCGCTTGAAGCAAGATCCTAAATTGAAGAAGAAAAAAAACAAAAAAAAAACAACAATAACATTACCATCACCCACGTGATAGAAGTATTACTTTGTTACCAAAAAATAGTTTTACCGACTGAAATATAACTTTCCTGCTTCTCAAAGAGTAATGTATTGATCGGTGTTTATTGATCCAGTTTACATAGTGTTAGTGAATACTTACCATGTCACACGCGAGATCATCAATAAGGTGGGCAGCTTGTTTCTTTTTTTGACGGGTTTGTTTTCCTGTTTTTTTTTTTTTTGCTTCTCTTGTCGCAATTATCAGTTATATACTGACATCAACAGGCAGTACCTTGCTTATATAAAAATGACAGCAAATATTGTTTTATACGTGTGTATATATATTTTGCCATACAATTTCTTTTCGAATATACGTAGTCATGTACCTTTCCACATGCTCCTGTGGATTTAATCTTTATACACATGAAACAAATCGTCGTTAGATTTTGTCCTGACTAGTATTTATAGGTTACTGCATTTGTATGGGAAAATATGAACGAGTTTTCTGAGTTATACTGCACGACGTCAGGAGTGCAGTATAGCTCAGAAAAAACGAGTTCATATTTTCCCATACAAATGCAGTAACCTTTTTATTATATACTCATTTTGCTTTTCTACCTAAGGCTGAATAATAAAAAGAACACACTACAAGAAACAAAGTAACTGAATTTCTGCTATATTCTAAAGTAAATACACAACCGAAGTTAAACCAATACACAGTAACAGTATTCATGCGCACATGGCACCGCCCAGTGACCTTTAAACTTGGTAGAGTACCTCGCGCACAGTGATTTGTTTAAAAAAGAAATCTCATTTTGGTCTACTTAAAATTGAAATTTTGAGTCATATTGTGAATGACTGCGCCTTGGAACAACTTTCCCAGTTGATCGGGAATGGAGGGATTTTGTTTTTCTGTCGATTCAACTAAATTCTGCTCTTTTAGTTTTTAGCTGGGTCTATTACGTACGATGTACATGTAGCTAGAGGGACTGGCCTCGACAGCAAGCTAGCTTACACAAGTGTTATTGTCCTGCCAGTGATAGTTTGGAATCATAAGGTGGACAAAATATGAAATTCTTTTAAGTGAAATTCTCAAGAAGATGCAGGATTAAATATTTTTGTTAGGGAATATCAAATTCATTTCGTTTTGGAGTGCAATAAATTCTCCTTTGGAATGTGATTTCTGTTGTCTAGATTGCAGTGCAATTTCGCGCCGCGGATCAGAAAGTACATTTTGAAGAAATTCAAGATGCAGAAAAGTAAGTACATTTTTTGCCATTCTTATTACCAGCTATAGATGACATATTTATATATACTGTCACTATTTATCCAAACAATTTCTCAAAAAAAAAACAAAAAAAAAAACAGGCAAAATTGCAAAGCGGCTGGGGTGTGAGAGCCCATTTCGTCAGCGCAAAATAAGGCTTCTTCGTTATCGTGGCTTCTTGGTTCCGAGGCACTTGCTTTTATACCAAAACCCGCCTTCTTTAGTTGTATTTGTTCGAATTTAGTGCTTGGACTGACTTGTAAAATTGGCGGTCTCTGAGAGAAACGAAATATCATTTGGTTATAAGATGCCTTTTTATGCTATTTTTTTATAGACCCCAGAGAGCACGGTTCATAGTCTGAACCATCGGCTAAATAAGTGTTTAAATGATCAGAATGATATTTTCAATACTGCATGCCTCACGTTTGTTGTCATAAAGCCACCGCTGTACATTGTGAATATCACGTTCACTCACTTGCTTGGTTGAAAGATTCTTTTGTGACTCAATGAATTCATCCACATCGTCAGCTTTATCATCTCTAGTCTCAAACAGATTGTTTAGTTCATCCACAGACAAATCTAATAAAGCAAAAGCTCCGGTGTCTGCTTCATTTGCGTACATTGTTTGTTTACAATAAAAAAAAGTAGTTCCTAAAACGCGATACTATTTTTAGACACACGTGTCGTGCAGTATGAAGCCGTGCAGTATGGAGAAATACTGCACGATTCTGACAATGCAAAGTTAACGGAGAAAAAAAATGAGTATATAATAATAATTGTTGTGGCTTCCTATTGTTGTAACTATTTAACTAGTGTACGCTCAGTCCCTTTTTGAAGCTGGTAATTCATTGGGATTTTTTCCCTTTTTCCAACTTTTCAACCTTATGGACATAGGCTATTTTCATTTAACCTTCTTGAGCATAGGAAATCATAGGTAATTAAATTACATACATGTACTTTTTGTTTTCAATATATGTTTAATCCTATTGGTTTCAACTAAATGCCCTTGTAACTATCTTCACTTGGTTACATTATGTTACTTTGAATAACTGAAATAAATACTAGAAAAAGTCGAGAAAACCTGAGGTTGTGCCTTTCCTTGACCTAATACTCTCTTTTGTCATGTAAAACTGTTCGCATCAGACCAGAAATATCGGTATCTTTCTCACGGCTATTTTATATGCCAGAAAATGATTTCTCACATATTGAACCAAAATAGGTTTGTGATATTATTTGACCTATTTGGTCATCAGTATATCAAAAAAGAAGAAACAAACAGCAAGATATAGCACGCGGAAAGATATGTATATCGAATCATACTAATTTGCATCTGTATGGTGTATTTATTGAGACCAAAGGGATTTCATTTTTAGCCTCCACACAAAGTTCATTTGCACGAGCACTCATTGGCTATGTAATACGTTGTCCTATTTAGTTGCCTTTGAATTGGTACAAAAAAGAGCCAAGCACCATTACAACAATTTATCGCATTCAATGTCTGGATGTTATGGTATACGCCTTTCGTGTACAGGTTAGATTCCCTGTAGCCCTATTGCAAATACATTTAGGCATACAGAATATTTAAACTGGAAAGCATTGCAATTTTAAAAATGCTGACCTAAAGTGTAATCCTAACTCAAAAAAAAGCCGTTTGATTCCTGGAACGTCTTGTTCTATCGTATAAGCAGCATGATATATTCGCATACATGTACAAATGCACGTGTATTAACTAGACCAATAAACGTCGTTACAATTACAATGGAAAGCTAACGCAACGTACTGTTTTGAACACTTGTAATAGTAAAGATAAAGAATTCGTTGAAACTGAGTAAAGTAATAAATAGAGAGCCGACCAGAGGTTACTTGTGTGATAATTTGAGAAAGGACTGTTTAGTGAGATTGAAGATGCATAAGAGACAGTGTTTGCCAAGAGACATATAAAGAACGTTTAACGAATTAAGATTGTTTTTCTTTTATTCTTTCATTCTAATGCATCATGATACGAACATATGCAACATTTATTTTGTACTGCAGATATGAATAATCATTTATGTTATGTGACAATTTCGGAAAAGCAGAGATTTTGATATGATCATGAAGAACGGACATGTCAGGGTCAATGGAGACCGAGCAAGTTATTCACATTTTGAATTTGAAATCTTTTTTATGTCATTCTCAGTCAGGTTTTCCATCCTATCTAATCTGTTATCGGTTGTATGGCTGATGAAAGCTTACTAAGCAAAATATACAATAGTTTAAACTGTACCCTCAATAACTCGTTCCACTTTGGAAGTGTAGGTAGTCTTTTTCCTTTGAAAATATCATATCACATTATTAACACAAAAAGGCGATCGCACCCAGGAGGTCGTGAAATTACAAATATTATTTGCATACATTTTCTTCTTTTTCTTTCTCCTTCCGACTGTTTTTTCCTTTGGGCAAGTCAGTAACTGAAATGTTCGCATTACTTCTTTTAGTTTTGAGATGTCTGTTTCAGTCGTGTTACTTCTATGCTTTATTTAAATACATTTGTAAACATGGATTTTGTCTATCTCTTGCATGAAAATGTGAACCAATGTAACATAATATCTCAAAATTTCTACAAAGGCTCTGCCGTTCATATAAGGTTATGGCACGAATGCGTATATTCCAGCTGTTATATCTAAATAAATAGCTACACGTTTATAGTCTTCAAATCATAGCTGAAGATATCGTATATACATTTATTTCGACTTTTACACGATATGTACTTCATTCTGGATTTTACTTAAATATAGGAAAGCATACCTCAAACAAGCATTGGCCATTCTCCAGAGGCAAACATGTATATTATCGCCGTTTAAGAGATCTAACAGGCAACGTATGTTTTTGCCGATTGTGTACTGTTTCATCTTTGTAATGGATGAAACTTTTAATCTCTTCGATTTTTTCACTGCAACGTTCTTGTATATATGATGTTTTTATTTGAGAAGTACACAGTAGATACTGATTTCGCCGACGTCGAAAAGTAACAGTCAATATTTGCATGAGGAGGGTAGTTGTTAGCCAGAATCTGTAGAGATATATATCACCATTTTCCGTAGTGAGCTGGACAATGTGACTTCTTCCTGGTTACGTGTTTGTTTTAGTAGTTGTATTGCTTTCGCTGTTCGACACATCCCTTTTTTCTTCTCTTTTCCTTTTAAGACTTCTGCAGCTGCAAAGAATATCATTGAAAGCTTTGCGGAAATTTCTGTGCGTTGTGTAATACACGATCCAGTTGATCGAGGGGTGCAGATGGGCCCACATGGCTATGTACGAATGCGCTTCGTGAGAGAAGGAATTGTTGTGGTCCACCGCAATTGCAAGTGCATATGGGATCCAACACACCGAAAATACTGCATAGATTATGAAAAAAGTCTTTGCCACTTGAACTTTTACGCTTTTCTGAAGAGGATTATTATTTGACCAGAAGTTCATATTTGATCGATGGCGGGCGACGAAACAATAAATCAGAGAGTAGCAGACGCCGATGAGGATCATGGGTACCCAGACAAGGACGACAGAGAAAATGATCGTGAAAGTGTGCGTAGCCATCCTATCCCAAATGCAAAGTATCGCCTTCCGGTCAAATTGGTGATCTCCTATATTCGCAAGATTCAGCAAAACGAGAAATACCCCGAATATGTAAAAGCCCACGCAAAGGCAAATACAATTTCGTTTCGTGAAAAGTTTGGAGTAGTGATTTTGATGGCAAATATGGATGTACCGGTTGAAGCTTAGAGAGCCAATTGACATCAGTGACCCTATACAGGAGATGGTGCAAAGGCTTCCAATTGTCTTACATAGTCCAGGTACAGAGTTGAAGAATTCTTCACCCTCTAATTTAGCTGAAAAGGAAATTAAATGTGCTGAGTAAATAAATAATATTAGAAGGTGGTATAAAATTCTTAACTGCAATACAACTGCGTGCCTTTTCCTGAGTCCTTTAAAGCAAATTCTTGTTCTGTGTTTTTGGCAGTTGCAAAAACGTTAAGAAGCAACCGATATTTACTGGGGAGGAGGATTTTGAAATCGTAATTGCCAATTATGTTGCATAATCATAAACACTCGACCTTACAAATATAGTATTATACCATACCCATTGGTTTTTGCTCATCAAAAGAGCGCCCTAAAGTTAAACATCAAAAGTGAGCCCTAAAGTTAAACACAGCTATTGCAGTGTACTTACCGACTTGCATACCCATAACATTTACAGTGGATTTGCAAGCCAAGTCAACTAACTGACTAAATGACATGATTGGATGTGTACATAAAGAATAATTGGTTCTATAAACAATGGCGAACAATTAAAGAGATAAATTGAATAATTAATTCATTGATGAATTTCATTTGTTATTTACTTAGTTACATATTTAGCTAACGAAGAAATGAAGGAAGAAAGAGAGCAAGCTAGGAAAACTGGTTAATGAGAGACCATTAGAGATTAACATGTATCGGTGTGTAATATCGTGTTTTGATGTCATATAGTGTACTATAACAAAAGAGCACACACCCTGCTGAAAGTAAACACTTGTACTATGCCTGATAACTGGTATGTAAATCTACAAGGATGTCAACGAATATAACAAAAGTTTTCTATAACGTTGGGAATAAGAAATCTATGTACACCAAAATCGGTCCTAAGCAACTAACACGCTTGAGAACCCATTTATAACTCCAGTGTTTGCTCTTAGTAGAAATGTTGATCTTATTTACCCACCGACAATGTTCATAGGATCTGCAATCGCTGTCACATACATATCCGACATAGCCAGGTTGACGATGAAGACTGATTCAACGTTCCTTAACTTCTTATGAGTAGCCACCGCAATGAGGATTAGAATGTTGCCAAAAGTGCCCGCCACGGATGCTATGGAAACCATGATGATGCTTGGTATAACAATATGAGGCTTCTCTTGGAGAAATTCGTATCTCCCAAATACGTCATTGTCAGTAACCCCGGTGAATGGAGTAGTGGAATTGTCGACCATTTTCTGGCTTTCAACGGCTCACCGTCTTCAAATTGTTACCTTCTCTCGCGACTGTTTATGGTTATTGAAAGTCTATTTTCTAGACACTGAAAGTGAAAAAACAAGATACAATACATTTCATAGTCTGTTCGTGTGTAAATAAGAATTAGATGTTCTGAACTACAGTTATAATCTTTCAATCTACATCACGCGATGCATGGGAGTAATCCACCAAGGAATTTTTGATCGAATTTTAATTTGTTTTTTAAAAAAAAGAAATGGTGCCAGAAATGGTCAAAACGGTCCAAAATAAGTATAAGTTGCCTTCAGACACATTTATTACTCTTTTGTGGCGCTGCTCAATTTGGAACGTGTAAAAATGAAGATCACCTATGTATATTTATTATTTATCGTTTATTTTTGGACGTATCAATCTTTCTTATCATTAATATTACTATTTTAAACATTTTCAATCCTTAATTTTGTTTTAGTTTGTATATCTATTAAATAGTCACCCACAATTAAAGGCACAAATAGGTGGGAAAAGGGCACAGTCACTCAGAAGTACTCAATGAAATCTTCTCCAAAGCTCACTTAATAAAAATAAAAATATAACCCTAGCAGAAAGCATCTCCACACATAAATTTTGTAACAAGAAATTTAGCAACAAGACATATCTTTAATCTGATTTCGGTGTTTTAGTGCAAATTAAAGTAAGCTCTCGTGTCTAGTTATTTATGTGCTTAAACTTCCTTGTTTATAACGGGGGAAACCACCGATATCTTATCGATACGGCTGAAAATTTTTAAGTGAATAAACACTGGCACATTTCTTTGAAACGAAACTAATTGAAGGGAAGTCATTTTCCTCTTTCAAATCCCGTATATACCATATAATTTCTTCATAGGTAATTTATAAAAGAGAGTTAATACAAATAAAAAAGGGATTGCTTCATTTCTTTCGATTATTTTATGGTCAAATGTCTAAATCTTATTTTACGAGACGTTCACGTCTTGGTCCATATAAGACATATACAATTCTAGCAAGTGCCATGTACTAAAGATCCCAATACGACCTTGGAACACTTTATAATTCAAGAGGTTGCATTAGTACGTATTCAGCGATTGAATGATTGATTGATTGATTGGTACTTAACGGCATATCAACTTATAATAGGTTATATTGTTCAAAGGCAATTAGAGTCGAGAGTTTTGCCTAAGGACACACATCACGGATTACATATTTCGGGCGTTATTTGCTGTATGATTAGGCAATTGACAGTTTATACCCGATAAATGCAGAAATAAAAACAACATTAAACTCTTAAATATATTCTTCGAAAGTCGAGACAAGTGTAGGTTACTTGTACGTTCATAAGGAGTACATTTTTTATTCTTCTTTATATCACATATTTACTATTTTATAGTTATGTAGTTAACAGAAATTCATAGCCTGATCGTAGATATGTAAATTTATCATGTTTGCCATATACTTATGTCATAATTCAGTAAGAACAAAATATGTAAACACTCTTTTTAAATTCTTTGACATGCTGCTTTATAATATATTTCAGACTTTTAGCATTGTTTAATTTTTTGCCATGTATTTCAATAGTTCAGAAACAATCATCTTGAAGAAATTACCACACGCGTGTTTCTTGGTTGATTTAACAGCGTAATAACAACAAGTTATTGGCTGCTACCCAAGGTTAAGTGTTCTTTCGTGCACGGTATTGTAGTACTGGCTTCAGCCATTGCAGCACTGGAATGACATAGTTTCTATTATCATAAGTTGGTAATCCAAGTTTTTGTCTTCGTTCCATATTATGTTAGATGCATACAAAATGATCTTGAAACAGAACATAATTTTAAATTTGTAATTTGAAAATTTGAACTTATGACTGATCTCAAGTAAGCTTTACACTTTTAAGATTTATTCTGTAATTGTCGTGCATTTTTAATTTTATTGACAGTCAAAGTGCAACAAACAGACTATAGCCATGGAAAACACTTTTATTGCTTTACACAAAGTGTTGAGGATTACGTTGATTATGTTTATCTCCAGGAGGCATGCTATAAATGAAACTAGTTGTACAATAGCATATATTAAAGTAATTAATATGTGGGAATTCTTATTCACTTCTTAATGGAGCAAGAAGGCGCAAATTTGAATTGTATGCTTTAATTGTCTCAAGACTACGTGTTTTTTTTAATTTAATTTAATCACAAATCAATTAAAAAAACTATAAGATTTTTGTATATTAGAACAATAGTAGTGACAGTCTCATGGGATATTTAGAGCTAGCAGCGTCTGACGTTGTTGATTTTAAAGCGTAAATTACATCGTTTTCTGTCGGTACAAAGTCGATAAATGTCACACTAACATATTTGCTAAAAAGAACATAACTGCTAAAATTATCTCAAATTCATTTAATGAAATCTGGCCCCTTTTCTCGAATATATTTGGGCATTAAACTCAGGTTCAACAAATTGAAAAGTAGGAAAATCATATAACATAACTGGAGTACCACTACGTTATATAAGTTTTGCCGTCTAGAAGAGGGACTAAAGTTAACAACAAATCCGAAATATCAAAGCATAGTTAAAGACGATCACCTTTATCAGAGTTTAGGGTTGAGGTTCGTATTCAACAAGGTAATAGATTACGAGGCCTGGTCTCCCATCATATTGAAAACAAAGCTTTATCACAATATTAAAGATATCGCTCAACTACGAATGGATTCTTGGAACACAGATGATCCATTGATTGAAAAATGACCGAAAACAAAAACTTAACCAAGGTGTGACAGATGATCGGACGGACATGGGTAACTCTAGATGCCCTACCACTTTCGTCGTGGGGCATAAAAAAGAACAGTTACTCTCAAGTCAGATGCTTACCTTAATATCCAGATCTTTAGTCTATGGCTAAGTCCATCAGCTGTCGAAATAGTAAGTGGAAACACGAAGTTATATTCTATATATAACAAGGGTAAAAACTTCCTTGTTCAGTACTCAGTCACCGCAATCTTACCTGACACACTCGAATGAATGAAGGTAAATAGAAAGATTAACAGGTTCTCGTTACGGCAACATAGATGACTGTCAGTGCTCTCTCTAATAATGTATAGACCTGATTATTAGCAACAACTCATTATCTTTAGAAGGCGTTTTGACTCTGAAGGGCATCAAGGGTCTCATACACATATATAATGGGCTGTTATTTTCTCATAACTAAAAAAACTGTATGTATGTATATATCACATCAATTTAGTTCTCCTTACGGGTAACACTCATTCAGGACGAGCACCACACCCTTGATTATTTTTATCATTCTCACCCAACGCAAGATAGACAAGTAGTTTACACATTATGATACTGATTTTCGTCTGTTTTGTTCATTATTTAACTAATTTTTGTAGATTTTCCTTGGTCAGAACCAAAGAGAATATACTAATCGCCTATCAAAAGGTATCATGGCCCGTCAGTGTCAAACCCCTTATAGCATAAAACTTCCACCTCAGTAAGAGAGCAAGATCAAAGGTACCCAATCTGAGATGCCCACACTATCCTCTCCCTTCGGCATTCCTGATCGTAGGCAGGCTGGGCACATTAAATGGAGCCCATAATAATAGAGTTGACTTTTGACTGAGTACATTATGCAGATAATACAGTAATTTTCACACATGCATAATATATATATATATATATATATATATATATATATATATATATATATATATATATATATATAACACCTTACATTGTAATAAATCCTTTTACATTACAATTGAGAACGATGCCACATCAGTTAATATGTTGTAAATTTGATATACCCTCCATGATTCTTAAGCAGTGTAGGTTATATGTTTGACAACAATATTGTTCATGTATGAACTTTACATAAATTAAGAATATCAAACAGTTATAGTAGGCTAAAAACTGTTGCAGTTCTTTTCAGCATTATATGAATTCAACGGGAGGGGCATTCTACTAGCCAAGAATAGATGTTCTTTTCTAAATTTAAAATTGTGAAAAAATATATAATAAAGTTATATCTAATATATGATCATTGCTTGGTACGCATGGGAGCATGCTATACTGAGCTATGATAAAAACTATTATATTCGATTTAACTGAAATATAGTCAACAGGCCTATACAACAGATGGCGACGCTTATGAAGAGAGAGACATATGATAGAACATAGGTGAAACATAGGTGAAATCAATATTCTCAAACTATTTTATAACGAGCTCCAAAAGAAAATCAAACAAGAGCGTAGTTTAGAAATTATAGATCGTTTACACTTGGAAACTAAAACCAATAAATAAAATTCTACGCTATAAGATGGTCCTAAATCCCTGACCATCAAGTCCAGCCGTACAAGGTGCCAACGACTGGTTAGATAATTAACAAAATCCCCGTATCCCTACCCTAACAATAAATAATACACTGGTGCATATGCTCACAAAAGCTAGGATACTTACAATAACCAATATAATTTACTGAACTGGGCTCGGGAGCCTCCTCTTAACTAACCACTTCTTACAGCCATATAGTACAGTGTTTATATTCAAAATTCATAATAAAACTATATAGGATACAAGACGTCAAAGATTTTTATATTCGGCATAAATATAAAAATTCAACCTTGGACCTACTGGAGCCCACCGGGGACGACAAGGCGGCTCCGGCGGTCACTTGTCGCCTTTTCCTGTTCCTGACAAGAATAAGTAAAAAGTGTGCAGTGCACACATTAAGGCGTCGAGTAATTTAAAAGTACGCTGAACGTACAATAGCAAGACGTACATGGTCGAATCGCCGCACACATCCATAATGCAATTAAACAATCAAACAGTCTTGCCACATTCTCAGTAAACAGAGCCACACGTATAATTAATAGAGCTAGAGATGGAAGCGATGATACCGCCCCAGGCCCTGAATGCAATCAAAGGCTTAGGTCTCAGTATTGCATCAGGGTGGAGCCTACGGGCTCAGGCAAGAAGAACCACTATTCTGCTTACATGGGAGGAGGATTTCAACGACTGCAGAAACAATAGAAGTAGCCCCTCCCCAAGAAGACCGGGACAGGGAGGAAAACCGCAGTATCAACAGAAGCAGTATATTACGCAGACTCAGCAATGCCTCCACCTCCAATAACAACGCCACACCTAGCTTCGAAATTGCCCGAGGCTAGGAGGCAAACTTCAATGCCACCAGCAGCGACACAGCAGGGAGCAAGGCAGGGCTGCCTCGTGCAGTTAATGACCAGCCTACTACCATATATACTCGGTTATAAGTCGACTCGACTATAAGTAGACCCCCCCCCCCTTTGTTAGGACTGCAAAAAGCCAATATCCCTTTGACCCTCCTATAAGTCGAGGTGTTTTTTGCAAGTCAGATTCGTCTGAAGGGTTGACTTGTCATCAGCGAGTCAGAGTTGCACTTTGGAAAAATCAACAAGCCAAACTGGATAATAAAATCCATTGAAATCCATAATGCTTGAGATTTTAAATCCATTTATATGATAAATCCATGAATTCAATTATAGGTTACATACCGTTATAGAAATAGTAGTTCAGAATGATCCGATTCACAATATCCCGTAATATGTTGATTCCACAGGTCTTACAAATAAAGAGTTCACATTTCTGCCATTCACGGTACCCTATAAATATCACTATCTAATGTCATCTGGTATACAGTCCAAGAATTCATCCTCATTGTCTGATAAAGTTCTGAAATTCTCCATTGTCGTCTAGTCATTGTAAATTGTCGTCGTCTAGTCATCGTAAATATCGTCCGACTCAGATTCATCGGCTTTACTGTCATATGCGGGTGCTTACGTAGAGACTGAGCAAGGGCTCGGTAAGAAACACTTTGATCGTAAAGTCTGTGAAATCTATTAAAGGATGCAGCTTAACAGGTGTTAATTGTGCTGCAAGATCACACCGTATTCAACCAAACAACCTATGTTACTTGAACTGAGCAAGTATCAAACTTGCGGCTCGAGCAAAGAGTTGTCACATGGGAAAACAAAGAGATTGGTGCCTTAACAAGTTAAGGGATTAAGGTCAAACATGCACAGAAAGTTGTAGAACTCATCTTGGCATTGAACAAGTATTGAAATCGCGGCTCGATCAAAAGGAGTGTCAACTTAAAAACAAAGTGAGTGTTGCCTTTAAAATCCAAGGGCTTATCGGCACACGTGCACATGCAGATAACTTGGGAAATATCACCTGGGAATTAAATCTGACTTATGGAAAAGGAAAATACAAATTAAATCAAAACTTTTATTGCATCAAACAGTGCTTATACAGCAAAACACAAATATTAATACCAATACAGGTTGTTCAGACTTGCACGACAATTGAAGCAATATACTTGCTAGTAAACACCCACGGTAAACAACATTGACGGACACTCCACTTTGCGGTAGGTAGTTTTTAATTTACCGATAATATTTTCAAATTATTAAAATCCAAATAACTGTAGATACAAGTATTGTGTAATAAATACTGTCATGAAACGGATAAACACAGTACATGCCATATATGCATTTCTGGGAATAGTGGCATGAAAACGTAATAATATTTGAATTGACAGTATTGTTATGTACTGCAAACATCTAGAGTCTCCAACATTACCCCTAGATCAATAAATTTATTTGTATGTCGCGATCATAAGACGACCCCTACTCTGCATGAATCGGATTTTCAGTAAAAGAATGTTGACTTATAAGCGAGTATATACGGTGATTGACATCAAGGAAGTCAGGGGCATATCTATTTAACACCTAATAGCGTACTTTGTGAGCATTCGGAGTATAAACTAGCATGGCCGAATGGCCGATATACGTCTCAAATCTAAAGCAAGTATGGGGTATATCTGCAAACACGGGACAGCACGACACAAAAGCTGACCGACCTATTCCTCCGCCTCTTCACCGAAGTCAAGGAGTAGAAGCGAAAGGACCGGTGATAACTTAGAACACTGGGGGCACCATCGTAAAGTACACCGACGCAGCGGATGTCAGGCGTGCAGCAAGCCAGGAGAGAAGGTCTGTGGGATGGCGGTGCAACACATCGATGACCAACATACAGTGAACGGAATCCCCTGGGACTACTGAACACAAGACAGCTGGAATAGTGTCAGCCTGCCTGAAGAGGAAAGCCTGGGAGGGAAGGGCGATAAACATCCAGCACTACTAGGAGCGGCACGCCATCCATTACAGCTAGGAGAGGGAGCTATCCAGATCGCTCAGCCCAAGAGCTCTCCAGCGACAGAATGATCACAATTGCCTGGCTGTGTGGTGTTTTCCATTTGGCTTTTGAAAACCCCTTTCGATTACACTCTCTAAAATCACAAATTTGGCCGTTTACGAGCCAAAGTCTAACATATCATTATGAAATTATGGAGAAACAAATGTGTTTGATACTAAATTGAAAAAAGGAACTTGTACTCACTTATTGGTTATTTTTTGTGAAAATATTACGTACACTACGTACACAAAATTCAAATCTGAATGTTAATAACAAATTTATAACTGTTATGATTGTCACAATTAAAATATACGGCTAACGCATAATTGGTTGCTAGGGATAGCCCGGCTTAAATAACTGGGCAGAATTTGATCAAAAGTATGTTTATGGAGTTTAAGATTCACTTCCGCTGCCACTTTGCGACTCCGGCTAAGTACTTTTCCAACGTTGTCTCGTCCAGACATGACTAATTAAATAGTGTGCAGTGCACACATTTAATAATTAATTAAATATTACGATCTGCGTACACTAATTTAACCAGACGTACATGGCCGAATTCCCGCAAACGTCTTTAATCTAAAATATGTCAGCCAATCACTCCTGCCATCCATCATCGACTAGCCAAGAATGATTGAACACTCTAACGTGAGAAAGCTGAGCACATCAAAAGCATTGTTAGAGAGGGTGGAGCATCTCGTAGACAGGATAAAGGAGTACTACTACAACACTAGACATATCCAGAGGGAGATAATCTCCTTGTGAACGGGGAAACAACTCGTTTGAGAACTAATGCAGGAGGATACCGCGACAATTAAGAGAGCATAGGCAGAGAAGGACGCCAAAGAGGGAGCGAGAGAAGCGAGAGAGCGAGCAAAACGCCTCAGTGAAGGTAGGAAATGGTGTAACAAGGGCTTCGTCAAAGGGTAGAAGAAGCCGAAGAGCTTTTGTTGCAGCAGCAACAGCAGCAGCAGCAATATCAACAACCAGAACAGGCCCTGATCCCGCTAACTGAAGATTGGGAGATGGAAGCAGGAGTTGAATATTCCTTAGGGAGATGAAGCAACTACAACGAGATGAGCGCCTGCTGTAGATCCAAGCCTGGGAATTACAGTTGTCCTCAATATTGATAATATCAACGATCCAGGACAACAACCAAGGTCCTTTTCAGGGCCACACTGTTCTCTCAGAAACAGAGATACTACTCAATTATTGCATAATTGTGTATGTTTGTATGTCTTTGTATGTCGTTCACAACTAAAACTTAAACCCCCTCCCCACTCCTCCGTCTTGCGTGGGATAGTATGATATTATGTTTGTGTCTTTGTGTGTAAATACTGCCACCCATGTGAGTGATAGTATATACGTATGTTCAGGTGTATGTGTAAGCACTCCTACCCTTTTCTCTCCATACACTCCATGTATGATAGTACATAAGTATATATAGTGTGTATGCATATTCCTAACTATTTCAAGGATGTTCGTGTATATGTGTAAGCACCCCTACGCTTTTCGTTGGATAGTAAGTGTATGTGTTGGTCAGTAGATGAGTGGGTGCTGGTCAGTCAAACGGCGTATTAGTTACTATGTGTGGGTGTTGGTCAGTAGGTGTGAGTGAGGGTCAGTAGGTGTATATTTTGTCCCCCAATACAGACCACCATGTTTTAACGTCACGTTTCTCCCCCCCCCCTAAAAAAAAAAAAAAAAAAAAAAAAAACATGGTGGGTTATCCTATGGAAGTTTTTAACATTACATTTCCCATTCTCACCCATACAGTCATATAATGTTAATACTATAGACGTTTTTAACATTTATATTTTACATTCCCCACTTCCATACTGTCCCATAATATTAATTATATGGACGCTTTAAACATTGAATTTCCCATTCTCCATCTCCCCAATATGGCCCCATTACGACCACCCACATCGTTCCCCATTACTACTAGTATGATAACTATTGGACTAGTTGCTATTGAACAATTTTGATTCGTCTTGATACTGATTGATGTATTTGTACAAGTACGGTACTATACCAATAGCTGATATTGAATTACATCCAACCGCCTTTGTTGAGTGCTGCATTTATATTACAACTATGTGAATAGTCCTATTCTGTGTTCAGTTTTTAAGTTTATTTAGATCAACTTCTTCAGTACACCATAGTTAACTCCATGTTAAGTTGTCTCATACAATCTTTAAATAAACAAGCCCATTCCATTGTTTATTTCTCAGGGAGCGAAAAAGGGTTTTTAAGCTATTGGTAATCACAATTCAGTATGGGTGGGTGGGGGATGGTACTCTGATTGTGAAGAAATGACTAAAACTTATGGTAATGGTGATGTCCCATTTCTTTCAATTAAGTATCTTGTAACATTTAGCAGTGAGTGTGTGAAAGGATAACTTATAATAAAAAATGCCATACCTTTTTATCCACAGACTTTGATGCAGTGTACTGCAATACGGAGTCTGTATGTAGTGATAAGAAATGTCACAGACACTTATGAATAATCCATTTAGTGTCAAGGAGAAGTGGATTTTGTATAAAACTTGAATGTATCGAACATGAGCTGTTTTTCTGCATATACTGTTTGCAAATAAAATGGATTCTTGTCAGTCATGAATAGCCTTGACAGTAGTTCCTAAAATAAAGGTAGGGAGACATGTACTGGCAATAAGCAGCATTTTATGATGAATAGAATGACACAATTATACACGTATAATGGTAATAATAAAAATTTCACAATTTTCAGTTATGATGATCCCAAAATGAACATGCTAGAATATTTTATATATTTTCTGCTCACATGTCTTTCTGTACACGCTGTATATGTATCTATTCTACAACAATTGGTAATTTAGTTTTCTATACTGTATCGAGTCGTGAGTTGAAATCTCTAACCACTTTCTTGGTATCCTTTTAATGGGTTCAAGGCAAAATGAACAAACTATAAGACTTTGGTCTAATATTTCCCATCTATGTAGCCCACAAGCCACATTAAGCCACCTCCTGGTATCCTGCTTTCCTAAAGCACCCCATGTCTTTGCAAATGACTAAACTGTACAACGATAAAAAAAACTAATTTATTCAGTGTTCAAATGTCACACACAAAACAACATCAATCACGATACATAAAAATACCGACAATATCACTAAATCACCACTAATATGTATATAATTAATAATATAAATACGTGTCAACTCTTTCCCTACAATTGGCCTATTCGACAGAGCGTAAAATCCACTGTACTAAAAGCACATGGATATATATATGCATACATGTCGTATTCACCGTCACTAAGCACGTTGCACTATACTTAGTTTAACATTCACGATTAGTGACAATCGTAACATCCAACAGAACTGATCAAAATACCTTCCCCTCAACCGCTTCATATATATTACCTGATCAGTTTGTAATTTTGTTAAAATGTTTCTTTTTTTTAATTCGAACCACTCTTGATTTGTGGGGAAGTTCCTTCTCACACACTAGCGGAAACATATACCACAGCTACAATAGTTCCCATACTGACAAGCAAATTCAATATATATCCCGTGTATGCTTACATAAAAGGTTCATTTAGGATAATTAGCTAATGTTAAGTACTTTTAATTATCTTTAGACGGGTATTAGGAACGAAGGACTGAAAATACCCGAAGATATACACTTTGGCGTATTCATATTTATAGAACTACATGCGGTGAAAGAAGTGAGCAAAAGAAATGGCATGTAAACAAGCAAATAAGTCATTTCATAGTATGTATTTCAGGAACGTTTATGAATTGTCTTCGCTATTAACAGTACCGACCACAACTGTACTTTCTATATGGAACGTTTGATAGCCATCGGGCTACAGGTATGCGTGTAATATGACTGTCAGTCATGGGACTGGCTCGACTAGAAAAGGACCAATATGGCAGCCCCCATTAAATGGTATCGTGATGTTTGCTACATGCAGTGTACGCAAGGCTCAATGTATATGAAAAATGTAACGCTCGTTCCATCTTGCTTAGTCTCCATGTAACACAATAGTTACAATGCAATAGCTCAATTATATCCCAGTGTCGTGATCTATTGCTGCGTAAAATGCAATATCAAATTGTCAATTTTAGCTCTTATAAATACCTTTCCCGCAAAAAACTGCACCTGCACATTTCAATGACAGTTTTATAAGTTACTAATTTATAAGTTTCCACTTATCATGTGCTATACATGATTTTTGGCTATAACACACCCACGCACCCGATAAGGCCTATTTGCATTACCAATAGCCCTTAAACATTTTCATGCCAAACCAACAACTGAAGTTCTGACGAAAAAAATATATATATAGTATATACAGAGCTAGAGATTGTGATACCATTACAGAGAGCAGGAGGAAAACACGGAAATACTATGTCTCTAGGTTGAACTCCCGTTCCTCTATTAAATTAGTATGGAATACGGTACGAAAACTCATTTGCCCCCCCCCCCAAGAAAAAAAGAAGCTGTTACTTACTTTACTTTACTTGTTCATGATATATCTCAACATACTCTACAGCTGATTTGATTAAATCTAGTTCTATTTTAAAATTAAGCTGTTTCAAACATTTAAAAACATCTGATGAAATGGTCATAAACGTATCATAAATCCCAGATACATTGGCCGAAACATTCTCGTAAAACTCCTAACAAGAGAAGTATTCTGAAAACTTCCGCCCTGTCAAAAACCCGAAAGAAAAGGTTCCCTTAAATTTCAAATCTGCTAACGCTGAAGATCACAATTAACCTGTCACTTTCAGGGACCTACGAGACTCTCTTGATCGAGTCTAAGACACTTCAGCAGAACTAGGATATCCACTATCAATTTTAAAACACGTGATACAGTTCTCAATATACTGCAAAACATTTTCAATAAAATATGGGAAACTGATGACTTCCCGACGTCTTGGCGAAAAGCAACAGTGATACCAGCACATAAATCATGCCAATCTTTCCAGTTATGATGATGGCGTTCATTTATCGCCGCGCACGGTGTCAGTCCTTTGTTTTAAGCCTGGAATTAGGTCAAAACACTTGGGTCCTCTGCGTGATACCCACGATAAACACTTGTTTGAATTTTTTTACACAACTTTGTTGGGCTGATGGCATTATAACATAGATATGTAGTTTACCTGTTTTTAATTTTGTCTTCTTTCTTTCTTCTATTGTTTATCCTTTGTTTGTTTATTTCCCGGTCATTCAAACATGCAAGAGTCAAGAATTCTTATTGGCTTTTGTGTTTAGTGTTTGTTTTGTGGATGTAAATTGTTTCTTTCCCTGACGAAGAGCTTCTTGTTTAGCTAGAAACGTTGTATTTGCGCCGTTATAAATTGCTGTGTCATTATATATATATATATATATATATATATATATATATATATATATATATATATATATATATATATGAAAATGTATTCGGGTTTCGTTGCCGCGTACAGCGTTGTCGGAGGGTGGTTTTTTTTGGATTTAGCTGTTTCCAAATACTGAGTTCGATTCATCTTATGCTGCACGAGCAAAGTGGCTGCAGTGAAAAACCCAACTACCTCGAGTTCTATGGCTGCGCATTTTCACCACAGCCAGGGTATTTATAGAATGAATTCTTGATGTATAATCACAACGTAACGAGTTTTGTCAGGAATCTGTCAACTTTATGGGAGCAATCATCAGCTGTAGAAGTATATAAAATATATAATTTTATTCTTTCTTGCTATCCGTTGTATGTGATAGAATTGTTTTATATGTTGGATGTTTCAGAATTTATTTTAAATTTTACGGAGAGTCAAAGCTATGTCACATAATGCCATCATTTTTATAGCTAAACAGATACATTGAATTGAATTATATGTTGCATGCATTAAATGTTGGGTAATGTTCGAGTTGTTATAATTCAGTGAGAATATTTTTGTCGGACATATATTCATGTACGACCGTGGTTATTATAATAAAAATCCCGTACCGTAGATCTGATGAAATGATTTAATGTGTATGAAAGCAAATTCATGTGCGCGCATGCGTAGTGTATATTATTGTATTCGTGCTTCACTGTGTCTCATGAACTACACGGCTCAGTCATTATATTTTTAGCTGTTTTGTGACGCGTAGTCGTAGAACTGTGGGGTTTAGTGCAACACGTATGCTGCTGTCGACGGTGACGTTGGCCCGGAAGACAGTACTGGTTTACTCGCAATGAGTGACCGAAGCCTCGTGACCAACGGGTCTATATGGAACAAGGAGGGTCTTGAGGGATCCATCAGCAGACTGGGAGGGGCGGGCCATGCGTGGTGTCTCATTGACCATTCGACGAGAGCTGTGGAACAGGAAATACATCGTGATCGTCAACTGGGCGCTAGGAGATACATATGTGAAATTAATAATTCAGTATCGCTATATGAGCGAAAATCAATAATACATAGATCCTACTTGTGGATGAAACGTACATTCTTCATATGCGTGCATAAATCCTATAATTTGATCATCCTTGGTGATAGAATCATACATTATATTTGTGTATAACTTCTATACATTGATCGTCCATGGTGATTGATCCATATATCAATCATATTTGTTTATAAGTTCCATAACTTGATTTTTGTTTAACAGTCAGCTCATGTGAGAAGCCTGTGATGAATAGGAAATCCAAAGAAACCGGCTATTCTTTGTGACTTTACAGACAAGTTTTAAATATTGAATGACCCATGACCCTAGTGAAAAAGGATGTAACTCGTATCTGTTCTTAAGACGATTTTATTCTTCAGAGGGAGCTTTAATTTACAGGCAAACAGATGAAGATATCGAACTATACCTGTCACACTGGCACATTTCTCCTGCGATAGCACAACTACTTTTCACAGCATATTGACACCTTTGTGTTACAGTCAACGTGACTGAAGTTATGAGTACAAGCGAGATAAGAAATAGTAGTAGTTATAAATACGGATGCTGGCTCTCCATCTGTTTTTCAATATCAAAACTTTGTGATTTTCATCTTCGCTTAAGTCTACGCTTTCGACACCGCTACGATTTCAAATCACAAAGTTTTGACATTGAAAAACAGATGTTGATCCAGACATCCGTATTTATAACTACTATCAAATTAACAAACATTACAAACACAAATTATCAACATACGTAAATTAACCGTTATACAACACAACTATCGTCATTAGGATAAATCAAACACACGCCTTTATTTATTGTTAGACAAAATTATTATTAATCACCATATACATAATCGTATGAAAATTTTTCTTTAGTATTAATATATTCTTTATTTATTTCGTTTTGCTCAATTTCTATTTTTTTTTTTTTCGTTTAATTTTTATTTCTTTTTGCGGAATTTTTATTTTTTTTAAACTTACGTTAATCTCATCAAGTAATTTCATTATATTATCCATGTATACAATACAATCACACAAAATTTATGACACTAAACATCAGTCAACAATATCGTTTATAAAATAGTATGTAATACACAACATAACAAATATAAACAAGATTAAATCTAACATTGTTATATTTATTGTTAGATAAAATTTATTCAACATTATCTTCATCTTCATATTCATATTCATCTTCATCTTCTTCTTCATATTCATCTTCTTCTCTTTCCTCAAATGCACAGAACACTCTAGCTTTAGCAATAACATAATTTACATTATCATATTCACAAAGAAAAAACTTTACAAAACCATTTGCTAATATACCAGGTTTTATTAAATCACAAAATTCACTAAATTTAACACGAGTACCGTTTATGTAACAAGTAGTCTCATTGTCTATTGTTATTTTGGTATATTTATTTTAATATTTAATGTTTCAGACAATTGTCCAATAAAATCAAAATACTTTGATTCATCTTCTTTAACCAAAGATAATTTAATCTTATCTCCAGATATTTCATGATTAAACTTTTCCGTTAACTGTTCATCATAATACATGATCTTTTTCATTTTTTGTCACTATCCTCAACACTTACTCTTTGAACGTTCATTTCTTATACATATAATTCATACAAAATTAACCTGGTATATCTTTATATTCATTATACTCATTACAATAATCTTTTTCATACCTACTCATTCTTAGAGGTAACAATTCACTTAACATGTCATTCTTAACACGAAACTCCTGTATCAGATTTAACATAATATATCTTTCTCCTCGTAAATACGTCCTTAATTGATTCAAAATCTTATTATAAGTTATCATAGCAAATTTACAAACTGATTTTTTTATTTTCAAATTTAGGTTCAATCTTTTTGCTACTAGCATTTAACGCAATACCAACGCGAGATATTATTAACAAAAAAGGATTAGCAGTACCTCCTGCAGATGAAACTCCTGTTGCTGTTAACGCCATTGGTACATACGCGATTAACTTTAGTACACGTCCATAATACCGATAAGCTTTTTTTGCGTAATAAGATTTTTTTGTGATAATAATTATAATACGCGATTAGCTCTCGTCTCTAACTTTCTGGTATGTTATACGAAATATGGTTGAAATCGATAACATTTTTTTGGGGTCATTTTATTCATTTTTGTAGACAAAATCTTTGAAATACGTGCCTGCATTATAAGAATCATATTCTTCGTTTGTAAGATAGTTTATAAGAAACTTACTGTACCACTCATGTTCATTAACAAATGTATTCATTAATTTTTTATCATAAGAAAAAGTTCTTAGTTTCCACATCAATATTTTTCTAAAATTAGGATTATTAAAAAAATATTTATAAATTTTTTAACCATATAATCACCCATTTATAATTTTCTTTTCTGTTCTTTACTATAACTTAATTTATGATTATAATAAAATTCTTGTGGAAATTTCATATTTTCAAATTCTGTGTTGTAGTCATTTACTTGTTCATGATACATCTCAACATACTCTACAGCTGATTTGATTAAATCTAGTTCTATTTTAAAGTTAAACTGTTGGTATAATATAAAATGCGCCGCTAAAAGTTTAGGCTTAAATCATTCGAGAAAATCTATTGTTGTACCAACAGCCTTAATTGTATATGAGAATTTTTTATTCTTTTCATCATCTAAAAACTCGTAGAATTTATTAACATCATAAACATTTGTTGTTTCAGGCTGATTAAACTCTATAGGTACGTGTTAAACTTCTATGGTGTTAACAGCATCTTTTACAAGTTCCTGATTTTTTATAATGTAATTTGCGGCCCTTTGATAAATTTGCTGTTTAAGATTATTAACATGTTGTATCCTACCCTGATATATTATCGTATATGCGGCAGCAAAATCTGCAAGTTTATTGTTGATATTAGAAAACAATTCTGTTAATGAGATTTCTAATTTTAGCGAAATAAGGTCAACTATCCTTGTATAATCATCGTGATCTTAATTTCATTAATTTCTGTATAATAATCACCATTTTTAACCTTATTAAGCTTTTCTTCAGCAAATTCTGTCTCCATTTTCCATGTAATCTTTGGATTAATATTACTTAACTTTTTAACTTCATCAAAAAATTCTTTTTGGGGATCTGATTTTGGTTTTGGTGCTGGTAGATTTCTTATTATGTCTGTAATTCTATTCACAGCCTCTAACGCTGTATACATTTCTTGTTCAGTATATTCTTCTTTTTTTCTCAAAAATGTTGATGCAAGTATAAAGTAACTTGTCGCCAAAACAGCAGCGTCATCAGGTTCATTATGAACCTCTAAAATTGTATCAACGTCGTTATAATCTAGTTCAATATTTTTAAAGATCCTTCTTTTTGAAAAATATTCTCTGAGCTCTGGTTTCTTAAACAAAGCTATTTTTTCTTTTCAGCATTATCATCTAAGCATGCAGAATTAATTCCATGTCTCTTTTCATCAGACTTTTTACTAAAATTTCTTTTTTGCACATGCGACATAATATAATTTATATTTTTTATATTTAATTCTAAATTAGTGTCATGTACTAAATTCTCAATAATTTTTTCCTGTTCATTTTTTGCACGATCTGAACAATACTTAACCATTATATCAAACTTATTTATTTCATTTTTTATTTGATCACCTCGCATTGCAGCCACAGACAACAAATTCTTAATCTCTTCAAGGTAATTTTCACGGTAAGGAAACAATTGTGAATAATGCCTTCTATGTGTACCAATGCCACTAGTTCGAGCTCCATCCTCAGTATATTCTTTTTTAAACACATAATCATAAAACTGACAACACATATCAACACGTTTTTCATCTACAGTATCAGCCATTGTTATTAAATACTTTTGATAAAATTACCCGAGATCATCTAGCGCAAATATTTGAAAATATGTTAGTCCAGGATTTACAGCCTCTGCTGCTACACAAAAGAGTCTAAAATATTTATACTTAACATTTGTAACAGCTGCATCTAAAACATACTCCTTCGTTACATTACCAATATAATCTGATAGCGTAATATTGTTTTGTAAAGTTGTAAACGTAAAATTATAATTTGACCCCTCTAGCCGTCAATAATAAATTCTTTCCGAACCAGAAGCTTTACCGCGTAGTTGGTACTTCCATATCGCCACAACACTAGGACATTCTATCTTAATCCAAAACCCTTGTGACTGACCGTTTGTGGCCCACTCATTTGTATTTGAACTTGTCGACAAATGGTAAGCGAACGCGTTAAAAGGATTATATCCGTTATAAAACGACGATGCGCTTGCAATAAAACCATTACGATTACTTGAATCGATTGTTAACGTTGGAATAAAACCAACATTGCTTCTAGCACGTTTTGTACCACCACCACCTCCACCAACAACAACACTATCAACGTAAGCCTTATTCGTCAAATCATCACTAGCCACAGGTTCAGCGCTTGATGTAACTTTATTAAATCCTATAACTAAATTGCCTGTCATTGTATCAGCAGCCTTTTTAACAACCGCGCTCAAAACATTTGTTAAACTTGACAAGGGAACAGCATCTCCAGGATTTCCTGGTGCTGGCAAATTTATAATTTTAAATCCATTGTTCATGTCTAAGTTTCCTGTCATAACATCACAAGATTTATTAACTGAATAATCTTTTAAAACTTTATGGCTAACAGCGTAGTCATCTCCAGCAGACATAATTCTCTGTAAACCGTACAGAACCTTATTCCCCATACTTAACGATCCCAACATTGTAGTACCAGCACGCGGTACATACAACAATACCTCCTCCTTAACTTGAACGTAACTTACAGCGTCAGTGTCACCTGGAGGATATGAAGTCGGTAATCCCGTAATCTTTCCTGTACTCGTAAACGCTAAAACACCTGTTATTGTATCACCATTTTTAGCAACTTTTGTATTATTTATAACATTAATTTGCGATAAACTTCCAGCCTGACTCGGATTACCACCTCCAAGCGGATAAGTTGTTTCTAAATTTATTATCCTTTTACCTGTCATGTTTATGTCACCTGTAATGATACCACCTGTTAAATTTAATTTTTTATCATCTAATGTTTTTACTTGTAAATAACTTATTGCCTGTGAGTCAGTAGGATTTTTTGGTGGACAAGTTGTTTTTAAACCCACAATACGTCTACTGTTTAAATCTAAATTACCTGTCATAATGTCACCAGATTTTTTAACATAATTTGATTAATCAACGGTACCATCTTTTGTTATTGCTTCTGGTACACCACCACCGATGTATTTTCCGAATTTTGTGTAATACGTCATCTTTATTTTATTGCTTAGATTAAATTTAGTCTAAACTTAAAATAATAAAATGAGCGTTATAAATTTTGACACAGAAAACGTACTGAATCAAAAACACAACAACAATCTCCCAAACTGTCATTACCTTATTGTCGGCAGAACAGGTTCAGGTAAGACAAATTTATTGTTAAATTTGCTCTTAAATGACAATCTTAATTATGATAAGGTACATATTTACACAGTCAATCCACAACAAAACAAGTACCAACTGTTAACAGATTATAACGACAAGTTGAAAGAAGAACTTAACGCGCCTGAAGATATATTTATAATTAATCAACCTGATGATGTTATACCTGTAAAGGAACTGGACGCTACAGAACACAAAATAATTGTATTTGATGTCATACGTCTAGAACACAAAGAAATAGATAAAAGAAAATCATATTTTTCATTATCACGAAACAAAAGATGTAGCGCAATATTTCTAGCACAAGGTTATTACAATGTCGACCGATTTATACGAAGAAACACAGGCTGTTTCATTTTATTCTCAGGTATGGACAATACAGACGTTAAAAACATAGCTCATGAACAATGCGGTGACGTATCAAAGGACAAATTTGCTGAATATTATCATACGGCAACAAAAGACAAACACGACTTTCTCTTATTTGACAGATTTGCACCAACAAAAGAAAAAATGTTTAGATGTTGCATTGACAAATACATTTAAATTCTGTCTAAACAACAACAATAATGGACCGCAGAGAAATACTCAGAAAGCTCATCGAGTCTAAACAGAGAGCTAAAGCTATTTTTGATCAAGCACATTATGGAGAACAAGCATTAACAGAAGCACGAGCTAAGGCTTTTTTTTTATCAATAACACAATCGATTTCAACTGTAAAAGAGACAATAGACAAAAAACAAGACGAGGCCATAGCAGCGTTAAAAGGTACACAGAAAGAAATTTTAGACCAACAGCGCGCACAAATATAATTTTAAATAGCATTCAACAACAACAACAAGTACGACCAATACGCAAACAGCCACTACAGGCTATAATGCCATCGTTTATTGATGAACCTGAAGATTTTCCTGATAAAAGCGAAGAAGAACTTGGAGAGGAAGCTGGTGGTGAAACAATAGAAGATACTGAAAAAAGAAAAACATATTACAAAGAGTTTGAAGACAAACTTGATAAAATTATTATAAAATCAGAAAATGAACCTATTTTCCTTGATTTACCAGACGATATTATAGTCTTGATATAACAGAATTAAAAATTTTAAAAAATGCAATATCAAAAATAAAGGCAAAATCAATAAGAAATAAATCAAAGGATCCTATAATCAAAGAGGATCATAAGCAAATGAAGAAATTAGGAAGAAGTATTAAGAATTTTATTAATAGATTTGAACAACCTAAAGAATTAGGAAGTTCTTTCTTTGGTAGTGGAGTTAAGATTTTTAGTTCAACAAAAGAGATGATAGATCATCTTCTATTACTAATATCAGCAAAAGAGGCCGGAAAATCCGGCTCTGAAATTGATAATGAAATCATTGATATTTGATATACTTAATAAGCTAAGAACATCTGGTTTATTCACAAAGGATGAGTATCAATTTTACATACAGATCTCGTTTAACTTTTGTATAATTCTTTTGTATAATGCAAACGACACTATTTCTTGATTCATCTCAAACAACAAATGATGGTGCAAACTTTAGCATAACATATAATCCACCAATACCTCTAGACACAAAAGAAAAATATGAAAAAAGTTTAATTTCAGCTACAATGTGGAACAGCATACGCAATATCAAATCTAATGTCAACGATGACTTCACATTTCGAGATCTACTTGGAGTCTGGAAAAGCGTCAAAATATCACCAGGCGCCTACAATGTTCCCGAACTTAACACGATAATAAAATCCTTAATATCAGATAATGGAGGCAATTCAGATAATTTTTTGTTAGAACCTAATTATAATACATTACGTTCAAGAATTACATTAAACGGAAACATGTTGATTAATTTAAGTACATCATATACCGTGGGGTCTCTGTTGGGATTTAATAAACAACAATACTGTTCAACAATTACACCAACAATAAAATATGACGGTGAAAATCCTGTGAATATAAGTTACGCTGATGTAATATTAATTAATTGCTCAATAGCAGATGGGTCTTATACAGCCAGAGGTTCTAATGGTGATGCAACTTACGCATTCTCACCAGATGTACCACCAGGTTCTCTGATGCAGATTATACCACGAGAAAAAATATATTATCCGGTAAATCAATATGAGCAAATATCAACAATAAGAATGAACCTAACAGACCAATCTGGTGTACAACTAGACTTCAATAACGAGATCGTTACATACTACCTCCATTTACGTCAAATAAAGTAAAATTTGTATCTAATCACCAACAACAATGACTGGATCAATAATGAACAGACGAAAAATATACCGCAAAAAGGTTATTGGAGGAAGTATATTCGGGAGTGTTTTTTTCCAAAAAAATGCAACATGGTCCTGCACTAGCAACAAAACTAGCGCCTGTGGCTATTGACGCAACTGGCGCTGTATCTGCAGCAGGTACCACTGTAGGACAAAAGATAGCAGATAAAATCAGAGGCCAGCCTCCTGTGGTGACTGCGCTCGCACCTACAAATGCACAAATAGCTGAAGCAATAATGGCCATAGCACCAACACCAGCAACAGCAAATGAAATGATAAAAACAACAAAAAAATTGTTAACACCTGCAGGTGAAAATATCTTTAGAAAATTAGCGACTATTATGTAAATTTTATCTAAACTTTAACAATAACATGACATCGATAAGGACTTATCTTGACATTACCTAACCACAAGATATTGATGAGTCTTCAACTGAATTTGAGTACATCGAGTACTTACCTGATAAGACTAATCCAAACAATAGTCAACAAACAATAAACACAAAAGATGAAGATATTTACCTGTTACCGCATAAAGCCTTTATTGAAGTACGAGGACAGCTGATGACAACCGCAGTACCACCTGCTGCACATGCAGCTGGTGTGCAAATAGCGCTTTTAGATAACGGTTGGGGTTTGTTTAGATCCTCAAAATACCTAATTGGAAATCAGGTTCTCGAGGACATACCTGACCATCTACCAATTGCCAGCACTATAATGAATCTAGTATCTTTTTCCGAAGATTACGCGAGAACAACATCAACAAATATGCACTGGTACAAGGACATGTCAACTGGTGGAGCTGTATCAAACAAGTTCAGAACTTGCGCTGGTGCTGCTGGTGTTAACGATAATAATCTTATAGCCAATCCTGTATTAGCTGGAGCTGCTCCTACAACAGCAGAATTAGGTGATGCAATAAGACTTGCAGCTGGAAATCTCAGTCAAGCACGATACAACGAAGGTTTTGCAAAACGTAGAGATTATGCTGACAGTGGGTCTCAAATAACAATACTCTTACCACTAAGCTCAATATTCGATTATTGTAGGGACGTTAACAAGGTATTTAGAGGAATAAAACATATACTTGTACTAAACAGATCTGATAACAATAATAGAATTTTTAAAGCTGTAGGTGTTGCAGACTGTCAATTTGTCGTAAACTATTTGACACTGTGGATGCCAAAGATCGTACCATCAATGAAAGCTGATCTTATGTTAGATAACGCACTACAAGCATACACACGTCAAGTATATTTTGAACAGAATAAAGTGTACAGACAATCTGTACCAGCAGCAGCAAGTTACACATAGCGTATAACTTCATCATCATCAGTAGAGCTACCAAGGCACATTTATCTCGTGTTTCAAAATGCAGCACGTGCTGATGGTGACCAAACCACCAATAAACAAATATTTAATAACATGGGACTTATCCGTATTAGCGCTAGAATAAATTCAAGACAATATCCCGAAAGAGAAATTGTTTGTAACTTTACAGCTGGAGCAAACCAGAACGTATCAAGACCTTATTTCGCGCTTATGGAGGCAATGGAAAAGTACCAGGACACTGACACTGGTAGTCAGCTGTCTGTAGAAGAGTTTAGAACAAATTACCCAATATTTCACTTTGACGTTAGCAAGCACCCTGAGCGCCTTAAACACTCACAAGCAGACATTGAACTTACAGGGACAATAACCGCAGCACCACCTGCACAATATTACGCTTATGCACTTATTACAGGAGATAGGTTCGTAACAGTTGACGCAACAGATGGTAGAATGCACATTCAGGTGTAAACATAATTTTATCTAAACTTTATTATAAATGTGTACTCAGCAAGAAGTTACCTTGTCCAAAGGACAAATTAAAAAATTAGCTGATGCTGTAAAAAATCGTAAAGGAGTCTCAATAAAGATAGATTATAAGGGAACAGAGCAGATTAAACTTTTTTTTAACAAAAACGCAAATAATTAAATTTAACAAAGGCGCACCATTTGTGTTAAACTTATCTAAGGCACAAATTACAGCTATGGCTAAACATGTGGGTTTTTGGGGCCTGCAATTGCAACCTTAGTTTCAACTGTATTACCAAAAATTTTACCGGTACTCGGATGTTTAGGTAATGCAGCTGCATCTGTTGCCATATCTGGAGCTACAGAAAGGGCCGTAAATGGTAAAGGAATAAAAGTAACAAAGTAAACTTTGAATAAAATAAATTTTATCTAATATTCTTAATAAACATGCCACCACGGAAAATAAAGATTCTGCAACAAAAAACAATTGTCAAGCGCAGAGCACCAGCACGACAAAAAAGAAATGTATAAAAAAGAGCACCAGCACGACAAAGAAAGGTAGGCTGTATTTACATACCACTAATATCTGACGTTTTAAAAATATTTGGCGTTAACACGTGAAACAATTCATGTTTAAATTTTATCTAATCATTTTATTATAACAATGCCAGCACGAAAAGAAAAACCAGCAAGAAAGACGGCCAGTACACGAAAAAAAAAAAGAACGAAAACTACAAAAAGGAGACAAGTAAAGCGAGGATTTATAGGTGGCAGGACTAGCAGGGAGTCTACTGTCAATGTTGTTTCAAGGACGAGGTCTAATGTTACCACGTACCAGAAGGTATTAAAGCCTTTATCAAATTTTGATATGCATGATAAATTAAAAGGTATTAAGGGTTTTATAGGTGCATTTTGTAAGGACCAATTGCCAGGTAAAATGCGGCCAAATACGTTATGTGTAATAAATATTCAGAATTTCAACGACAGCAATGGAACGCATTGGACTGCACTTTATAACAACAATTATTTTGACTCGTTTGGTCTTCCACCTTCTGACGCTGTTAAAAAATTTGTAAATAAACCTATAAATTACAATTCAACTCAAATTCAACCAACAGGTACAGCAACTTGCGGTTTCTATTGTATTATGTTTATTAAGCAAATGTCTAGTGGTACATCATTTATTGCTTTTATAACACAATTTGATACACCAGCAATTACAAAAAATGACACAATAGCTGTGAATTTTGTGTGAATTTATAATATAAAATGACAAGCACATATTGCCTTAAGTGTAAGACACGAACTGATAACATAGATGATGAAGTTGTAACAACAAAAGAACAATAGATTGATGATGAAAAGTATTTGCGCTGTTTGTGGTAAATGGAAAAGCGTATTTATTAAGAAACAAATTGTAGGTGAAGGATTAAATGTTGTTGTCAGGCCAGATTCACCTGAATTGTGCCTGGCGCCAGAAATTTTTTTATAAAATAATAATAATAAAAATGTGCAATTGTGGGACAGATCACGACCTTTGTATCGAACACAATAAAATTGTTTGCTATTGTAAAAAAATGTAATAAACGTAGATTCATTGGTGGCGCTATAGATATTCATAAAATTATAGGTAAATTACCAAGGCCTAAAGGTGGCTGGACACTACCAGGACACAAGTATATTGGACCTTGGCACCCACTGCACGAGCAACTTGATGAAAATGATAATCCATTACCAGGACAAGAACCTTATAATCAAGTTGACGCTATTGCGATGAGACATGACATTTGTTATCGCGATAATGAAACTGGTAAACATGCTTGTGATAAAGTTATGTTAAATGAATTAAGCGACATGAAACCAAAAAACATACGTAAACGCGTAGATAGAAAATTTGTACAGGGTGTTATTGGAGCAAAATACAAATTAGGTTTAGCAATACCACAAACTGATCTCGCACGTGAGTTACATAAACAAAAAAAAAATTCTAAGGCGACGTGTTGTTGCAAATGCTGTAGATGACATATGGTCTGTAGATCTGGCTGATATGTCCTCACTTGCTGAACACAATTACGGTAATACATATTTGTTGAACATAGTTGACGTACAGTGCAGATACGCATTTAGTATACCGATAAAGAATAAAATGGGAAATACAATAACAAATGCATTTCAAAAATTAATTTCTGATACAAATCGCAGGCCTAATAAGATTTGGACTGACCACGGCGTAGAGTTTTATAACAAAGAATTTGAACAATGGTTAAAAATCACGACATTACCAATTACACAACAGGAAATGAAGGCAAGAGCGTCATTGTTGAACGATATAACCGTACGATGAAAGATAAAATTTATAGATACATGACAGCAAATAATACGAATAATTATGTTGACAAATTACCTGAAATTGTAGATGAGTATAATAGCACTAAACATAGAACGTTAAAAATGTCACCAAAAGATGCAATAAAATTTCCTGCACTCGCAAATGAGAATTTATACTGTAGACATAAATTTTCTTAACAAAAAAAAATATTTGAAAAATCTGCAACACCAAACTGGTCTGAAGAAGTTTTTGTTGTTCATAAAGTTTTAACTACCATACCTGTGACTTACAAATTACGTGATTTAAATAATGAAGATATCACAGGAAGTTTTTATGAACAAGAGCTACAAAAGACAGATCAGGACGTATTTGTTATTGAAAAAATAATACGAACAAAAGGTGATAAAAGTTTGGTTAAATGGAGAGGGTATAGTGATGTGTTTAACAGTTGGATACCAACATCGAGTATATAGCCGTACGTTAAAGGTACATTAGTTTGATGTCAAGCTGTGGCTAAAATTTATTGTTAATAACTAGTATGAAAAGATATTTTTTACTGAACATTTTTAACATAAACGAGACCACACTTGTTTCAATGTACCTTGTAAATTATCGTTTTATATATAAATTCATAATTAACTTGCACGCTTTTGCATTTAACGGGCTTGCATAATGAGATTAGATGATTTCTCCGTTCAACAAAAAATTCTTGCATTAACAAAAATGTCTTTGCAAAGATGAAATCAAATTTAATATTTTTTTGCCTCCCTTGGATTTTTATATTCATAAAATGAATAACCCTAGCGTAAAAACATTTTGTTTCTGATTCTGTTGGATTAAACTTTTTTTTATTTTTTTTTGTTATATGATACTTGACGTTATAACGTCCCGTTGTTGGTGGTGCATAATGTTGTTTATTAACAACAATATTTTCGTATTCTTCTGGAACAATTTCACCATCATCTGGTACATATTTTTCTGTCCCGTATATTTTTTGTTCTTGAACTTGTTGTTGTTGTACAGTTGCAGGGATAAGTGCTGGTGCTGGTTGTGCATAGAGTCTTTGTAAAATTGATAACATTATACAAATAGCCTTTTATAAATAAAGAATTTTGTATAATCAATAATAATAAATGGCTGACATGAAATATATTCTACGGTGTAAAATTGTAGACCGAGTTGACTTGTATGATGAAATAAGAATAATGTTCAGTGATGAAAAAAGAAAAATCGCGTTCGATTTTAAAATTGTGTATGGAACAGATGACATAGTGTTGTTAAAACGTAGACAAAAGTATTTGTTTCTGCAACATGGAGAGATAGTCATATCGTACGATAAAGATACTTTAATGAATTTTGCGCATAATTGTCTTAAGCGTGATGTGCTAAAGAAGATAATTATATGTGAATAATAAGTATACGAGATGAATAATAAAGATTTATGTTACAACGAAATAAAAACATTTGTTAAAAATGTACTAAAAAATAAGATTAGAAAGAGAACAGAGGATTGGTATAAAATTATGGCGACAACTGTTGGTTGTTCAGAGATTGCCACAATATTAGGTGTAAATCCCTACAAAACATTAGCTGAAATAGCAAAAGAAAAATATCAAATGAGATTACGAAAGCCTGTTAAGTTTGAAGGATCTTTAGCATGTTTTTTTGGTAAGTTATTTGAGCCTATAATTTTAAAATGTATTGAACAGGACCTAGGTGAACGAGTACTTGGTAACAACATTTGTGTAACAACAGATTTCGGTATCAGGTACTCACCGGATGGGTATGTCGTTGGAAGGTTTATTAATGATGAACTTGTTTGAGCAAAAGATAAAGAAAACAATGAAGACATTTTTAAAATCATGTTGGTTGAAACGAAATGTCCTATGTTACGTAGACCTAAGAATGACGTGCCTGAACATTATTTACCACAAGTGTTGTGTGGTTTAGAGGTGTCACAAATTACTGAACAAGGCCTATTTGTTGAAGCAGTTTTCAGAAGGTGCTCGGTGATTGATCTGGATTTCACGTCGGATTACAATAAAACTCTACATTTCGATAAAAATTATTATGAGAATAAAGTGCCGTTTGCTATTGGTATCATTGGCGTATACGGTAATAAAAAAAAAAAAGAAATAATAGATTATGGCAACGTTGATGAAGATGAATTTGAAAAGTTTATGAAAGATGTTGATGATAAAAAATTTACGATAAATTCAGATTATATTGTCTTTTTAGGTGATTATTATGTTGAAAATTGTGAGGTATTAATTAAGATGTTACAGAAAAATAAGAAAAAAAATTAATTGGATTTCTTTGTTATAAACTTTTTGACGTTAGTTATCATGTTGTTGATAGAGAAGAGGGTTATCAATATGTTTTGATAAATGCTGTTGAAGCACTAGAGCAACAGATACAGTTGCTCGATTAATTATCACAATAATTGAAGTTAATATTTATTTTAAATCTTTTGGAGAAAGCTGATCGTTGAATATTATCAGCAACTAATTTTATTGAAGCTGGATTAAAGTTAAAATATTTTCCTGCTGATGAGATTGATGAAAAGTATAATTCATCATCGTTATCGTTATTAAACGATAAAACTGGTACTGGTTTTAAACAACGTTTTTTGTAAAAAAAAATCTGATTTTCTGATGGTGTTAACAGATGTAGATTTACAAGCCGGTTCTCAGTTTTTATATTGTTTATGTGATCGACAAAAAGTCCCATTGGTATAATTCCATGAAAAACTTCATAGACGAAACGATGAGCATAACATTTATCCTGTTTTTTGTTAAAACCACTAACACCAACTCTTAAATAACCACTATTGTTCTGCCATCCAATCAATTATTTTGTTTTTAAACTTCGAATATGACCCTGGTCGTTACACTCATACATGTCATAGACTTGGTGTCTCTGCCATTCTTCCTGGAGATCAAGGTTATACAAATTGTTGTCAATTAAGCATTTATTTTTATGAAATACTCGTTTACCAGCAGGTATCGCACCGTGAAATAGGGTCCAAACAAAATTTTGTGCTAAAATATCAACAAATTCTGTATCTTCCTCTCCCTTAACTTGTATCATCAAACCGGCTGATGTTATCTGACCTATAGTCTTTTCTGTTGCAACATTTTTTACGACACCAAGTACGCTCGCGTCGTAAAGGTTGTATCGTTGATGAATGTAGTAATCTTCGAGGTCACCTGCGTATCTGATAGATATCATTGGTATCATAGTTGTATTTATTTCCATCGTTGTATATAAATTAATCGTTTCTAATTGGGTTTTTTAATCAAGTGCTTCATCAAAGTGATGACAATTTTCGTATTAGAAAAATATATTTCTTATTAAATATAAGACAATGAAATCATTAGCTGATCTCACAAGAAAAGTATTGCTTGTTGCAAAACAAAATGCTACAGCGTTTTTCGGATTTGATAAGACGTTCAAACTTGAAAATGAATTGTCTTAAAAGGTTTGACGCCAGAAAATTTGTTTAGGATCATAATTCCAGTATTAATGAACGAGTTTAATAAAAATAATGCATTAAAATTGATTGTACAGTTCCATGTACGTTTCAGTAAACTTTCTTTCTATGAAGATTGCGACCCAATAGAAGAATCAGCTGAGCCTTACATAAGCGCCAGAACACGAAAAATATTACGCGGTACAGATCGGAAAAAGGCCGCGAATAGTATATTTCAAGAAAAAATGAAACAAATAGAAGATTTTACAAGTTTTGGTTCGGGTTGGAAGCTAGAGGCAATAAAGTCGGTTCAGTTCCACACGTTGAAATATGTTCCGTTAAGAGGTTCGTCTTATGTTGACTTACCGAATAAAATGAAAAACACAAAATGTGTAATTAATGTTAAGAACAACGATGTTAAGTGTTTTCTTTGGGCTGTTTTGTCCACAATTTATCCTGTAAACAAAAATGCCGGTAGAATTACATGTTACCGTGCATTTGCTCCAAATTAAAAATTTGATAATATAAAATTTCCCGTAGAAGAACGACAGATACCTAAGTTTGAAAAGTTAAATGATTTGAACATAAATGTATTTGGTTTGGATGATAAGGAAAATATTTATCCAAGGCTTATTAGTAAAGCATCTTCACTGAAAACAATAAATTTTTTGTTTTATAACGGACACTATTGTTGGATAAAAAACTTTAACGGACTCGTAGGTTCACAATACAATAAGACAAAATCTAAAAATTATTTCTGTTATCGTTGTCTCCATGGTTGTACAAGAGAAGATATACTTGAAAAACATCTAGAATATTGTAAAGACGTGCAAGGTATAATTATGCCAAACAAAGAAAACTCTGAACTAAAGTTTACAAAATTTAATCACCAGCTACAGGTTCCATTTGTGATTTACGGTGATTTTGAAGCTTTATTGAAAACCGTTGTTACAGATGTAAAATGTGGTCCTAATAAATCTTCTACGATAAAGACACAGGAGCATGTCCCTTTTGGTGTCTCGTATAAAGTTGTATGTTCTGCAGATTCACAATTTTCTAAATAAATAAAAGTGTATCGTGGAGAAGATCCGGCAAGTTGGTTAATAACAAATTTGTTAAATGAAGCTGAGGAAGCTTTTAGTATAATGAATCACATCAAGCCTATAATTATAACAAACAAAGAAAATGAAAATTTTAAAAATGAACTAAACTGCCATATTTGTGGTGATGTGTGAGGTGAAGATCGTGTACGGGACCATTGCCACATAACAGGTAAATACCGTGGTGCTGCACATGATTGGTGTAATTTACATTTCAAATTTCCAAATTGTATACCTGTGGTATTTCACAATCTGAGAGGGGTAAGATGGACACATTATCACAAAAGTTTTGGAAAATTTGAAGGAAACAATAAGATTAAATGTATCCCTAATAATTTTGAAAAATATATGTCAATATCTTTCGGTAAGCTCAGGTTTATTGACAGTGTGCAATTTATGGCAGCGTCATTGGAAAATCTTGTGAAAGGATGCACTGTATTCAGTAATTTGGAAAATAAATTTAGTGAAAAATCTGATTTATTAAAGCAAAAAGGAATTTATCCTTATGAGTACATGACAGGTTGGGATAAATTAAATGAAATACAATTACCTGAAAAAGAAAAGTTTTATTCTACGTTGTTGTTAGATGGAATAAGTGATAAAGAGTATGAGTACGCTCAAAAAATATGGAACGAATTTGGTTGCAAAAATTTGGGAGATTACAATGATTTGTACTTGATGACAGATGTTTTTATGTTAGCTGATGTGTTTGAAGAATTTCGTTCAATATGTAAAAGGTATTATGGGCTTGATCCATGTTGGTACTTTTCATCTCCAGGACTAAGCTGGGACGCTGCGTTAAAATTAAGTAAGATTAAATTACAATTACTAACTGATCCAGATATGTTTTGTTTTATTGAAAAAGGTATACGCGGTGGAATTTCAGTTATAACGAAGAAACATGCAGTTGCAAACAATAAATACATGTCAAATTATGATAATACAAAAGAAGATAGTTCAATAATGTATTTGGACACAATTAACTTATACGATTATGCTATGTCTTAGTCTCTTCCTTATTCAGGTTTTAAATGGATAAATACGGACCAGTTTCTGAACTATATTGATAAAAAGATACCAGAAGATGTAGGGTTTTTTGCTGAAGTTGATCTTGAGTATCCTGGTAGCTTGCATGAGCTTCATAACGACTATCCTTTCTGTGCTGAGACAATGTTAATAACAGATGATATGTTATCGCCAGAACAACAAAAACTTAAGCAAGAATATAATATCAGTAAGGGTACCGTTGAAAAGCTAGTGCCAAATTTACGGAACAAAAAAAAGTATGTACTTAATATCGAAGCGTTAAAACAGGCGCTTGACAATGGACTGATATTGTTAAATGTTCATCGCGTGTTAAAGTTTAAACACAAACCGTGGTTAAAAGATTATATTGACTTCAATACGAACAAAAGAGCTTGTGCTACAACTGACTTTGAAAAAGATTTTTTCAAGTTGATGAACAATAGCGTATTTGCTAAAACCATGGAGAATATCAGAAAACTTGTTGACATAGAGATAATAAACAATGTTGAACGAAGAAATAAAGTTCTAAGTCATGATAAATTTCGGTCTATGTTGGGGCTGCAATTTTAGATTTATCTAAGACGCTTATGTATAACTTTCATTACGGTTTTATTAAAAAGAACTTTCCGAGATCTGAGCTGTTATTTACTGACACTGACAGTTTGTGCCATAATTTTCCTGGTGAAGGAGATATTTATCAAAACTTATACGATAACAAAGAGCTTATGGAATTATCTGATTATCCTGAGAAATTAGGATTTAAATGAATTGACAATAAGAAAGTTATAGGTAAGTTCAAAGATGAGACAAATTTTGTGCCAATAGCTGAATTTATTGGATTAGGGTCAAAAATGTACAGCTTAAGATTAGACGATGGTGGTGTTAAGAAAAGGGCAAAAGGAATAAAGAAAAACGTTGTTCATAAGGTATTGATATTTGAGGATTATACTCAGGCACTTGGTGGAGCTAGAAATCACGTTGAAATGACAACATTAAGATCAAATAAACATGGTATGGAAACGAGCGTTGTTAATAAAGTAGGATTATGTAATTTTGATGATAAAAGATATTGTGTTAACGGTATAAATACATTTGCTCATGAATATGATGTAAATAAGGAACCAGAAGTGAATTATGACGATGTTATGAGGGAGTTAGGTTTGTTGTAAATTTTGTGTGACATGTATTGTATAATGGATAATGTAATAAAATTGCTTGAAGAGATTGAAGTTATAATTAAAAAAATTAAAATTGCGCAAAAAAAAAAAAAAAAAAAAAAATAGATGACGAAATAAAAAATATGAAAAAGTTTTTTAAGTTTGATTGGGCGTATGGTGATTTTAATAGTGAAGATGAAAGTGATGTTAGTACTAGTGACAGTGAGATAAGTGACATTGATATGGTGTCATAAATTTTGTCTAACAATAAATATAATCGTGTGTTAAATTTATCCTAATGACGATAGTTGTTGTATAACGGTTAATTTACGTATGTTGATAATTTGTGTTTGTAATGTTTGTTAATTTGATAGTAGTAGTTATAAATACGGATGTCTGGATCAACATCTGTTTTTCGATGTCAAAACTTTGTGATTTGAAATCGTAGCGGTGTCGAAAGCGTAGACTTAAGCGAAGATGAAAATCACAAAGTTTTGACATTGAAAAACAGATGGAGAGCCAGCATCCGTATTTATAACTACTACTGAAATGTTTGAACATCGATTTACGTGATATCCCTTTATCTAAACAATGCCTTCCTCCTGAACAAAAAATTCAGTTCGCAAGGACTGTGCGGTCACTTTAGATACGCTCCAGTGACCGCTGAAAGCAGGGAAAAACCATTGTTTGGTTCGGAAACACCTAGCCGCTGACCGTGGAAGGCAGGTGACCGTTACATAAACGACATTTATATAGGAAATTTTCCGGGTGTGGGGGAATTAGAATGGCCGTTGTGAACAGGTGACCGCTGAGTAAAGGCGGCCGTTAGGACAGGATTGACTGTATACCGAAGAGCCAGTTTCGCTCGTCTGGGATAGTGATATTTCATTTAGAGGTTTTCTGAATGGGACGTTTTAAATGCATCCAGACAAAGTCAAAAGTTCCTGATTGAGTAATGGCTCAGACATCTGGAGATAAGATTTACAAGCTGATCCGTAGATAATAGAGCCATAATCGGGCTTAGATCTTATTAATGACCTATAAGACAGGAACATGATTGTAACAGGACGGAGCCAGGTTGGGATTGGATTTAGCGAAAACACAGCAAAATTTCGTGAATGAGATGATTATTTATAATATAATTGAACGATGAATGAATCTGACACCATACTCGTGCGCATAAAGTTCAACAATCGATTTAACAGAATGATGCGCACAGAGTACAACAATGGATAGAAGAAAATGATATCGTTCCTAAATGGAACTAGTCCCAACATGTAACTTCAACGAGTAATCAAACAAGAATCAACGTATTGAACTCGTAAACAAATATGATTGGTATATGGATGTATCACCAGGGATGATCAATGTATAGCATTTATAAACGAATACGATTGATATATGGATCTCTCACCATGGATGATCAATGTATACAATTTATAAACAAATATGAACCGAACTCCGTATTTTGAAATAACCACGGCTAAAAATAAACCACCCTCGTGTAACGATGTATGCGGCAACAAAACCCGAGTACATTTTCGCTCATATATAATACATTGACATTAAGTACACACAATTCCGTGACAATCAGCACTTCCAAAATTATATTTGATCTTTGCCAATTCAAGAAGTGCTCAAAAAATCCTCTCCTTTTCAGACTAAATTCAATGAAACAAGAGTCTCCTGTTGCAGCCATACGTCCCTGCCATTGCAACACCCCGTGTCACCATCTCAAATCGAATACCGGATAAAGAATCACATTTTATCGCAGAAATTATAACAGTACTAAAAGATTTGAACTACATTCAAACTTCTGAAAAAAATAAAAAAAATTCATCATCTTTTTGGACTCCCTTTCCACATTAAAGGCCTTGCAAAATCTTAAATCTGACAACCCCTTCATATCCCAGATATTACAGAAACGTGATTTGCTCATACAATTAGGGTAAAGTATCATGTACTGTTGTCTGCCTAGTCACATTGATATAAAGGGTAATGAAAAGGTAGATAAAGCAGTCTAAGCTGCCGTGCAGTCACCCGTTTGCGATTGGAAGATTTCATATACTTGGAAAAATATGTGGAATGAAAACTCCACAAGCAAACTTCAGAGCATTGAACCCAGTATTGGAAAGTAGCATCCCTTGTATAAAACAAATCGCAGATATGAGCTGGTAATGTGCTGAGAGCGCATCGGACACACATAGCTTAATTATCTATACGTCCGGAAGGGTGAACCTTGAGCAGACTGCATACCATGCCAGAATCTACTGACAGTGGAATACATTCTTGTCGAGTGTGTAGAGACAGAAGTAACGTGAACTGCATGAATACACTGTATGATTAAGTAGCTTTTGAGGGAATGAGGTTGATATAACACATTTTGACCATATGTTATAAGAATTCTACATTATTTTTTTTTATCGTTTATTTTATAAACAATGTAGAGAATTTTGACATTTTTACGTTTTGTATTCTTTATCTTGTTCTACTGTTCTACATCTACATTTATTTGGAAGGGTTTATATTCTTAAATGTTTGTGCTATTCAATTTCATATTTTTTCAAACTTTACCTTTAGTTGTCTCTATATATCCAATATTCTGCTGATGTGCCTTAAAACGCTACTTCATACATACATACGTAGTGTGGTGATCAGTATTTATATTTCAATTGAAAAGCAGAAACCTTGATATGATCATGAAGAACGGACATGAGAAGGTAAATGGAGACCGAGCATATTAATTCTGATCACATTTTGAAAGTGAGATCCCTTTTATGTCATTTTCAGTCAGCCCTTCCATTCTATCTAGTCTTTTATAGGTGGTATGACTGATATAAGTGTATTAAGCAAAATATACAACAGTTTAAACCTTACATCTCATGAATCGTTCCATTTTGGACATGTAGATAGCCTAAGTAGTCTCAAGTAATATGTTGATATTTTGAAAGTATCATGTCACATTATTAATATAAAAAAGCGATCGTACCAAGGAGGTCGTGAAATCCTGCAAATATTATTTGTATACAGTTTTTCTCTCTTCTTTACGATTTTTTCCCTTTGGGCAGGACAGTAATTAAAATTTTCGCATTACTTCTTTAATTTTTAGATATCTGTGTCAATCATATTGCTGCTATGATTTATTTAAATACATTTATCCACAAGTGTGTCTGGATTTTGTCTATCTCTTTCATGAAATTGTGAACTAATGTAAGATAATTCTAAAAAGTTTGCAAATGCTCTGCCGTTCGTATAAGGTAATGGCACGAATGCTTATATTATCGCTGTTCTATCTAAAGAAATAGCTCAACGTTTATAGTCCTCAAAGTTGTAGCTGAAGACATCGTATATACATTTATTTTGACTCTTACACGATATGTGCTTCATTTTGGATTTTGCGCACAATATAGGAAACCATACCTCAAACATGCATTAACCATTCTCCGGAGGCAAAGATTTATATTATCGTCGTTTAAGTAATATTACTGGCAAAAATAAAATTGTGTCGATTGTATACTGTTTTGCTTGTGTAATGGCTGAAACTTTTCATTCCTTCGATCTTTCTCGCTACAACGTTCTTATGTATAGAATTCGAGAAGTACATAGTGTATGCTGATTTCGCCTACATCTCGCATAGACTAATGGATAAGTAAGAATCAATATTTACATAAGGAGGGTAAATGTTCACCAGAATATGTACATAAATATATCACCATTTTCCGTAGTGAGCTGGACAAGGTGACTTCTTTCTGGTTACGTGCTTGTTTTAGTAGTTGTATTGCTTTCGCAGTTAGACACATCGCCTTTTTGTCCTCTTTCCGTTTTAAGACCTCTGCAGCTGCAAAGAATATCATTGAAAGCTTCGCGGAAATTTCTGTGCGTCGTGTAATACATGATCCAGTTGATCGAGGGGTGCAGATGGGCCCACATGGCTATGTACGATTGCGCTTCGTGAGAGAAGGAATTGTTGTGGTCCACCGCAATTGCAAGTGCATGTGGGATTAAACACACTGAAAATACTGCATAGATTATGAAAAAAGTCTTTGCCACTTGAACTTTGAGGCTTTTCTGAAGAGGATTATTATTAGTCCAGAGCTTCATATTTGATCGATGGCGAGCGACGTAATAATAAATCTGGGAGTAGCAGACGCCGATGAGGATCATGGGTACCCAGACAAGGACGACAGAGAAAACGATCGTGGAAGTGTGCGTAGCCATCCTATCCCAAATACAAAGTATCGCCTTCCGGTCAAATTGGTGATCTCCTATATTCGCGAGATTCAGCAAAACGAGAAATACTCCAAATATGTAAAAGCCCACGCAGAGGCAAATACAATTTCGTTTCGTGAAATGTTTGGAGGAGAGATTTTGCACAATTATTGAGAAGCAATCGATATTTACTGGGGGAGGGGGGATTTTAATTTGTAATTGCCAATTATGTTGCACATACATAAACACTTGACCCTACACAGATAGTAGTGTACCATATCAATTGGTTTTTGATTATCAAAAGTGTGCCCAAAAGTTAATCGTCTGTAAGTGCATCTGTCTGGCAACACATCTATTGTAGTGTACTTACCGACTTGCATACCCATGCACATTTAAAGTGGATTTGCAAGCCAAGTCAACTAACTGACTAATTTACATGATTGCACATGTACATCCAGAATAATTTTCTCGATATAAAATGGCCAAGAATGAAGCAAATAAATTGAATAATTATTTCATTGATTAATATCTTTATTTTGTTTACCTATTTATTTTTTAATTAACGAAAAAGGGAAGAAAGAAAGAAAGCATGCAAGGAAAGCTGGTTAATGAAAGACTATTAAAGATTAACATGTAATCGTGTGTACTATATATTTTTGATATCATATAGTGTACTATAACATAAGAGCACACACCATGCCGAATGTAAACACTTGTAATATGCCTGACAACTAGTACGTAAATCTACAAGGATGTCGACGAACGTTACAAAATTCTTCTATGACGTTGGGAATCACAAATGAATATACACTAAAACCAGTCTTAAGCAACTAGCACGCTAGAGAGTTCAATCATATCTCCAAATCTACAAATGATTTTATTTACCCACCGACAATGTTCATAGGATCTGCAATCGCTGTCACATACATATCCGACATAGCCAGGTTGACGATCAAGACTGATTTAATGTTCCTTAGATCTTTATGAGTAGCCACCGCAATGAGGATTGGAATGTTGCCAAAAGTGCCCGCCACGGATGCTATGGAAACAATGATGATGCTTGGTATAACAATATGATGCTTCTCTTGGAGAAATTCGTATCTCCAAAATACGTCATTGTCACCAACCCCGGTGAATGGAGTAATGGAATTGTCGACCATTTTGTTACTTTCAACGTCTTACCGCCTTTAAATTTTTTACCTTCCGTCCTGACTATTTACGGTTATCGAAAGTCTATTGTCTAGACGCTGAACTGAAGAAATGTTGAAATTTGCAAGTTGACAAGATACAATACATTTTATAGTCTTTTCTATTGTACATAAGAATTAGATCTATTCTCAAATACAGTCATAATATTTCCACGTGCAGGACGTGATGCATAATAGTAATCTTCAAAGACATTTATTTAATCTAATTGTAATTTGTTTTGAAAATAAAAGAAATGGTGCCAGAAATGGATACAAAAAAATGATCAAAAGTAAGTATAAGTTGCGTTAAAAACACATTTCCTACTTTTGTGGCATTGTGCAATATGGAACATTCATAAAGGAAAATCATGTATGTATATTTATTAATTATCGTTGTGTTTTTGGTATACAAATCTTTCTTATCTCTAATATTACTATTTAAAAACTCGTCAGGCCTTAATTTGTTTCAGTTTCTATACCATTTAAGTAGTCACCTAAAATTAAAGGCACTAATAGGTGGCAAAAGGGTATATTTACTCAGAAGTACTCAATAAAATCTTCTCCAAAGCACAATTAATAAAAATAAAAAAAATAGTTGTCAAAAATAAAAATACAACTCTAGCAAAAAGGCTTCTGTGCTTACAAATTTTAAACAATATATTTAGCAACAAGGCATATGTTTAACCGGTTTAGGTATTTTTAGTGGAAATGGGGGTAAGCTCTCGTGTCTAGTCATTGATGTGCTTAAACTTCCTTGTTTATAATGAGCAAAACCACCGATATTGAGTATGGTATGGCTGACCTATTTTTTAATTAATACACATTTGAATATGTCTTTGAAACGCAAATAATTGATGGAAAGCCATTGTCATCTTTCAAATACTTACATGTTTGCTATTTTATAGTTATAGTTAACCAAAAGTTCATAGCTTGATCAGAGAGATATGTAAATCTAACATGTTTTCTATGGAATTATGTCAAAATTCAGAAAAATACATGAACAGTCATTTTTAATTATTCTTTGACCTACTCTTTCACAATATATTTCAGACTTTTAGCGTTGTTTAAATTGTTGCCATATATTTCAATAGTTCACAAACAACCACCTATAAGGAATTACTACACGGGTGTTTCTCTGTTGATTTAAAAGCGTAATACAAAATTTTAATTGGCTGTTACCCACGGTTAAAGTGTTATTTCTTGCACGATATTGTAATAATGGCTCTAACCATTGCATCACTGGAAGCACATAGATGCTATTTTCAGAAGTGGATAATCCCAGTTTTTGTCTTCCTTCTATATGGAAAACAAGTGATGTTACATGCATACAAAATGATCTTGAAAAAGAACATAATTTTAAACTTGTACTTTGAAAATTGCAACTCCACATTCTTATGACTGATCTCAAGTAAGCTTTACTCTTTTTAAGATTTGTTCTGTAATTGTCGTGCATTTTCAATTTTATTGACAGTCAAAGTGTAGCAAACAGACTATAGCCATGGAAAACACTTTTATTGCTTTACACAAAGTGTTGAGGATTAAGTTAATTATGTTTATCTCCAGGAGGCATGCTATAAATGAAACGAGATGTACAGTATCCTATATTAAAGTAATGACTACGTGGGAATTCTTATTCACTTCTTATAGGAGCAAGAAATGCCAAATTTGAATGTGTATGATTTAACTGTTTCTAGATGACGTGGCTGTTGAATTTAATTTGATCACAGATCAGCAAAGAAACTGTTAGATATTTGTATATATGACCTATAGTAGTAACATTATCCTGGGATGTTTAGAGCTTGCATGTTATGACATTCTTGATTGTAAAGCGTAAATTCTACCTTTTTGGGTCCGTACAAAGTCGATTAACATCAAATTGACATATTTACTAAAACGAACAGAACTGCTAAAATTAACTAAAATTCATTTGCTGAATTCTGACCCCTTATTCTCGAATATTTTTGGGAATGAAACTCTTGTTCAACAAAATAAAATGTAGAAAACATCAGAAAAAATAACTGGAGTACCGTTATAGAAGGTTTGCAGTCAGGAAGAGGGACCCAAGTTAAGAATAATTCTGAAAGTTCTAAATAAAGTTACATACGATAACCATTATCAGAGTTTAAGTTTGAGGTTCGTGTTCAATAAGTTAATAGGATACGAGGTCTGGTCTTTCATCATACTAAGATCAAGTTTTATCGCAATATTAAAGACATCGCTCAACTACAAATGGATTCTTGCAACATGGATGCCCCACCACGGTGATTGAAAACTGACCAAAAACACAAAATTTAACCAAGGTATGACAGACGGACAAATGAACAATGGTAACGCTACATTTCCTACCACTGTCGTCGTAGGGCATTAAAAAGGGGACAGTTACTCTCACATCAGATGCTTACCTTAATATTGAGACTTTTAGTGTATGGTTAAGTCCATCAGCTGTCCAAATAGTAAGTGGAAACACTAATTTATATTCTATATATAACAAGAGTAAAATCTTCTTTTCGGCTAAACCACCGTAATCTTATCTGACACACTCGAATGAATTAAGGTAAATAGAAAGATTAACAGGTTCACGTTACGGCAACATAGATGACCGTCAGTGCCCTCTCTCTAATAATGTATATACCTTGTTATTAGCAACCACTCATTATCTTTAGAAAGCGTTTTGACTCTTAAGGGTATCAAGGGTCTGATACACAGATTTAATGGGCTGTTATTTTCTTATCTCTCATAACTAAATAAACTGTATGTGTGCATATATCACAACAATTTGGTTCTCCTTACGGGTAACATTCATTCAAGAGGAACACCACATCCTTGATTATTTTATCATTCTCACCCAACACAAAATAGACAAGTAGTTTACACATTATGATACTGATTTTCGACTGTTTTGTTCATTATTAAACTCATTTTTGTAGATTTTCCTTGGTCAGTACCCAGTAGGATATACTGATCTCCTACCAAAAGGTATCCTGACCCGTCAGTGTCAAACCCCTTATAGCATAAAACTTCCACCTCAGTAAGAGGGCAAGATCGAAGGTTCCCAATCTGAGATGTTCCCAATCTGTTCCACGCTATCCTGTCCCCTTGGTATCCCTGATCGTAGGCGGGCTGGGACTAGCCATCGGTAACGAAGGTCAAGTGGGTTTTATGGCACACATTTGAGTACATCCACCCATTCCCCTACTGCAAAGTAGATAGGACCCTAACACAGCAAGCCCAATTCACTTATTTCCCTCACTGCAAAGAAGGTAGGATACTTTAAACCCCATCCAGATTGGCTTTCGGTTTGTACCAGTTTCCCCAATGTCCCACTACTGCGATAGTCCTTACCGTCCTTGTATAAATCAAATAAACCAAGTTATGAAAGAATCTCATAAGAAACAATCCCATGTATTTTTACAAATCTATGCATCTGATAGATTTAATTGAATAGTATTTGTGACTACAGTGTTTATTCAGTAGTTACAATATTAAATGCCATCGTGCCTTATTAGGTTTTAAGACTCATGTGCAAGACTGTTGTCCAATTTAAATGATACATCTGTTTCGACTCTGATAGACCACATAATATAACAAGGGATACTCATTCACTCATGAACAACACAATTCCACAACGATTTGTTTTGTACTCTCTATTAAAGCGCTCTATTTTTCTCATCGATGTACAGTATGCCATACTTAATTAACTGTATAGAATTTGAAGAAAAAAACCCCACTTAACTGATTTTGATTTACTTTTCCAAATGTAGCTATGTAAATATGTGAAGAAACTGTAGTTAACTTTTTTACAGTTTTCAAGAGATTATTCTACTTTTCATACGTATCTTCCTGGGTAGGCAACGGCTTACACTCCCTCCCAACATTGATTAACTTAAAGGCGCTACTGTAAATCTAAGGTTATGTAAAATTTCAAACCTGACGCTATTCGAATCTCCCGAGGGGTACTTTCTCTATATAAGCATCACTGTTGGTTACCACTCTAAAAAAAAATATATATGACCCAATATACTTTTTTTTCTAGTAGTAACAACATTTTAAAATATTTAAATGTATGATCTCATTATTTGTATTCAACTACCTAAAAAGACACTCTCTGTGGTCGTATAATACGCCGTATATCAGAGTCTACCTTGTTTGTGTACCACTCATTATATCAAGTGACATCAGACCTACCGTATATACTCGCGTATAATCAGATACCAACTGCAAACTGCATAGACCCAGATCTGGGTCTATGCAGTTTGCAAGGACTAATGAATAGAACAAACATCATAGACCCTGATCTGCCTGTGCATTATGCGGCGGCAGATTAGGGTCTATGTTGTTTGCATTTGATCCGGTTTATACGCGAGTATATACGGTAGGTCTGCACTGTACGCAGTTAGGTGTGCATCATAAACTGTTAAATACCGTCAGTGTGCGTTGACCACAAAAATATACACCACTAACATTTTACTTTTCACGTTAAAGCTTTTAATCGCCGACAAGTAAATATCTTTCAAAGGATGACGATAATTAACGTCCAATAACTACCATTTATCTACTTAGACACGTGTATCCCATTCATCAAAAAAGCCGTATGAATTATGTAATAATAATGAGATACTATTTTCAGAGTTGGTGTGGAATTCCATGTTAGCAAATTTTCGACCAAATTGGACACATTTGGTTATTTTAGAGATCAAAGGAGTATTAAAAAGGTCAGTGACTCTGAACATCTTGATAAATTAAGTAACAATTACTGTATATTTCATCAAAGAGTATCAAATAAATTTATCCAAAACTTCAAAGTAATTGCTCAATACTAAACTTCTGGAAAGATTTGGAGATATGACTATTTTCCATTCTTTATCTGTATCACCCTACGTCAGTAGTAGACCGGTACGTCCTATTACTTAGTTTTCCAATTTGATCCTACTGCATCAACGTGTGAAGCATTGGTCACGGTGAATGATTTTTAGTTGTGATTAACAACGGATTCGCTAAATTCATGGGTATTCTGAGGTGACATCTCGCAGGAGGTGTTCTGAAGAGAACGTCCTATTACCGCGACAATTGAGAAATACAGTGACCGTCAATAGTATGGTATCAGAGTAAAAAAAAAATTGAAAAAAAAATTCGAAAAGTGTTATGTTAAGGCAACAGATTTAATAAAAATGTTCAAAATTAAATGAATAAATGTAATTAGGATCTTTCTATGCCAGAGTTGTAAAAGCTCCATTAAATAATTATCATTTATGATAATTCTTATGTAATATTACATAGAATATTTGTTGTCAGTGGCGGCGCGACGGGCGGTGGAGGGGGCGGGACGGGGCAATTGCTCTTGGGCGCCGGCGAGGGGGGGGGGGGGTGGGCGTCGTCTGGAGTCTTGTTTGCAGTGGCTTAGAGAGGCAAAGTGCCGCCCAGGGCCAACTTCCAAAATTACGCCCCCACTCCATTCGTATTATTTATGATATATACGGTACTCTTACAAAATTGCAGCCCCCTGGAAAGTGCCGCCACGAGCCACCGCATCCCTTCGCACCCCCCCCCCCCCCTCGCTACGCCACAGCTTGTTTGGGTTTTATTTTAGCTGTAACCGGGGCGTAGATGGGGGGGGGGGGGGCGGGGGGGGGGCGGGTGGAGGTTGGCAACTGACGTAAAAACTGTCAAATTAGGGGCGTGACTAAAGAACATTGCCCTCGGGCGCCTCGAACACTCGCGCCGCCACTGTTTGTAGTTAACCCCAAGCCCCGTAAACTTGTATTGTATGCCCCATGCATAGAAAGAACCTTTTATGGATTTGAAAGGATGACAGTCTTCATCAACTTGTCTTTTATGCCACTGATCTGAGAACCCACATAGAACGAAACTCACGACGCTGACAATATACCTTTAATGCCCCACTCCCCCAACTTAAATAACAATTTGTTATCGAAGAGCCGAAGTTATGTTACTAATTTTGCTTGTATTGTTTAAATTGTCAAGCAGACGATTTGTTGACATTGTGCTCGGCACGATTTTTTTAATGAAAAGTACATAAAAAGGGATTTGATCTGGATACGGTATGAATGGGATTTGATTACTTACTCCAATGTGTACATGTAAGGGAAATCTAAGATTCTTTGTTCGCAATGAATACGGCATTTCTGTCAACTGTTAAACTTGATGGCTAGGTGAACTTCTTGAGTATACGTTTACGTATGGGTCATTCAGACGCATGATGACAGTGCTTCTCGGAAATGCTCAAATACGGCGGTAATATCCATGACGTGGTAATAGGACGTCGTAGTATAGTGGATCTTACATGAATGCTCATTTCAAATTAAATTTATGAAACCCGTCAAGTACATTTCTATCTTTTGCCAGCCATGGCGAGTAAAAGATTGAAATCATTCGAGTGTTTCACAATTTAATATGAAATGAGCACAAATATAAGATTCTATTTATCACGTGCCAAATATACTGATTTTATTTGTATTTGATAAAACCAGAGAACAGAATAGTAAATTGACTTGGAAATAAATTCGTCATATCGTCATCCATGGTGTCAGTTTTTGTTTTGATACGTGCTATATATATATATATATATATATATATATATATATATATAGAGAGAGAGAGAGAGAGAGAGAGAGAGAGAGAGAGAGAGAGAGAGAGAGAGAGAGGAAGGGGAAGGAGAGAGGTAATTTCTTTTCCTATTTTAATATCGGATAAATTACATTTTTGACATTTTATAAATGATTGTACCCTATCTGACCACAAAGCAAGTCCTATTCAGCAATGCATCACAGATGCTTAATCATTGTTGTCGAGGTACTAAGGGGAAATAACTCCATAGAGACCCGAGCGGCGTCGAGAAAAATTTCTTCATCAAAAAATAATTTCCATGTCTGAATGTTAATGCAGTTTCCATTTATTTATTCTAGCTTACAAAGTAATCGTCTTTTTTGCTGCAGGTATAACTTCTGTAGGCACATACAATCAAGCGTCGCATGGCATGATGGGAAATCTTGTATTTTCACCTGTGAAAATATAAGGATATATTTTTCACCTGTTAAAATATAGGAATGAAAAAATATGAAAATTATTTCACCAATAATTTTCTGTATTTCACACAGAGGTACATACTAAAAAAGATTGATTAACGTAAATAATGTAATAGTCGTGGAATAAATATGTTGAGCTGGTCAGTAGCGCCCAGTTCCGTTTATCTTGCAAAATAATGAAACTTCACCCTTTATTTCTGGTTCGACCAGAATGACCTCACAGTTAAACATATAATCATAATATTTATTATTCCTTAGTCTACGCAAGGAATAGACATGGTTGTGTTCTTGAATTGTGCTTGCTTTAAGTGAACTAAATAAATCGTACATACCATGCACGTAAAATTGATACATAGCTGCAGGTATTTTTCTAGTGAAATCGACCCTCGTGAATATTCCACCGAAATATTAAACCGCCGGATCATTCTGGTCAACCTTTATTTCATTTGAGCTTCTATAGTCTGTTTGTTGTCTCTTCCTATAAAATTTAATTTTCTTCAAATTTAAAATGTCCAGATAATTTTAACCTTAGTCAATTCTTTAAAGTGGCTGATTTTGTATTTTTATTTCATTTTGACGTAGAAAAATCAATAGAAAATGACCCATTTTTCAATACATTGAATCAAAGTAGGGGCTTTTTGTTAACTAAACACTTAAAAACTACATTTTATCAAAGTTATACTATTCGGAAGATATGAGATCTTTAAGTATTCAATACTTAGGTTGCATGTAAATCTTGGTGCATGTATGGTTGCTCCGGGCATAATCAAAGAGAAATAAACAAACCAGTACGTCTGTCCTTGACAACAAACGATATTAGCGTTTACCAGTAAATCACAAGATTATAAATATATGTTATCACATGGAAGAGACTTAATTTCGCTAGGTATTGGATCGCAGATATAACAATACAAAATCATCGTGTCCATTGACCAAACTGATAGTGAATGTATTACACAGATTGCGTGCACTATGTAGACAATAGTTCAATCCTGTGGTTCTCGGGGCTGCACTTGCTGTATATCAGTCTTGTTTCTTTCTTTCAGAGTGTCATTTGAACTAGTACACATGTGTCAACAATTACATTCGTCTAAAGTTGAGAAAATTTTAGGTTATTTTATTCAATAATACGTAAACAATCCCTTTACATTATTCTTGGAAATAATCATGTATAATACTTGTCAGATTTGTTTGTGTTGATTACATTATTGCATATACTTCAATATTACACAAACAACTACTTTGAAGGAATTACCAAACAGGTATTACACAGTTGATTTAACAGCATAAGAACAAGTTGTGATTGACTCTACGGTAAACCTGTTATTTCCTCCATGCTATTGTAGTGCTGGCTCCAGCTATTGCACCATAATACGCACATAATTACAATTACCAGAAGTGGATAATCCCAGAGTTTGACTGCTCCTTTCGTATGGAAAACAAGGTATGTTAGATGCATATAAAAATGATCACGAAAAAGTTTTTTTTTTTTAATTTGAATTTAAACATTGCTAAATGCAGATGTCCGAGTTCAAACTGATGATTTATCTAAAGTAAGCATTCCAACTTTTTTAGATTTGTTCTCTAATTTTCATGCGTTTTCAATTTTCTTGACAGTCAAGTTGCAACATGCAGACTATAGCCATGGAGGGTCCTTTCATTGATTACAAAGAGATTTGAGGATTACGTTGATGATGTTTATCTTGCTGCATGTGAAATAACCAGTTACACTATGCATATATTAAAGTAAATAATATGTATTAATTCTTATGCAGTTTTTAATGGAGCACGAAATGCCAGATTTGAATTTTATCTTTTAATTGTCACCAGATGGCGTGGTTTTTGTTCAGTCATTAATCAGTAAATCAAGCTATGAGAGTGTTGTATTCCAGATGAGGAAGTTTAGCAAATACAGTGTAAAGAGATCAATTGTGACGATGAATGAATTAATATTTCTACTGTTTACCAATTACTTCAAATTCTTCTCAGCTAAATAGTAGTGGCAATATGCTAGTACGTTTAGAATTCACAACTTAGGACGTTGTTGATACAGAGATATACACTGGATCTGTACCAGTCCCCCATGGTCTCACCACAGGCGCGGGTCTATAACCACTCCGCGGACTAACGTTGTCCATGCAATTTTTTTTAATTTTTTTTTTTAAAATCACATTCAGGTTGCTCATGGGTAACATTAATACCTAATGAACATCTTTAAATGATAGTTAAATATCATGTAATGTCTATCAATTTAATGACCACTATTCGTGTAGAAGCGTTGTTTATTACTAATAGTCTTTCAGCTACATGCATAAAAGGGATATTCTAGCACATTTTACCAGTTTGTAGTATCATTTGCTTATTTGAAATTCCTGGCACGATGACAACATGATAATAAGATCTCCAGTGTTAAGGATTCTCTACAATATGTAGCCATCCATTTTCTAAGATTGCTGAATTCAACAATATCTGATTCTAATATTTAAATTCTAAAATCAGTGATAGTGCTTATTTGTCATTTCCAAACATTCATGCTCCCCAAGCACATATATATTCACCGACTAGTATTGATAACTGCATCAAATGTTATTCTAAAAATATCCATCCAACCCTGCCTGACATATATGATAGATATTGCAGCGTGCCGGCGCATACCATACTACAAACAAGCTCAAATTATCGATGGCAAATATTGAAACACAGTAAACAGAAATAATCTTTGATCTTCCACATACAAAAGGGTAAAATCTTCCTTGTTCGAAGGTAAACCACTGGAATGTTACCTGACACGCTTGAATGAGTTAATGTGAAGAGAGGGATTAATAGGTTCTTAGGTTCTCGCTACTACACCATAGATTGCAGTTAGTTCTCGCTACTACACCATAGATTGCAGTTAGTTCTCGCTACAACACCATAGATTGCAGTTAGTTCTCGCTACTACACCATATATTGCAGTTAGTTCTCGCTAGGTTCTCGCTACTACACCATAGATTGCAGTTAGTTCTCGCTACTACACCATAGATTGCAGTTAGTTCTCGCTACTACACCATAGATTGCAGTTAGTTCTCGCTACTACACCATAGATTGCAGTTAGTTCTCGCTACTACACCATATATTGCAGTTAGTTCTCGCTAGGTTCTCGCTACTACACCATAGATTGCAGTTAGTTCTCGCTACTACACCATAGATTGCAGTTAGTTCTCGCTACTACACCATAGATTGCAGTTAGTTCTCGCTACTACACCATAGATTGCAGTTAGTTCTCGCTACTACACCATATATTGCAGTTAGTTCTCGCTAGGTTCTCGCTACTACACCATAGATTGCAGTTAGTTCTCGCTACTACACCATAGATTGCAGTTAGTTCTCGCTACTACACCATAGATTGCAGTTAGTTCTCGCTACTACACCATATATTGCAGTTAGTTCTCGCTAGGTTCTCGCTACTACACCATAGATTGCAGTTAGTTCTCGCTACTACACCATAGATTGCAGTTAGTTCTCGCTACTACATCATAGATTGCAGTTAGTTCTCGCTACAACACCATAGATTGCAGTTAGTTCTCGCTACAACACCATAGATTGCAGTTAGTTCTCGCTACTACACCATAGATTGCAGTTAGTTCAGGCTCTGATATTATATAGACCTTATTATTAACAACCGCTCAGTATCTTTAAAAGCCGTTTTGACTAAGGAGGGCCTCACGAGTTCCAGACACAAATGTAATGTGGTGCTATTTCCTTATTTCTCATAACTTAATAACTTGCACACACACAATTATATATATATATATATATATATATATATATATATATATATATATATATATATATATATATAACAAAGTCTCTATTAAGTTTACAAACGTTTTGGCTAATTCACCTTCATCAGTGGATTATCAGCGTAAAAAAATTAATGGTGGCATAATTTGTACAATCTAACCTAATAACATAAACGTACGCTATCAGTTTTGAAGGGAAATGTCAATACAATTGAGAATTTAGTCCCGTTGGAGACAGCGTGTTTAGCTTTATGATCCAAAAATTATTCCTTTACCGACCTCTATGATTTCCTACCACACTATTACTCAGTCGTATCACTGAATAATCGCATAAAGAGTGACTAATTGTCTTAAATCGCTTTGTTATAGGAATATCATTTTATGTTGTATATGTAACGTTACCACCCAATTATTTACATTCATAACAAACTGATGAAGGCGAATTAGCTCAAAGGTTAGGAAACCTATAGGGGTATATATCACACTGCAAATCAGAGTGTTTCCAAATTGCTCTGGATCATATAAGATCGTGCTGGTTAAGACAAATCGTACATATGAAACAAAAACTGACAAACAACAGTGGAAACCTGGTGTATGAAGCCAGCCCAAACGCTTTGGAATCTACCGATTGATTTCTCAAGCTGCATGGACGATTACACAAACGAGACCAGAAGAAACACAAAACGTAGTTGCTTTACAAAATCTACATGATGTATATATATATATACATATATATATATATATATATATATATATATATATATATATATATTAAGTATACATGGATATTACCACTGCAATTAATGCATTTTCAGAATGTTGGAGAATCATCAATACAGGGATCATGTACGATTTTCTGTATGCAAACGTTTACCGGTACACGAAGAATGAGTTTTCTTCAGAGTCCTTCCATCGAGCTCCAGTAAATGTTTTGTACACAGCCTACCTATTGTGAGTCGTTCTTCTTACACGAACAAAGCAAACCTGCACAAAAAGTGATTTGAATGCCCTATAAACATAATTAAGCAACACGTGCAATTCCAATGTTTGAATGCAGCTGGCATCAAATGATCACAAGTGCCAAACCAGTTAGAACAGACCTTATCACGTAAAACTGCATCCAAGCACTCTGCAAGGTCACACGCAAATTGAATAAGAACAATATATATATATATATATATATATATATATATATATATATATATATATATATATTGTTTAAAGTGATTAACAGTTGATTTAAGCTTCTCATCATGGCACATACATAACATTTAACAGGTGTATCTAAGAAAGTACAATTATCTACAATTAGTATTGACACTAACAAGAGCTTGAGGACACATCCGCTGTTACAAGAGCTTGAGGACACATCCGCTGTTACAAGAGCTTGAGGACACATCCGCTGTTACAAGAGCTTGAGGACACATCCGCTGTTACAAGAGCTTGAGGACACATCCGCTGTTACAAGAGCTTGAGGACACATCCGCTGTTACAAGGTATAGAAAAGATGTCTGCAGTTGAATTCATTAGGGAAAAAGCTTCTATCTGATATTATGTCATAGTTTGTTTCATAACTTTGGAGACAGTAAGACAGATCGATATATAAATAGATAAGATGAGTAATGGATTAATAAACAGATAGACATATGTGAAAATACATAAAGATAGTATTCCATATAGACTCTTCTTTTTTTTTTTTAAAACGCCAAAGTTGTGTGGTATAGTTGTGTGGTATAGTTGTGTGGTATAGTTGTGTGCTATAGTTGTGTGGTATAGTTGTGTGGTATAGTTGTGTGCTATAGTTGGGTGCTATAGTTGTGTGCTATAGTTGTGTGCTATAGTTGTGTGGTATAGTTGGGTGCTATAGTTGGGTGCTATAGTTGTGTGGTATAGTTGTGTGCTATAGTTGTGTGCTATAGTTGTGTTGTATAGTTGTGTGCTATAGTTGTGTGCTATAGTTGTGTGCTATAGTTGTGTGCTATAGTTGTGGTATAGTTGTTGTGCTATAGTTGTGTGGTATAGTTGTGTGCTATAGTTGTGTGCTATAGTTGTGTGCTATAGTTGTGTGCTATAGTTGTTTGGTAAAGTTGTGTGCTATAGTTGTGTGCTATAGTTGTGTGGAATAGTTGTGTGGTATAGTTGTGTGCTATAGTTGTGTGCTATAGTTGTGTGCTATAGTTGTGTGGTATAGTTGTGTGCTATAGTTGTGTGCTATAGTTGTGTGCTATAGTTGTGTTGTATAGTTGTGTGCTATAGTTGTGTGGTATAGTTGTGTGCTATAGTTGTGTGGTATAGTTGTGTGGTATAGTTGTGTGCTATAGTTGTGGTATAGTTGTTGTGGTATAGTTGTGTGCTATAGTTGTGTGCTATAGTTGTGTGCTATAGTTGTGTGGTATAGTTGTTTGGTAAAGTTGTGTGCTATAGTTGTGTGCTATAGTTGTGTGTTATGTGTGGTATAGTTGTGTGGTATAGTTGTGTGGTATAGTTGTGTGCTATAGTTGTGTGCTATAGTTGTGTGGTATAGTTGTGTGCTATAGTTGTTTGGTAAAGTTGTTTGGTAAAGTTGTGTGATATAGTTGTGTGCTATAGTTGTGTGCTATAGTTGTGTGGTATGGTTGTTGTGATATAGTTGTGTGCTATAGTTGTGTGGTATAGTTGAGTGCTATAGTTGTGTGCTATAATTGTGTGCTATAGTTGTGTGGTATAGTTGTTGTGCTATAGTTGTGTGGTATAGTTGTGTGGTATAGTTGTGTGGTATAGTTGTGTGGTATAGTTTTTGCAAGTTAGAACGGAGGCATATGATATACTGGATTTTGAGAAACACTTTTTTCTTCTTCCTTTTGTGCAGATATGGCCGTCCTTACAGATATGACAGTCCTTACAGATATGACCGTCCCTACAGATGTGACAGTCTTTACAGATATGACCGTCATTACAGATATGGCCATCCTTACACATATTACCGTCATTACATATATGACCGTCCTTCTTGACAGATATAACCGTCCTTACAAACATGGTCGTCCTTACAGATATGACAGTCCCTACAGATATGACAGTCCTTACAGATATGACCGTCCTTACACATATCACAGTCCTTACAGATATGACCGTCCTTCCTGACAGATATAACTGTCCTACAGATATGGCCGTCCTTACAGATATGACCCTCTTTACAAATATGGTCGTTTTTACATATATGAACGTCCTTACATATATGACCGTCCTTCCTAACAGATATAACAGTCCTTACAAATATGACCGTCCTTCCTTTCAGATAAAACTGTCCTTACAGATATGGCCGTCCTTAGAGATATGACCGTACTTACATATCTGACCGTCCTTACAGATATGGCCGTCCTTACAGATATGGCCGTCCTTACAGATATGACAGTCCTTACAGATATGACAGTCCTTACAGATATGACCTTCCCTACAGATATAACCGTCCTTACAGATATTGCCGTCTTTACAGATATGACCGTCCTTACAGATATTGCCGTCCTTCCTGACAGATATAACCATCCTTACAAATATGACCGTCCTTACAGATATGACCGTCCTTACAGATATGGCCGTCCTTACAAATATGGCCGTACTTAACAGATATGACCGTCCTTACAGATATGACAGTCCTTACAGATATGGCCGTCGTTACAGATATTACAGTCCTTACAGATATGACCGTCCTTACAGGTATGGCCGTCCTTACAGATATGGCCGTCCTTACAGATATAACAGTCCTTACAGATATAACTGTCCTTACAGATATGGCCGTCCTTACAGATATGACCGTCCTTCCTTACAGATATAACCGTCCTTACAGATACGGCCGTCCTTACAGCTATGACTGTCTTTACAGATATGACCGTCCTTACAGATATGGCCGTCCTTACAGATATGACAGTCCTTACAGATATAACAGTCCTTACATATATGACAGTCCTTAACGATATGACTGTCCTTCTTTACAGATATAACCGTCCTTGCAGATATAGCCGTCCTTACAGATATGACCGTCCTTACAAATATAACAGTCCTTACAGATTTAACCGTCCTTACAGATATAGCCGTCCTTACAGATATAACCGTCCTTACAAATATGTCCGTCCTCACAAATATGACCGTCCTTACATATACGACAGTCCTTACAGATATGGCAGTCCTTACAGACATGACCGTCTTTACAGATATGACCGTCCATGCATATATGACCATCTAGGATAGAAAGTGTAGTGGGGTGACTAAAAGGACTATATTGAAAAATGAGCCGTTTTCCAAATTTCTTCGTATGATGTATATTACAAGTATAAAGTGGCTCAACTGTGATTTATATAATTGCTTCAGATATAGCGTCGAAACGAATTCTTTTGTTTGTACTTTTACTCAGAACTTCAAATTTGGTGGGATTGGAGGAACACATCAAACGTAGTTAAAGGATTTGTATCAGAATAATACGATGACACTGGTTAACAAAATATAATTCAACTTTGTAGCCCTTTGAACTGCAAATATTAGAGATTACTCTTGGATACTACCTTGCTGAAAGATGATTCCAAGTAATGCATACTTAAATTCATGGCCGCGTATTCTTGAAATGTTTTAAGCAAAGCTCAAACTCAAGCTCAAAATAATTTTGTTTTAGATGTATTATAACTTTGATTAAAATGAAGTTAGATTCGTAGAACTTTCAGGATCTTTTAAACTTCGATGTCTCTATTAGCCTTCTAAATTTCGATTACGATGATTTCCTCCACGTATAATATTTGAGTTTGGTGTTTTTAGCTTATTCTTGAGTTTCTTGCTTAACAAGTTTCGAAAATACGGGGACTGGTCTTCTTTGCTTTTCTGTAGTCTATATTTTATCAGAAAAAGAAGCCATTTTGATATAGGTTTAATGTGAAACATTACAAAGACTCTAAATTTCATCAATAAAATAAAATGAAACAAGTACTCTTATAGTAATACGTGTAGTTTTATCAATCCCAGATTGACACACTTGCTCTGTGAGAAAGTAATCTATAAATTATTTACTTTAAAACCGAAATACGTCTAAGTCACTTGGGACATAAATACCGTACATTAAGAATCCACTTGTAATCTTTCATGTACAAGTAGTGTTGGTTTCCACTTCAGGCCTAATCATAACTTAACAGGTCTAAACCTCCATTCTAATGAGCAGAGTGCAAAACATTACCGATATCCAACCCCACACCCATTTCATTGTGTCGACGCTACTAAAAAAATTCCTAATTGTGTGGACGAAGCTTTAGATCTTGTCCAGGCAAAATCCTAGTTTTCATTTTAGACAGCATGATTACACCTTTAAAACTTAAAACCCTTGCAAAATGAGGTGTTAAATAGCACATACCACCTTTGATTTATTCTCAGAGAGAGAGAGAGAGAGAGAGAGAGAGAGAGAGAGAGAGAGAGAGAGAGAGAGAGAGAGAGACATTCAGTGGACATAAAGAATTGTGCTTCTACGATTTGAGGGGCATGAAATTCACTTAGGATTATGTACTGTAAGAAATATCGTAGCTTTTTTCTGGACTGTTGGAAATATGAAATACCGATATTTATTAAACATACATATTTTATCCAGAGTTACGTGTATTTCATTCATGCACCTACACGTAAATATTATGGCAGATACTGTGTTAAATGTGCCGTTAGAAAATAATAATTAAAAAACCTCATCTTTATTACTATTATCTAGCATTTGTCACATTCTAAAGGTTAGGAAAATAAACAAGAAAAAAGCAATAACCTTCCGAAATTGTTCTTGCATATATGGCTAATGCAATCTCAGAGATGACATTCTGGAATAATGATCGTAGTACCGTCTCTACTCGTGTTTAAGATGGATCCAAATGCAAACAAAATAGACCCTGATCTGCCGTCGCATAATGCGCCGGCAGATCAGGGTCTATGTTCTTTGTTCTACTGATTAGTCCTTACAAACTGCACAGACCCAGATCTGCCGGCGCATTATGCGACAACAGATCAGGGTCTATGCAGTTTACAGTTGGAATCGACTTATATGCGAGTACAGACGGTAGTTGCTGCTACTAGATACACAGTTCCATCACTCGAGACTAGTATTCTGACATGCTTGGACTGAAATATAGATAACTCGACGGCAGTACTTATGTAATTGAATGGTAAAATAGGGTGGTTGGGAGGGAGTTTCAAATTTGCAGGATCAATATAGTCAATGTTACTAAATTATTTATACAGCATTTATAAAGATAGCCAGATCATGCAAATTATTCATTTCAGAGTAACAAGAGTTATATCCCTAGACCAATGATCAGCAATTTTGAGTGGTAAGGTTGAAAGAGTTAAGTCCCTTACACTAAGTGACTGTAATAAACACCAACAGGGATAGGGTTCAAGATCTTTTAGCTTATTTCCAGAGTTTCACTATCATAAAAAGCGGTTATCGAATAGTATTAGCCTAAATAATTTAATGTTGAAAATATATTACAATCCAACCACAAGTTTATTAAATGACAAGTATTTCTAAAATCATTCAAAACATATGGAGGTACAATATGACCCAGAAAATACTATCAAAAACAGTTTCCTGGCTTGTAAGTGTCAACCAGACAATAGGAGCTGACATAAGCCCGCCCTAGCTTGTAAGTGTCAACCAGGCAATAAAAGCTGACATAAGCCCGTCCTGGCATAACATCATCCTACAGAAAAAGAGGAAAAGGGCAAAGGTCCAGAATCTGAGATGCCCTAACCAACCTGCTCTCTCGGATTCCCTGACATGAGGTGGGCTGGAAACTCGCCATCGGTAAACAAGGGTCTAGTTGATCTCTCTGGTATACACTTGATTTGATCCCTCCACCCCCATACAGCAAAGTAAATCGGACCTTACACCTGGGCCAGTTGGATCTTCGCAAAGATCTTACCACAGGATTGGATCTACAACCGTACCTCTCTACATACTACAATTACATACCACAAAACAAGTTATATTTACTGATCATTTTCCACTAAAAGAATAGCTGTGTAAACACCAGTAAAGGAGAAACATCCGTTATATGGTATATAGAGGTAAATAATTGCGTTGCCTGTGCTTTAGTGAACACCTGATGGTTCTCAGAAATAAAGGTTTAGAGTGCACCCGGAATATCACTTAGAATAGCCTCCCCCGCCCCCTCAGATAGAAGCGCAGCATCATGACGATGCAAATCAATTTCTTCCGATACAATAGAGTACAATGTTGATGTATTGCCTATCCCAGTAGTTATAGGTGGGTACTGAGAGCCAAAAATGGCACTTGAGAGCCATACAGGAAATTAACATGGAGATGGCACTTGAAAGCCAAAAGTGTTTATAGGCCTCAATTGGGGTTACATAGTTACATTGTTAGAGCTGACCTCAACATACGCCACTATAGGTGCGTACGGGAAATCCTATGTTAAATGTGTCCATATGTTTAACATGGGAATGTGTTTATAGGGACAAAAGTGTTTATAGGGACAGAAGTGTTTATGAGGACAAAATATACACATAGACAAACAAACATAAAACATAGAAACACCATTGGCAATTATTTCTTTTCTTTTCTGAGAGATGTGGGTGGTCCTGAAAAGGGCCGTTGGAGCTTGTTAAATAAAATCAGTTAACACATATCACACCTCCTCACTGGTCTTCTTCTGCTCAAACTTCTACGCACTTCAGGTCCGTAGATTAGCACCCGCTTCAGACGCCCTTGTATCTCCACATAAATTCTTCTCTTCCAAATAGCTGCAGCCGTAATCTTGGTGATAGCCCATGATGCTTTGACATACATGGGGTAGTCTGGGTTGAAGAGCATGTCCGATACAATGCTTGAAGATTCCACATTAGTCCACATTTTGTTTGCTTGAGTTGTCTTGAGAACAGGTAAAACTATGTAACAAAAACGCTGGTATGTATAGTCTAAGTTCTGATCGAAACTGATCGAAATGGTCCACCAATCTAAAGGCGCGTTAAAAAATATAGGGTCTCTCTTCCAATCAGAAGAGAGCGGGTGTGTGACGTCACCTTCAGTATATAGGCGCCACAGCGTTCGTACGGTTTTACCTTTTGAGGCAGTTTGAGTATGGCTGAGAAAACGAAGACGCCGAAGAGCCTGCTACGGAAACCTCTTATGTTTGGAGTGATAGTACTACGACTGCAGTGGTCAACATTCATATAGAAAGTTTAATTTGGATTTTGTAGATTTTCTGTCGTCGCAAGAATTTTTGCCTGAAACAACCGTAGTACAACCTTCTTCTCCTTCTCCATACTTACCATTGATAGATGATTTTAGAAAGACACAGAAGGAACAATTAGAAAAAATGTTTGCAGCGTCAGAGAGAAGTAGAAGAAGCATTTCTTCAGCAAGAAGAGGAAAGAAGAAAGCGAGAAGAAGAAGAAAAGGAAAGAAGAAAGCGAGAAGCAGAACACTTTGAAGTGTGAAGGACAGAAGGAAGGGAGTGGTGACAATCAAACGGTGAGTCTGCTGCAAGATATTTTAGCAGAGTTAAAGAATCTGAGAAACATGTATCAGACTTCTTTAACTCAACCCAAGAGAAAGAGACCATCACGGGCTAAGCATTCTAAGCCTATCACATCATCCACTCTCAATACTACTGAGATTCCACCACCACCACCATTGACTACTACTACTACCACTGCCAAAGCAGCAGTGGGGTTTGGCCGTGGAAAGGGATTGAGGCAGTTAAAGCTCATGATGTCCAGTCCATAAGTTTGTTACAAAAAACAAACACCCCAACGGTCCTTTTCAGGACCACCCACATTTCCTAGAAATGACATCAAATTGCCACATCAAGAAAACTTAAATCCCATCATATGATTGTGTATGAGTGCGTGTGTGTTTCTTTATAAAAACAAATCAAGACCAAGAGACAATTACTTTTTCCTTCTTTGGTACATTCTCTTTTAAAATCACAATGAACATTTCATAACACATCACTCAAGTTCATTTTTTCTTTCACTGTCTCTCTTTTTGAATTTCTTCACAGGCATGGGTTCCTCTTCATTGTCTTCCAGTCGTCTTGACTTCTTACATTTCTTGACGACGGAGATGGGTTCTTCTTTTTCTGTTTCTGAAGAGCCATCTGCTTCCTCCCGCTTCTCCTTGTTCTCTTTTTTCATAGGACATTCTGAAGACCAATGTCCTTTTTCTTGACAATGATAACAGGTATCTTTACCTTTGTCTCTCTTTTCTCTTCCTTGGCTTTGACGTTGTGGACATTCTGGAGCCCAATGTCCTTTCTCCTAGCAGATATAGCAAGTATCTTGACTTTTATCTCGAGGAGTAATCCTTAGTCTTATTGGAAAAATTTGTATACTTTCCAATGACTCTCTCTAAATTTCTGATGGCAACAGCAGTCTGTTGTGCTAAATCTCTGACCAGAAAGGTAAGCTTTACTGACTCTTCTATCTTCACAGTTTGAAAGTTGAATAACTAATAGTTACTCTGAGGGTAAGAAGCTCTCTGTATATATAGGGAGAGAGCGTGTATAAAACTCAATCGGATCAAAGTTTGCAATCAAGATGAAACGATCACGCAATTTCAGTGAGGAACCAGAAGAAGAAACCAAGACGGCGACTTTCCGTACCGTCTCATACACCGCTAGCTGAAGTGTTAGTCCAAGTGCATGCCAGTGATTTTGAAGAGGACATGAGTGATCCTGAAACAACACCCTCTACCTCCACAAAACCAAGAGAATCTAGAGCCCCTAAAAAAGAAAGTAGTTCCGTTGCTCCCAAAAATTACTATCACATTCGAGAGACGCAAAAAGTAACTTCCAGAAAATTTACAACCACGGCTTACACATACAAAGTCAACTTTAAAGAGTTCAAGTCTGAAGTACCTGCCGAGAACGCTGCAGGTTTCATTACTGATTTGTGGGATTCTTTTTTAGAAACATTGAAACGACAATGCCAAGCGAAAGATGACGATCGATTGAGACTTTCCATTCATCACAATAGTTTGAATTCTCCTGTCTGGATCGAGTTTAGTACCCCGACAGAATTAACACCGTCTAAAGTCATGGAGAAAATTGAACACGTTCAACAATCCAATGATGAATTTACCATCACAGATGGAAAAGCCACACTTCACATGACCCACGTTTCACTTCCTAGAGGTAGTGGACGAAGCAGGAAAGTGTTGGTGGTAGACGACATTGGCAGTACGAAGCAAAGTCTCGTCCAAATTAACAATGAAAAAGACCAGATGTACTTAGCCCATGCCATCGTCGTGGTGCGAAAGTATGCCGACAAGAATGAGACTGCAGAATGGAAAAAAGCATGCATGAACATTCGACGATTGGAGATACCCCAACAACGAAAAGAAGCAGAATTCCTGTTACATCAAGCAGGCATATCTAAAGAGACTGTGTATGGCATTCCTGAATTGCAAGAACTTCAAGACGCCTTGACTCCTCGGTATACCTTGAAAGTTTACCCTCAAGTGGTTCGCAGAGCTCTGGTGTTTCGAGGACCCGATTTCCCCGATGGAAAATACATCCACGTCTATCATCATCAAGAGCATGTTGATGCCATCACTAGTATCACAGGATTCCTTGGATACTCTTACTACTGCGAGAAATGTGACCAAGGATTTTGCAATCGGGAGCAACACATTCATTGCGGAGAGAGATGTAGGTTTTTTTTAGCCTCCAAACCATGCGTTCCTGAAGAATACATTCATTTCTCTTCTCGCCACCGAACCTTTATCAGTTCTGCGTGTTACGAATAACATCGCATGAAACAAGTTCATCAGCAGAAAAATGCTTGTGGCTTGTTGAGATTGTGTTTCACGTGTGGACAGCTGATTCGAACCAATAACCCTAAGGCGCCGTTTTTGTGACCAAATCGTAGACTTTGAACATTAGTGTTACAATCAAACATATGACAATGAATTGGAAAAAAGAAGTAAAGGGTGATCAGCACAAGAAGAACAAGACAAAAGTGGATTTTATCTTTTTTGACTTTGAACGCAAGAGAAGGGTGTTCACATCCCTAATTTCTGCGTCGCTCATCGGGCTTGTGAGAAGTGCATACAAGAACCTATCTATTTTCATTGTCCCCATTGTATTAAGATTTCAGGAGGACGTGAAAAAACATTTCGAGGGCCCCGCCCTCTTGCCGATTTTGACGAATGGATTTTAGACCCTACCGACGACACTTAGAGCGAAGAGGACATTCAACGTTACGGGGACTGTCATCACTATGCTACAGCCATGGCTCACAATTTATCGGGAAATATTATTCAGAACAAGGTACCGAATGTCCCCAAGTCACCATGAACGGAGCAAAACTCATCTATATGAAAGTGGGACAAGTACAATTCAAAGATTCAATGAGTTGTTTAGCCATGCTTTTGAGTCGAATGCCTAAAACGTTTGGAATGACAGAAATGGCCAAAGGGTATTTTCCCCACTTTTTCAATACCGAAGCGAATCAACACACTGTGTTTCCGAATTTGCCTGATGTTCACTATTACGACCCCGATGGGATGGACACCGAACACCGAGAAGCCTTCTACACTTGGTACCACACTCACGCTTCAGATCCGTTTGACTTTCAAGAAGAAATGCTCAAGTATTGTCGATTCGATGTGGACATTTTACGCCGTTGCTGTGGAAAGTTTCGACAATTATTTCTAGATCACGGAGAAGTCGATCCTTTGAAGGAAGCTTGTACCCTAGCCAAAGCGTGTGGATTAGTGTACCAAAAAAAGTATGTCATATTGTGTACCTGAAACGAGTGCGACTTTCAGACCACAATAGTTTACAGTACGGATACGCTGAGGTTCAGTATAAAAAAGGGAAAACTTCCAAGGCCAACAATTCATTATGAATACAAACATTGACCGAGCAAGAAGAAGATGAATAATAGTTCCAAACCGCCACCGAGTGAGGAACTCGCTGCGAACTTCAAGTACAATGTGGAGGCCAGTACACTGACACCTATACTGACGAACTCTACACAGCCACCGAGTGAGGGACCTACTGTGGACTCCAAGTTTGATGATGAACTCGAGTGCGATGCCGTACGCTTTGACATCAGCGATGCAGCACGACCTTACCGCTCCTCTGGGACCATCGAAAGCGATGCCGTTCGTGTGCCTTACCGCCTCACTAGCGAAAGTGATGCAGCACGACTCCCTTTCTTCTTTACTGGTCAATGCAATGCTAAGCGTGTACCTACCTGTGGATGCCATCCATACATTGGCAAAGAATGCACGTTGCATGTGGCTTTGCCTAGCTATTGTGACTTTGAAAGTCGGTTTCAGACGTTCAAAGATAAATGGCCTAAATATCTGCAAGGACCTACTCCCAAAGCTTTAGCCAGAGCCGGATGTTTCTACTTGGGAGAAGGAGATAAAGTCCAGTGTTTCGGCTGTGGTGTGACACTTCACGAATGGGAGTATAAAGACTCAGCTTTCTTGGAACATTCCAGATGATCTCCGCGCTGTCAGTACCTGCCTTTGGTCGGTCCAAAGAAGTAATCTGTCGGATACTGAAGTAGAGCACATTCATCGTTTGCCTCCGGAGCTGCGAGAATACATTTACAAAGAGTTTGTCAAGTGAAACGCAAAGAACAATTGCATCCTTTACGACATAGACTTTTTTGCTACAAAATTGTGTAAGCGGTCAGACATTGAGCAACTACCCATAACTCAGAGGGTCTTATGTAGTATTACTTGTACCTACATGGTTCAAATGCTTTGTAGAATTCCAGATGGCGAAGACTTAGAGTATAAAATAGAGTATTACAACAAACGTTTACAATCACCATTACCGCCTGAAGGTTTCACACCTATACTATGGGTGCAATGTGGTCATAATATAGAAAAATTAATATTGCCTTCCAGATTTCCAGATTCTCTACCAGCAAATTCCGTTTGTCTACAGATGCAAGGCATTCCTGTGAAGGACCAATATAAAAACTGACCATGCCACGACCGTTGTCTTTAGTCTTGGAAAGAATTCAGTGGAAGGAAGTCAATGATAGTGTTCAGACCTTAGAGAATTACAGACTACTGATACATTAAAAGTTTCCATTAAATTTTGGACTATATGTGGTATGTGTGTTATTGACTACTTTTCTTGGATTTCGCTTCCCAGGAAATTCGTTGTGGACTATCTTTTATGAACAGTATTCGTTGGCCTATTTATGAACAGTACATACAACAAAGACATGACCATTCACACTTTATCGGTGCTGAGAATCGTGATGACATTTGTCAAATGTTATCCACACATCATAGTTACCAAGAAGTGTGTATCACTAGTTGGCTACACCAACAAATTAACGATTGGAAAGATGTACGTGACTGGAAAGGTTTTGGTTTCGATGCTTGGCACACTATGCCAAAGACATTGCGTGTCACTAATCATCCAAGACAAGAATAAGTGAAATTAGAACCAAAGTCAAAAGTGACATTAGAAACCATTTTAGAAACAGTGGAAGAAGAAGAACCTGACACAGAGGAAGACCCACTACAAGTTTACAACAGTACCGTCGTACAAATCGAAATGCCTGAGGAACAAAGAACCTTCCCTCCGGAGAAATTAGAGACACTCAATTCCACAGCAGAGACTATGAATCGTGTACGAAGATTTCATGAGACACACATCCATTGAGACTATTGTTGTACACTGACTTGTTTATATGCAGCTTTGATTCTTTTAGTGTGTGCCGCATTGATGTACGGACTCTTTTTTGCTTTATGTGTTTTCTTGTTTTAATTCTGGACATGTAAATATTTTTGTTTAAAATATTAAACGTGTATGAAATGTATAAATGTCTTGTGTTCTTCATACCCTTCTCAAACTTCTGAACACCACAATCATGGCTGCAGCAACTTCCTCCTCTTCCTCTTCTTCCTCTTCTGTTCTCAAAATGATTGACGAAATTTTAGATCGTCAAAGTTGGGAGGTTTTGTATCTGCGCCATCCTTTTAACGTGTTGATTGCTGGACCCAGTGGTTCAGGTAAAACCGAATTTGTCAAACGTTTGATCGAACACAAATTCCATTTGTTTGATCGTCCCCCTCAACGTATCGTGTTGTGTTACAAAGAGTGGCAATCGTCTTACACCTTACTCCAAGAAAGTCAAGGATAATCCATTTCGTTTTTTGAAGGTATTCCTCGCGAAGACGATGTGATCGTGTCTGACTTGAGTCAAACACATCTGGTCAATTTCGATGACATGCTAGGAGAAGACGAAGAAGAAATTAAACTTTGGTTACAAGAAAAGGACATGATCATTTACACGTCCCCGTTGGCAACTCTCGGAAAAAAACTATAAGAACATCCACCAAGTATTTTCTTTCCAAAAATCTTCGAGATGACTTCCTTTCAATCTCATCCTCCTGCAAAATCGATTCGTGCACTGTATGGCATCAGTCGCAAAAAAAAAAAAAAAAAAAAGGCCGTGCCCATTTGTTAGAAGATAGTCTCAAAGAAGTTTTACGATGGTTTACTTCAATTACTTTAAAGCATCATTCACATACCCCATAAAAAAACCCAACGCTTTTTTTGAAAAACATAAATGTGCGTTGTGACAACTGGCAGATCCAAGAATCGATCCACACCCTACAAAAAACAGATCATTTTGAAACCTGGTCTCAGTGGTTCTTTAGGAGGTGTCATTATTCGTTCTCTTTTGAAATGGGATTCTAATGTCCAAGCCAAAAGCAAGAAGAAGAAAAAAAAAACAAATCCCCTAAAAAATAGCCACATACAACCACCACACACAAGAAAAAGAAAAGCCCCAAGAAGAAAAACTCCACAAAGAAATATAAAACATCGCCTCTTGCCAGAAAAATAGGTACTACTGCTAGGACGCACACGTACTTCCGAAAGCCACGCAGTGCGGTGACGGTGTCTCCCTCTCCTGCCACTTCTTCTTCTTCTTCGCTCTTCGTGATGATGCCTGCCAAACCTGATTTAAGACCCGTGTTTCCTAATTTGATGCAGAAATGGAAACCTATTTCGAAAGTCACCTCATCTCCGGGGGCATCTACTTCGGCTGCTCTTGCCACTGCGGCTGCCGCTAAAAATAAGTGGCCTCACCTAAAATCAAAGTCCAAGACAGAACAGGCGTGTTACAAAGTTTACTGGATTTATCCAAACAAGAATTGACACGATTTAGTCGATTGAAAACACCTCATCGTTGAGTGGTACCCGTCATGAAGTTGATACGCCGTGCTGACCATCAGTGGAGACGAGTTCAGGTATAAAAAAGAAGTGTGGGATCCTATGGACCTCAATTATAGTTTGCTCTGACACAAAAGATGGCCCCAAAAAGTGCAATCCAGGCGCTGATGCCAGAGTAGCTCCCGCTCGTTGTTCATAAAAGTGGATTTGTATTTGAATAAAAAACTAGCTAGCAGCATCATGGACACTTACCCTTACCGAGCGTACCTGGAAAATATCTTGACGTACGGAAAAGAAGCAAAGAACACACATCGGGATGCCTTAGTGGTATGGAAACCTGACAAGTTGGACAAGTTCAACCACACAGCGTTGATTGCAGATGATGACGCAGACCACAATGTTGGATTTAACAACCGCCAAAAGAAAATAAAACAAGGACGTAGTTTAGAAGTGATGGATCGTTTGTATTTGGACATGTGGTTGCAAGACAAGAATTTATTGAATGGAGTGGATGTACGCCTGCGACTGAATCAAAGTAGTACCGTGTTCCATGTTATGGCTAATGCGAACGAGTACAAAACAAACATCGAAGAAGCTAGACTGTACGTGCGCCCTAAGGAAGTCTTACCTAAAGTAGGTAAAGACATTAGTTAAGCATAACGACAACCAAGTATCCTCTAAACCTTCACCATTGCTTCTGGACTCCGATCCAAGATCAAAGATCATGTTTTCCAAGGACAACTGCCAAACCGTTTGCTCATTGTCATCGTCAGCAATGCGGTTGTCAACGGATTGATTACAATCCTTTCGAATTCCAACACTTCAACGTCTCCAAGATAGAAATCACCCAAGATGTCCAGACGTTTTGTTCCAGACCCTTTGAACTTAGCTTTGTCCAGAAAAATTACTTGAGATCTTACTTGACACTGTCTGAAGCCACAGAACAATTTGGCACCAACAACAGCCACGACATTTCGGACGACGATTTTGCAGGAGGATATACTTTGTGGGGATTTGATATCACTCAAGACCAAGGCAGCGACGAGGGACAATTCCACCCTATAAAATCGGGCCAACTTCCTGTGGAACTTTAGTTTGTAGTAGCTCTTGCAAACACATTGAACGTCATCTTGTATGAAGAATTTGACAATACTCTGGAAATCAACAGTATGAGAGAAGTGACCGTAGATTAGTAGAAGAAAAGAAAATATGGAACACGAACATATTTAAATAGGCCAAGATGATGTTTTCTATCCAGAACAACAACAGCAGTCACAAACCACAAGCGGAGAAAAAGAAAAAAATTCAGTCATGATATCAAGACGGCCAGAACAAGAAAAACATGTAGTCTCCTGTTTTGTTCGTGACTTGGTTGAAAAACATATAGGAAGAGTAATGGGACATTGCTACGGATGTGAAATCAATCATTCTAGTCAGAAACAACAATGATGAGTTCAAAAGACAATTTGGAAGAGTATCTGGAAGAGGCGTGGACCCTCATCTCTGAAAAGAAGATTTTGACAAAGTGATATAAAGACTTGCTTGACCATTCCTTAACTCCACTGACTTCTCTGGAGACGAAATGCATGAAAGCTCTTCTGCAACAGAGTACGGAGTCTACTCGTTCATCGACTTACTTGACAGATATTTTCAAGGAAAGGTCAGGTGAGAACTGATGACTTATTATTACCTGTGAAGAAAACATAGATACCTGGGAACTTCATTACCTTCTGACTTACAGTTCGTACACAACTTCTTTCATCCCAGTGGTGTGTGCTAAAGATGAACTTCCACGTCGAAAACCTAGTCACGTTTAAGCCTATGTCATCAACACAGACGACAGTCATCGTCCATGAACCCATTGGGTAGCAGTTTACTTTCCCAACGATCACAGTGTGGAATATTTTGATTCTTATCGCTTACCTCTTCTGGAAGACGACATCATTGGCTTTATGATAAGAAATGCTGCATCAACACCAGTTCAATAATATGAGATTGCCAAGGATTATATTCCAGTGTGTGTGGACAATATTTTGTGTATTTTCTTCATCAACGCAGTCTTGGATTAGCCTTTGAACATTTAGTGACTTGTTTTGATCTCGAGTACTCTAGAAATGATGATAAAATAGAAAGATGGTTTTGTGAACATTATGGCTATCTATTTTCTTTAGCTCAGAAAAGTAGTGTGCATTAATTGCAAAATGACAATCCATTAGATCATTGGAAGTCAAGTCGGACTCCACAGCATTGTCAACCTTGTAAATACGTTCATATTTAATTTGTCAGTTTGTATTCATGTTTGAGTTAGAGAAGCTTCTTCTTATTAGAAATGCTCATTTTTTTAAAAATGGTGTTGACTTGGTTATTTGTTACCCCTCAAAAATTATGTTAACATGTCCTTTCACATTCTCTTTATTATTCTTTGTTAAAATAAATATAAAAAACAGGATGTTTTCTTTCACGTACACCTACCGAATGGGAGGGGTGTTTTCCTTCACGTCTGTGCTTCTACAATATAAAGCGGTGCATTCACCAGTCTTGCCACCCATCGTTTACTCATGAACAACTACCATTGCATCTAAAATTACTAAACTATGCGAAGCCCTGGTGCACATGCACAGGGTAAGACATCACTTTATCGAGAGGAAAATGGAAAAGAAGACCACTATTTTCCTCAGAATGGGCCAACACCTGGTGAAAGATGTCCTGCGACAGAAAATAATATGGGAAAAAGAAGAATGGGAAAGGAAACATGAGCAGCAGCAGCAGGGAGAAGAGGTGGGGGAGTGGATGATGGAGACAGATTAGTTCTCTGTGTTATACAGAAAAAGGCGTCACTGAGCAGCAGTCAAGCCGATGGTGAGACATAACCATCCTGTATATCGTCGTCGTTAACATCTCAACGGTCCAGGACCACAACCCAATGGCCCTTTTTCTGGGCCATCCTCATTTCTTAGAAAAGAGACACTATACAATCATTGCAAATTACTGTTTAAGTGTTTGCGTATGTCTATGTCTTCCACAAAAAAAACTTAAACTTAAATCCCTTCTACCCCAGTGTGATAGTGTATTTGTAGGTATAATGCGTATGTATAAATACCCCCTAACCCTTGTCTAATGTTAAACCTACGTGAAAAATAAAAAGAATGGCTTCTTTTAGGTCCGTGCGATTTTTTCCTGACTTGCATTTTGTACTACATCTAGTGATGTTTTCCTTCCCGTCCGCGTACCGAATTTGAGGGATGTTTTCCTTCACATCCGTGCTTAAAGCATATAAATACTCCTACCATTGCCTGCTTTCACAAAATCACGTCTTCCACGTGCTCCCAACGACCAGCCGACTACATTTAATAATGGAAGTACGGGGCATGGCTGCAATATACGGGACAAAACGTCACAGAAGTGAGCCGACCTAACCCCCCCACCCCCACGGAAGTCGAGGAGTACTAGGAAATTCAAACGAATTTGCCGAGAAGTACCCACACGCAGCGGGTGTTAAGCCTGGCCAGGCATGCAGCAAGTTGGGAGAAGAAGCCGTCAGTATGAGCCGACTTCCCTGTGACAGCTGCACCAAGACGACTGGAATTGAATCAGCCTGCCCAAGACTAAGAGAGCCTGTGAATCAGCTTAAAACCATGGAAGCAACAGCCTCAGAGAAAGAAGCTCTCCGGTCCAGTGGCAGTCTGATCAAAATTGCCTGACTGTATGGGGTTTTCTGTTTGTTTTTTTTAGAAAATCCCTTTTGATTACACTTTATAAATCACAAATTTGATTGATTTCGAACCACCGTCCAAAATATAATTATGCATTAAGAAGAAATGTGCGTAATACGAGAGAGAAATGAGTAATTTGTACTAATTGACTCGTATTATTTTTGGAATAATTATGTACACTATGTACGCAAACTTTATACCTGAATGGTTAAATAAATAAAGAAATTTGGAACTGATATAATTGTCATAATTAAACATGTGGTTAACACATAATTCACTGATCTACAGCCAAAATGCTTCCGCAATAATTGTTGTCAAACTTTACTAATTCTGGGTCACTGAGAACGAAAATGATGCTTAAAATTGTTGATTGGCTCTAGTTTTAAAGATATTATACTGGGTCAGTATTGGGAATGGCGGAGGATAAGTGATTTTTAAAGGGAAGGGATCTCAATTTAAATCAGAAATGACTAAAAATACATCTTTGACTGGATCTATGAATAAATCTATGACTGGGTTTGGACAGTACTTGCCTTTTAGGCAAAACAATGAATGATGCAATCTGAAGCTGGTATTGCATCATACATGATATGAATTGCATCATGTTATTCCTAGAAGTCATGGATGATGCAATCAAAACTAAGTTTACATCATTCTGCTGAAAAAATTGCCCTATATTAGCTCTACAAATCATACAGTGTCGTGCTCTCTTATTTGTCAGTGTTTGATTTTGCAAAGGGACACATTTCTGTTCAGCCAAAGGGAGCAGAGATGCATCGTACTTGTGTGAACAATGCAGATAACTTCTGCTGTGTTTGTGATGAAGTGACTTTTGCACCACAAAAGCGCAGTATAACCACTATGGTTAAGAAAGCCTATCACCTTTATTTTGGCTGCAAAATTGGAGATCAGGACAAGATGTGGGCCCCACACATATGCTGCAACACTTGTGCAACAAATCTTTGCCAGTGGTTGAACAGGAAAAGAAAATCTATGTCTTTTGCAGTGCCAATGATTTGTAGAGAGCCAACAGATCATATCAACAATTGTTACTTCTGCAGGGTGCCTCCAGTTGGGAAAGGTGTGTCAAAGAAGAAAATGTGGACTGTGCATTATCCAAACATTTCGTCAGCTATACGCCCAGTACCCAACGGAGAAGGACTGCCGGTTCCTGGTGCACCATAATCATTCTCACTTGAGTCAGACGAGGAAGAGGAAGAGGATGAAACTTCTAGTCCTGAACCATCAATGTCACATGACCCATATTTTCTTCCATCCTCCTCCTCTGAACCACACCTCATAACACAAGGTGAACTGAATGACCTTGTCAGGGATTTGGAACTACCCAAGAGTAAGGGAGAGCTGTTGGGCTCCAGACTGCAGCAGTGGAATCTCCTGGCAGGTGATGTTAGGGTTTCCAAGTTCCGTGACCGTCAAAAGGATCTTGTCCCATTCTTCTTCATGGAAGGTGATCTTGTAGCCTGTAACAACATCGATGGTGTGATGGCAGCCCTCAACATCGTTCATGGTCTAGATGAGTGGAGACTGTTCATTGATTCATCAAAGACGAGTCTTATAGCTGTTTTGCTGCATAATGGCAGTGTTTTGCCATCAATTCCAGTTGGTCATGCAGTCCATATGAAGGAAACCTATGAAAACATGAAACAACTTTTGAGGTACATAAACTTGAGCCGATTTCAAGGTTCTTGCTCTCTTGCTTGTTCTGCAGACTGGATACACAAAGTACTGCTGTTTTCTGTGCGAATGGGAAAGTCGTGCGAGAGATTCCCACTACATCAAGAGAGATTGGCCACTCCGACAGTCATTGGAGCCTGCGATGAAAATTGTTCAGCATCCACAACTTGTTGAATCAAGGAAGATTTTGTTACCACCTTGCACATCAAGCTGGGTCTGATGAAGAACTTTGTCAAGGCCATGGACAAAACACAAGCAGCGTTCAAGTACCTCCGTGGAAAATTTCCAAGGTTAAGTGAAGCTAAGATAAAGGAAGGTGTCTTTGTTGGTCCTCAGATTCGTGAAATTCTTCGAGATGATGCATTTCACCATGCACTACGTGACAAGGAAAAGACGGCATGGAAAGCCTTCCAGTTAGTGGCAACAAATTTTCTCGTAAAACAACAAGACAGACAACTACAGGGAGTTGGCGGAAAACCTCCTCAAGGCATAAAAAGTCTTGGTTGCAACATGTCACTAAAGATAAATTTTTTGCACTCTCATCTAGATTTTTTTCCCCCGAACTGCGGATCAGTGAGTGACGAGTACGGCGAGCGATTTCACCAGGACATTGCAACAATGGAGAAACGCTATCAGGGCAAATGGAGCCCATCAATGCTTGCAGACTATTGCTGGACAGTGACAAGAGATGCTCCATTTAATGCATACAAGAGACAAGCCAAGAAGCGCCGAGTAGACACTGAATAAGGACTAAACTATGTACTTATATTTACATAATAGTTTTTTGACTTTTGTTTCAATATATTTTTTATTTATATAACCCTTTTGCTGTTTTTTAAGTGTCACATATACAGGACAGGTGAAATATTACAATGTAAAGCAACCATAAACACATGAAAAGACCTAGGTTTACAATTTATGATTAAAACTCAACTATGTACACAATATACATAGACGTAAAATGTAAAAACTTAAATATCTTGGAAACAGCAGCCAATCAGTTGTTTTAATTGTCATATTTGAATTCAGCACATTAAAATTCCTAATAAATAGCACATTTTATCTCTGAAGCAGACGACTTCGAAGTCCCTAATAAATAGCACATTTTATCTCTGAAGCAGACGACTTCGAAAAAATTGCAGACCAGTGTAATTGGTTTTATGGACAGCCTGAATAGCTAACTGGGCAGAATTTGATCAAGTACGTTCGTGAGGTATCAATTTTTCCGTTCCGTTTCGCGCCTCCCTTGCCGAGTCCGTGCATCCTTCTATTCCAGACATGTAAGTAAGAAGCATGTGGGGTGTATTAATTAATAAGGGCGCGGTGCGCCCGCTAACCATTCGAAAATAGCCTAATGGTCGCAAACGAACTCAATTTAAACTAAGTAAGTCTGCTTTCACCAGTCTTACCATTCATAGTCAGTCCTTTAAAGAAGAAAGAAGATTGGTAGGCCAACATTGCAAGGTGGGAAAAGTAATTGAAGCCATCAGTTTGATGGAACGAGTGTAGCACCTCCTGGGTCGGGTGAACGGATTGGAGTCATACCACCACAAGAGACATCTGAAGAGGGAGATGACCTTGCTCAAAATCGTCAAGGGACAACGATGTGCGGCCTGCGGTGCCCAACCAGGGATGTGAGAAGGGAGAGTGGTGGAAGAAACCAAACGGCCCTTTTCAGGGCCACCAAGATCTCTAGAAAAGAGATATACTACTCAAAATTATTGCCGATATATATGTGTTTGTGTTTGTGTTTGTTTATGTATGTCTATGTCTATCTCTACACCTAAAACTTAAAACCCCTTACCCTTGCTTGTATGTGATAGTATGTTTGTGTGGGTATAGTGTGTCTATAAACATTCCTACCCTTGCCTGCTTGTATGTGATAGTATGTTTGTGTAGGTATAGTGCGTCTATAAACACTCCTACCCTTGCCTGCTTGTATGTGATAGTATGTTTGTGTGTGGGTATAGTGTGTCTATAAACACTCCTACCCTTGCTTGCTTGTATGTGATAGTATGTTTGTGTGGGTATAGTGTGTCTATAAACACTCTTATCTCTCCCTGCTTGTGTGATAGTATGTTTGTATGTATGTAAGTATAGCGTGTGTATAAACACTCCTACCCTTTTTGTTGAATAGTAGGGTGTGTGCTGAATAGTATATCAAAATGTGGGGTGTGTGTTTGATTGTAATCAAAACGCTGGTGCTGGATTGTGTCTCAAAATGTTAACATTACATTTCCCGTTAGACCGCACAACATTTTTTCCCATGTTAAATTCCTGTTAGACCCCCAAGTGCCCTTCCCATGTTAAATTCCCGTTAGACCCCCAAGTTCCCATCCCATGTTAAATTCCTGTTCGACGCCATGGAACCCCATTTAACATCCAATCCCCCACATTACTACCAGTAGCGGAAGAAGGGTAAGGCCCCCCTCCTCCAATGAGCACGAAACAACCGGAATATTTCTGAGAGTAAATTTTCTTTACAGTTAAATCCCGACCACCCTCATAAACGAAATTCCTGGATCCGCTCCTGAATGTGCTTTTAGGACATCTAAAGAAAAAATAAAAGTTGTTTGAAACGAGTTTACAGCGCGTTTAAACTAGTTTTAAAATCGTTTGAACAAATTTGAATCCCGTCCAAACGATGTTTTCAACTCGTTTGAACAATAGTATAACTCATACGAACGAGCTTAAAGGTCGTTTGAACAAGTATATAACTCGTTTAACCGAGTTTTAAAATCGTGAGAAAAACTTTAAAAAATTTTGACCGACTTTCAAACTCGCTAAATGACTTAAACAAGGACGCAACGAGCATATTATACAGCCCATTTAAACGAGTTTAGAACTCGTTCAACGAGTTCCAAAACGTTCAAACGAGATTAAAATTAATTGAGATACCTTTTAAACTTGTTAAAAGGAGTTATATTCTCGTTCTAACGAGTTTAAAATGTCGTTCAAACGAGATTGAAGGAGTTGAAACGAATTTTTCCGGTGTTCAAAATGGATTTCAGTACGATCAAATTTTAACATTGCTGAATATTTGCATGGGTGTATCAGCTACACAAGTCGAAGATCCGGTTAGCGTTGTGTCAGGATGTATAATGATTAGAACTTTTGCAGGTAATTTTCCCGTAGTTTTAGTGTCTGCGTTCGACAGTGAAGACCCACTATATTTGTTTGTTACCTTTGGGATGGCAGATGTTGATAGAAAAACGGCAAAGGCGTATTTGCTCTATTAAAGTACCCATTCAATTTGATTTTTTGCTTTTGAACAGCTGCCTCGAGATCTCTGTCCTTCACGCCATTTATGAGACTTGTGAGTTAAACTTCACCTGTACCTGTTCTCATGAGCATGTGTAGTTCACTGGTAATAATACGATCCTGTTCAATTCCAATCAGCGATGTTGTCTTCACACCTATCCCCCTACGGGGTCAGGGTTGTAGAATAGGTCCGATCCATTCCCGCTGCATGTTGTAGGAGGCGACTAAGTGGAGCCAACCCGTTTGCAGTTTGTTGCGACACCCGTATATTTGGGGGAAATTATCCTATTAGTTGAGTAGGGGAGACCACGATGGTTGCCACTCGGATGCAACACACAATTTTGGCCTCAACATCAGCTAGACAGATGGTTAGAAGGGCCCTTAGCGATCAATTGGCTAGTCAAGCCAAGCTTCATGGGCTATGTTAAGGACATTAAGTTTTCGCTGATTTGCATAGTTTTCAAAGGTCGCCTTTGTGATTAAAGCAACATAGTGTTGTTCCCCAAACCTTACAAAGGACACAGCCTCTGATGGCGGCTTCAAGGGTCAATGGAGAAAAGTTTGTTTCTTGCTCGAGTATCCCTGACAGGAGAAACGCAATAAATTAGTGTAAATCTCTGGCCTCTTCTTGGGCTACGAGGTGGGTGAGAAGCACAGGTGACGAATATATTAGTTTGACACTATGGGAAACGAACCAAAACTTCAACCAACAGTGTGAGACCTAATCTCAAAAGGACCATAAATAATTCAACCAGCGACTCGTATGAAGAAACTGTTCAGAGCCAGGGAAATTGGCCAAGATTTCTCATCACTGAATTCAATAATGAGAATCAAAAGCTAACGAAACTGTCACCTTTTGTGATAGCTAAAGCACTTCAGAGTCAATAAGTGTAAACACTTAGTTCTGGCCAACTACATGTAGAGTTTGGCTGCAAAGCTCACTCGGACAATCTGCTTCGCTCTAAGCGCTTTGTGGAGATACCCATTAAGGTATTTCCAAGCAAATCTTTCAACTTTTGAAGAGCTGTTGTTCGATGTAGAGATCTGGATGCCGCAGTGAGACTGAGATGATCGAAACTAGCTGCTCTCAGAACGTGTCACAAGTGATATTAACAGTCTCCATAACGGCAAGTTGATTCGCACAAACACTTATGTCCTCGCTTTCAACTGCGCCACTTTGTCTACATCGATCAAAGCCAGGTTCTTGAATATCCCTGTCAATTCTTTCATCCCTAATCCTTTGCGATGTTTTAACTGCCAGAAATATGGCCATCATAAGGATGGCTGCAAGAGTAAGCCAGCCTTACCCAGATGTGGGCAGGAAGTTCACGATGGCTCGTCCTGAACAGAGAAAGTCTTTTGATCAAATCGCCAAGTAGACCATTTCTCGTACTCCAGAAATTGCCTTAAGCGGAAACTCGAGAAGGAGACCCAACGCGTGAAACAGGAGAAATGCAGCTTTTCTGGAGGCAGGAAATTTGTGGAAGCCACAGCTTCACTTAAAACAGCTGGCAAAACTGTAGTTTACTTAACACAGCTGACCTAAAGGTCAAACCAAATGCGCAGTTTTAACGCCACCAAAACTCTTGCTAGCTGGCACCCAAACAGAGTGAAGCAGGTAAAGCAGATATGCAGTGTGAGAGTGTAGCAAATAAAGAAACCCAATGCTACAAACAAAATACCACTTAAATTAAAGAGGAGCAGACCGCTGCTGCCAGTGGAAATACATGCTCTAAACCAAATAAGAAGAAGATTAAAGAATTTTCTAGAATTTCCGAAGGATGTGACGATCCTATCAAGTTCCTTAATACGTTTGGGAGTCTAGAGTGTATGGACACTGGACAGCCCCCTGATATATTACGAGGGAAAACCACCAGAAGTCCAGTCCTTCCATCATTTTCATAAATATACCTGACACCATAATTCAATGAGATCGCCGAGATTGAAAGCCAGATATTTATGAAATTAGGTTTCTACTTAAAGAACATGATCCACTAGATGTTCAAGAGACCTTTCTAAAAGGAAACGATAGAGTTAATCTTAAACACGTCACCACGTACAGCAGCTTTTCGACAATTACTGACAAGGCTGCTGGAGGGGTGTACATCATCATAAATAACAAAACTCCTGATAGCCGAAGGAAAATTAATCTCAGTACTACTTTAGAGAAATGACAGCCATACTAAAAACTTTGAAACCTCTCCAAAAAAATATTCGTCATCTTTTAGGATTCCCTTTCCACATTGTAAGTTTTGAAAAACCTTAAATCTGACAAGCCGTTAATATCCCAGAAATTACAGAAACATTATGTTCCAATACAATCAGGGAAATTTATTCTGTACTGTTGGCTACCTAGTCACAATGGAATAAAGGGCATTGATGGGCAGATAAAGGAACCAAAGCTGCCCCGCATTCACCCTTTTCCGAATGAAGATACAATATACTGACTTAAAATATTGTATAAATCAGCATGTTCGTGATACCTGGAAATATCTGTGGAATGAAAACTCCACAAACTTAAGAGCATCAAACCCACTACTGGCGAGTAGCATTCCCGTATAGAACAAATCGCAGAGATGAGGTGGTATTCTGCCGATCGCGTATCGGAGACACATACCTGACGCGATGCATACCTATTGAAGGGTGAACCTCGACCAGAGTGCATACCATGCCAGTGTCTACAGACAGTGGAACACATTTTTCTCGAGTGTGTTGACTTCCATTCTGTGACAGAACCATTTTGATGTCAAATGTATGAAGAAAGTGTATGACGATGTACCACCTGAGAAAATCTTGGATTTTCTTTAACTGAATGCGGTTTATATAATAAATTGTGACCATATCTTTTCCGGATTTTATATGTGCTACTTTATCTTTTTTTTCCTTTTATGTATATAAATTTTACAGAAGGTTTTATATATTGTACTTAATGTTTATATTTATTTGGAAGGGGTTATCTTCCTAAATTTGTATGCATTCACTTTTACACTTTTCGAACATTTAGAGCCACTATTGTGCTGAGGTCCCGTAAAACGCTACTACACTCATCCATCTTCACACCTAATGGCCACAAGGTAGGAACCAATTCCTTATCTCACCAACACTGTGGACGTGTTCTGGGAATGATAATAATCCCACTCACGTGATGTGCCCCGTCTGTCGTCTTTGTGAACTTACTAACGCCAGAGCAGAGATAATCACGCCTACTCATTAACATCGCACATTATATATAAAATAATAGTGTTTCATGTTGACAGGTACTCCATGTGAATCAGTGTTCAGTTTTTAGTGTGTGCTGAAAATATCATGAAAATTGGTTGTGTGATGTTGAAGCTATGACGATTTGAATTTGTATATGCTATATAATGGCAGTCACTAGGCTGCCGGCGTTAGGCCTGATTATCCGACAAGCTTCCAGTGCGCCTGTAAATTACATGATGCCTCGTGACTTTGGGAGCGATATTACCGGTGGGCGGTCAATAGGTATCGGCACGTGTTAGGTTTTGATTGACAAACGGCGATACTTAAATTGTATACATAAGGCAACAGTGATTTCCAATGAAACTACATAGCCCGGTAACTGGGCATAACATGCCATATTTGTTATCATTGAACCCGAAGTTATTGTATTTGTTTTGATTTATTTGCACATGTGCAATATTTGCATATATAGATTTTAGTATAATAAAGAATAGACCTGAATTGAAATGACATGACTTGGATGAATGTTACAAAAAAGTGTGTGAATTTTCCTGTGACCATTTCAGAGCAAGGCTTTAACTCCTTTATAAGTACTAAGCATATATGCTTGAAGGGTGAGAACAAGAAAAACAAGAGCAAAACTTTATTTAAAACATCATACTCAGACCATGCATATGGGTCAAGAACAATCAAAGTTGTATTGTATAAGACGTCATCATGGTGTAAGGGAAAAGAGGGGGGAGAAAAAGAAAATTAGAGAGAGGAAGAGGGAGAAGAACACGGATTATCGAGTATTTAAGCAGAATAATGCATGAATTCCATAAATTTAAGGTAGAAGTGGACCTCGCACAATAATAAACAATCCCAATCATGACTTAAAATTGGTTCAGTAAATACGATGGCATAGACCTGTGTTGTTGTAAGCCACATGTTCAATGTAATGCTTCTTTTGGGCAATGTTTGTAAGACTTGATGTTTCAAAGCTTATATCGGCTCAAAAGAGTCTCACTTTAAGCGCATTTTCGATCTGTAATGCTTTGATATGCATATGTAATTAGTTCAGTCACTCTCCAAAACTGGCAAACCGGAGAGAATCAATTGATCATTGATTAGAGGTGCGTGTTTACAAACTTGAATTTAGCATACAGTATAGAGAACTATAACCGAGCCAATAATAATAATAATAATAATAATAATAATAGTAATAACAAATGAGAATTCTGTTCTGAGCAATACATGTTTAAATATTAATTATTAAGATTTTTTAAAAATAATTTTAGAGTGTTTTTTCATGCACTGGATAATTGTTGACCCTTGCAATAATTTTAAATTCGAAAGGAACTGACAGGCATTTGTGAGTGCTGCTCTAAATACATTTGCCAAAACTAATCTGACGAATATGTGACGCTGCAAAACTTTGACAGGATGTATTTGTTATTAATTATCATCATGAAACTATTGGCACCAGTGTTGTGCACCGGGCCACAGCAGCACGCCAGCTGTCTCTGCCTTGACAACTAGCCTCAGATTCTCTCCATGTTAATGTCCATTTCTTGTAAATGTCTGGCTACAGTCCGCATCCATGCCATCTTCTGACCACCTCTCTGTCTCTTTCCTCCGTATGGGAACCAGTCCATGACTCTCCGCGGCAGCCGACTGTCCTCCATGCGGTAGATGTAGCCCAACCACTAGAGCCCCTGTCTCCGCAATACAGTGAGAAGAACGGGCTGCCCGGTCATTTGACGCACCGTTTCATTGGAGACGAAGTCAGTCCACCTAGCACGCATAATCTTCCTAAGACAGCAGTGATAGAAGCTATTAAGTTTTCGTTCTTCTGCTTTCATCAGCGTCTAGGTTTCTGAGCCGTATAGAAGAGCAGTGAGTACGTAGGTGGTGTACAGCTTCATCTTGGTCTTCAAGGAGATGTTGGTGTTCCATCATATATTGCTCAGCTTCTTGAAAGGCTCGCTTGCCTTCCCAATGCGCTGCTGGGTTTCCACCATGTGATCATTAGCGCAGCTGACCATACTGCCCAGGTATGTGAACTGCGCGACATTCTTCACCGTAACCTCTCTGACTGTGAGTGCAATGTCTACTGGTGCCTCTCCTACCACCATCATCTCGGTCTTCATGGAGCTTATAACTAGGCCAACGCTGCTTCCCGCGATGTCAACTCCGTCCGTCTCCAGTTGCTGGTCGGCCACTGATTCCGCCATCAGAACGATGTCGTCAGCAAAGTCCAAATCTGTAAGCTGTTCTCCATCTACCCATGCGATGCCCGTCTCCTGCCTATCCAGTGCGGACGTAAGCACCCAGTCGATAACAATGCCGAACAGGAATGGAGCCAGCACGCAGCCCTAACTCCTTTGTTATCAATACCGGATCACTCAAGTGTAACGTCACACAGTATACAAAGGTATGTGCAGATTTTGTCTGCGTGTGATGTAAATGATTCAGTGCCGCATTAAGGTGAAGGCGCAGAGGGCACGTGCCCCGGGCCACTCTACCCATGGAAATCACCCTGGTTGCCGCGGATAAAATTACATGTCTATAAATAAACCATATATACCGGTAGGTCTAAACCATCTAATACTTAGCCTAATATAGCTATAATAATTATATACATATAAAGGACAGTTTAAGGACTGCTTGCAGGGTTTATTTGTAGATCTATATCTTAAGTGCCCCGGGTCCCCCAAAGCTGAAGTTCCCCGGGCTCCCAAAAGCCTTAATCCGCCTCGAAGTGATTATAAATATAAGGGAAATTTAATAGCGGGACAACTGTTACCAAATAAATAAATATATAACTGTTATCAAATAAATAAATAGATAACTGTTATCAAATAAATAAAAAAATAAATAGAGGAATAAATAAAAATATATAAATAATACTTTAAGTAAATATATAGATATTTCTTTAAATGCAATCACATGATAACTAGTTAAAGATATTATTTAGGTTAGTAAACATCTGAATGAACAAATAAATAAAATATAAATTAATAAATAAATTAAAGAAACAAACAAACAAATCAATAAAAGCAGGGAGATGGATAGATTTACGTTTATACCAGATCTCTGGTACCTAAATATATTTTTCTTAATGTATTTTATATTCTTGTATATATACTTTCGGGTGTACCTGTATAGTGTGTTGTGGGAAACAAAGAGCTTCGGCTTTTGAATTTAAAAATAACAATTTTGCAAATAAAAATGCAAATTCTCATACTGGAGGTAATGTTCCATGCAAAATTCTCACACTGGAGGTCATGTTGCATATAAAATTCTCATACTGGAGGTCATGTTCCATACAAAATTCTCATACTGGAGGTAATGTTGCATCCCAATTCTCATACTGGAGTTCATGTTTCATGCAAATTATCTTATTGGAGGTCATATTCCATGCAAATTCTCATACAGGCGGTCATGTTCTTTACAAAAGTTTTCTTACTGTACGTCATGATCCATGCAAATTCTCATACTGGAGGTCATGTTCCATGCGAATTGTCATATTGGAGGTTATGTTCCATGCAAATACTCATACTGGAGGTCATGTTCCATGCAAATGCTCATACTGGCGGTGGCGGTCATGTTCCATGCAAATTCCCGTACTGAAGATCATGTTCGATGCAAAATTCTCATACTGGAGGTCATGTTCCGTGCAAATTCTCTTACTGGAGGTCAGCAAATTCTCATACCGGAGGTCATATTCCATGCCAATTCTCATACTGGAGGTCATGTTCCATGCAAAATTCTCATACTGGAGGTCATGTTCCATGCAAATTCCGATACTGGAGGTCATGTTCCATGGAAACGTCTCATACTGGCGGTCATCTTCCATCCAAATTCTCATCCTGGAGGTAATGTTCCATGCAAAATTCTGACGTTTGTTTGGTCAGTAAGTAAAAATTAGCGAATAAGACATTAGAAATTTGATTTGTGTCATAGTTGGATTGTGAGATTATTTTGTTTCTTTTTGTTTTCACAATCTTCAGACCGCCGACCTGTATAATTTAATACAACATGCAATCCCTATCGATACAATACATAGTAATGAGATCGTAAGAAAATAAAGAAAGGGACACTGAGTCATATAATTGTTCACTAGCCGCGTACCACCGTATTTAACCGTGTGTAATGCGCAGCCAATTTCGCACAATATACACCAAAAACTGTCGTCAGATTAGAGTATAGTCTGTTGGTTTTTTTTTTTTATTGAAATCATAAATAGAAAGAACATGGTAGACCATCACCTGCCAGTTCATTATTTTGCGGCGAATTTGAGTGTATTTACGTGAGCAGTTTAGTCTTCTTTATACACGAGCAGATTCGGTATTTGAACAACTAACCCGGATTATATTGGTATTTCAGGCTCCAGTTTCACGTAACAACTCAACTGTTGTTCATGACTTTTAGGTTTTTTTAAAGATATTTTTCAGTATTTAGTTTACAACAATTAATTGCTCAGTGAAGATACAGAAGGTATCAAGCATTTCAATTCAGTCATAATATCTTGAATTTGTGTGAAAAGAGGCTTGTTTTATCACTGAGGAAAATGTGAGCATTTTCTCAAACTGATCAATTTCATTTTCTTCAAGTATGAAATGGTCCTAATGTGTACACATTTTTTATCCTCTCTACTATTGCTATCTCTGACTAAAATGCCAATATTTTTTTTTTATCATAAGCAAGATGATGTAAAATCTGAATCATGTCTAAGTTGTGCGACATTTGGTGTCCGCGGGGTCTGATCATCAGTATATTGCCAACCGACACTCAAGCCATTCTGCTAAGAGTGTATCCAAATCCTGCATAACCGTTTTAAATATCTTCCAATCATCTTCAATCATTTTCAAGGTTTATGGTCTTTATTATACTGTGTAGGAAGAGTTGCTTGAAAGTTACACAAACTAACTAATGTATGCAGGGGCATTAAGGAAGGATCTTTCATACGCTCTCCATTATCTATTACTGCAATTAAGGAGGGACCAGTCTCCATTGTCCGATATTGAAAATAAGGAAGATCTTTCATCCGCTCTCTATTATACAATATTACAGTTTGACTAGTGTGACTCTCATAATTTTGAGAGTTAGAACTTGAAAATTACCCGAGTATTTATCATTAGAAAATGAAAAGGAACAGTTAGTTCACGGATTCCAACTATTCAAGGATTGAATACGATTTATCTCAGTTTCATTGTTCAATAGTAAGGTGTAGTAGTAATTATATTAGTATATTATTGCCGAGAAAGGAAAAACATACAACAGTAACACTTTGAAAACTAAAAATTGCTTAAAGTCTAATTTGTATGTTTTTTATGTTTTCAGTCGTTTCAAATTTTCGGGGTTGCAGGTAACAGAAGGTTTTACTCCGGGACTGAGGAAGTTGTTCGAAAGATGCCGTGCATTCGAGAGATCGATATTCAAGTTACCGAGGTTTACTGTGACAACACTTCTGACACGGTTCCGTTTTGCGTTAACGTTAGCTTCATAATTTCCTTTTTAAAAAGTACATATGTACCCGTTCGATTATTCGATTATTTGTTCATGGTTGGAAGATTTACTGAGAAGTGTTCTCTCAACCTGCTAAGGTTTTCGCAATCTATGCTCTCGCGCTAAGGTCAAATTTGAGTTTTCACACAACTCTGTACATAAAACATTTATATGATTTCCCACATATCTTTGAAATATTTTGATAAGACTGTGGAAGAAATCTAACTGAACTGACCATAATATTTAAATGAGAATGCATATATATATATATATATATATATATATATATATATATATATATATATATATATATAGAGAGAGAGAGAGAGAGAGAGAGAGAGAGAGACAGAGACAGAGAGAGAGAGAGAGAGAGACAGAGAGAAAGAGACAGACAGAGAGACACAGAGAGAGATATATCACAAATAAATAAACTACAAGACTAACTTCTATAATTTTATGTTAAAGTAACAATCTTTATTTGCAATAAAAACAACAGAATTACTTCTATTTGATAATTCTTCAAACGATATTAGAGTCCCTTATTGAGCCTCTCTTCCTTACAAAATCAATTAAAATGTTGTGTCCCGACAAAAGCGCGCAGGACAAAAGCGCGCCGACAAAAGCTTTATTTACAACAAAAACAACAATATCACTGCAAACGATATTAGAGTTCCTTACAAAATCAATTAAAGTGTATAGGGAGGATGTTTAGTAACAGAACCATGTACAGTACTTCTGAAACTTGCATGCGGTATAAACTTTATTGTATGTGGTTGTTTCAATGCAAGGATTGACGTGTTCTTTGTTTTTGTTTCTGTTTCTATATCACAGTTTTGATATAGATTTGTTGATGACACTGCTTTTGGACTTTTTTTCCAAATACTCTGTACCATTGACAAATAGAATATCCAAGCTTAAAGGATTCATAACATTTTCCAAAAAGTTCCATTCAACAGTCGAAGGCTTCTCAAAATCTATCAATAAAAGAAGACCAGTTTCATTTCTTTTCCGCAATAGACTGCATTAGATTATAGAAAAGTCTTGCATTTTCACCAATAAATCTTTCTTTCATAAAATCGTTGTGACTATCGCCAATAATAGAAGGGAGAACATTCGTAATCCTGTTAGCTAGAGATGCAGAATAATAATAATATACATTAACCAATGACACTGATCTCAAATTCTTTATTTATCTTCTGTCCTTACCTTCTTTTGAGATACATTTAATAATATATTTAGACTGAAATTCTGTCATATATTTGTTATGCCCTAAATCTAATGACATGTATATAAATCCTCCCAAAACAAAAAATGGAATTCGACAGTAAATACATACAAACCAATACTAGTTTCATTTTTCATTTTTCCAAAGCATGCCCATTCTCCGCAAAAGTTAGTTTACATCAGCATGAATTTATTTCAGCATCTGTAAGTTTTCTTTATCATAGATGAAGAAACGGTTTCGGGTTTGTAATTCACATTTATTTTTACTTTTTCTTCAGTCACTACAGGGATTTACACATTTTATAAAAGTCAGCTTGCCCAGGGCGAGCTGACTGAAAAATTTAACTTGCCCTTGGAAAATTTGAGCTTGCCCCAAACTCATGAAAACGTGGCACCTTCAAGCGGTGTTTAAATTATTCTCAAAAGTCGGATTGTCAAATATTTGGATGCATGTCGCCGATATTTTATATTAGCATAGATCCGGCAGTTTAAATACGAGGAAAAGTCTTTTTCAGAGAGCAAAATGAATCTGTGTATGAGCCCCATATATTGTTGTATTACATCCTCTGTCATTCTCATTTAAGTTTGTCCTTAAGGTTCTTTCTTTTTTTTGACTATGTCCAATTGAAAATTTCAGTACATTTTAGAACTTTGTACAAAGCATATTCACAATATTTACCACGAAAAGAATTTGCTCACCAAAACGTACAACCACTCTAAGTATCTGAGTATTAAAACAGGTATAATATTCATTATTACAGTTTTGTGTCGGTCGTATTTGAGCTCTCTCCTTGCGAGACGGTGGCAGACACTTTGGCATCCACTGTCTTCTGCTTAGTTGTGTCTCTGCAGACACAAAGGATACTGTTGAAAGCTGTTCTGAAGTTCTTGTTGGTGGTGTAATACACAATCCAGTTGATCGATGGATGCAAATGTGCGAACGTGGCTATGTAGGAATGCGCCTCATGAGAAAAAGAGTCGTCATAGTCCACGGCAATAGCAAGAGCGTATGGTATCCAACACACTGAAAAGACGGCGTAGATGATAAAGAGAGTTTTGGCCAGTTGAGTTTTGACGTTTCTCTGACTGGAACTACTGATATTTTTTCGATGGTTTGAAACAAATCTATAGATGAGAGAGTAGCAGACGCCAATGAGTATCATGGGTACCCAGACGAGCACGACTGAAAAAAAGATTGTAAACTTGTGCGTTGCCATACGGTCCCAGATGCAAAGAATGGCCTTCCTGTCAAATTGGTGATCCCCCAAGCCTGCAACATTTACTAGTACCAAACACATTCCGAATATGTAAAAACTGACACACAGGCAGATACAGTTTCTTTTTGTAAACACTTTAGTGTACCACTTTTGGTGACAAATGTAAATGTACCGGTTGAAGCTCAAAGAACCAATCGACATCAAGGATCCAATGCATGATATTGTACAAAGGCTTCCCATCGTCTGACACAGTCCTGGTATAGTGTTGAAGAATTCTTCCCCCTCTAATTTGGCTGCAAAATATATGAATACAAATGCATGATAACACTAAAAACATATTGAACTGCCTAACTGGCACTTTTATTTCAGTAATTATTGCCCCCCCCCCCTCCCAACACACACACACATTATTATTTCCTTGTGGAACTTACAATACAAAATTCTGTTCAATGATACTTTGGGTTCCATTATGTGGTCTTTTGTTCAGTCAATGTCGCAGTTTTAGAATATTATCTGCAAATTTTAGGAACTTCATATGATATAATCTACCTATGCCTGAAAATCAGTGCAGTGCATCGGTTCGGGTAGCTCAAATGGTGGACGGACCGTCTGGAGTTAGGGAGGGTCCGGTCAGTACGCGAATTTCTTCCCCTTTGCTAAATTGTTATGACATAAAAGCAACTAATACTATATATTGAGTATGCACTGAGACTACCTTATTCTCTTTTTACGGTTTTGTTGCTACTTTTAAACAACACTTTTTTCATATTTATCCAAAAAAATTCAGATTTTTCTAAACGAAACTCCTAAATGTATCAGAATTTTCTTCATGGCAAGAAATTGCAGTACAAATTTGTACTCTTTACCTTTTGGTATCTTTTGAAAGTTTTGCGCCCGTGCCAATTTCTTTACTCTTTACGGTAGTCTTATGAAGCAGAAGGATACATTCATCAAAAGTCTAAATTTGAAACGTTCTGTTGAACTGTTAACATTAAGAAGAGTCCTTGTACTTCCTCTTATTCATACTTTAAATTCAGATTAAAGAAACAAGTAACAGCTAAACTTAATTTTTAAGATACTCACCCACAATGTTCATGGGATCAGTTATGGCTGTCACAAACATATCAGAGATGGCCAGGTTGACGATGAAAATTGACTCAATATTCCTTAGCTTTTTAAAAGTAGCCACCGCCATCAGAATTAGAATGTTGCCAAAAGTGCCAGTCACGGATGCTATGGAAACGACAATAATGGTTGGAATAACAATGTGTGGCTTCTCTTGCAGAAAATCGTGTCTACCAAAAACACCGTCATCGGCCGCTTCAGATAAAGAGATTGTGTCATTACCAACCAGTATGTTGGCTTCAGTTATTACTGAGCTCATTTTGGAGGTTTTATACGTTTAAGAACTGCTCCGATAATTATTTTTTTTAAATTTCAGGTTAATAGAAAATAATGCGTCAAATATTCAGCGGTTTCTCCAAAATACTAACAACCAACGTGTCAATAATGGGAATGCGAGCACTTTCCGTAAAATGCGTTGATAATTTTGAGATATCACAGTTAACTCAAATGAACTGAAGAATATAACCCCATCATATATCCGTGAATGTTTATATAGATTTGACAAGTGAGCGACCACTTCTCTTTACGCCAATGACTCATGTAAACGTGTGTCATTATGTTCAAGTGTTCGAAGAAGATAATAAGACTCATCAGTTGATTGCCCACTTCCCATACCTCTTTTGCTTGTTCTTTATATTCTAGTTTTGTATGAAGGAGAGAGTATACATGACTTAAATTTATTGCAAGTGTTATATTCGCCCTCTTTTTGCCTTATTGAGTTGGTGGGGAGGTTGCGCGTGTGTGTGCAGTGCGTTATGTGTGTGTGTGTGTGTGTGTGTGTGTGTACTTTTCTTTTGAGATAGTGTTTTGAGACAGTAAATGTGGCGTGGTGCATCAGATTTATGCCATATGATGGTCTGGTCTGGTAAAGGTCTATGCAAAAACAGTAACGCACAAAACGAGACTTACCAAAATATCTAGTGAAGTTGCTCAATGGTCTACATTTTAGTCAGGATTCCTAATAAAAACATACATGAAATATGTGCAGAATTGTAATGGTTTAGTTTACTTAATTGATCGACGATATAAAGTATGCATAGTTAATGCAGGCTTTTACTTTTGCACGAAAATCTTCCAAATCGTCAGACTCTGACACTTACTGATTACATAAAATTGGCACGCATAGCCGAATGGCACGCATAGCCCGAATTTGTCACAAATGCTTTCTGCAACCTCTAAAGTACACGATACATATGTTTACATTTATCCCTTATGCACACATATTGATGATGGACTTAATGGTATTCTATGACAGAAGAAAGAAAGAAAGAAACAAGAAATTAACGACACCCATCGGTAACAGTCAATTGCAGAGAAATTGACCAGAACCTCGGTCGGCGTAGATCTGTAAGAGTCACGCGAAAATCTGGTTGAAATAGACTAATCTAATATAGGAATCGTCAACCGTCTGTTGTGTGCACACAAGTGCTGGTATACTGGGGAAGACTATAAGCCCGTTAAACTTTTGAATACAACAATCAGTGCATGATTGTCAGTTTTTAGTGACTCGAGTTTCATGTTCATGCACTCAAGTGTGATTATATGGTAAACAGCAATAAGTTTAAATGATTTTAATTATTGAGGTACTGTATACTGGTAACTTATCGGCGAATCAAGAGGCATTCGCTTACGGCTGAATGGAATTGTATCTATATTCAATAATTGTTCGAAACAAGAAAGAATTAAAGAATGAAAAATGAATGAAAGAAAGAATGAAACAAAAAACGACTGATTGATTGACTGATTGAGAGATTTAGGAAAAGAAAGAAGGAAGGAAGAAAGGAATTTAATATTTTACCGAATGTTTTCATTGGTTTACGTCCAAAGTTTTTGTTTTAAGAGAATGATGTTGCTATGTTTTCTGCGGTGATGCCTGACTCCTTTCAGAGTTACTTTTATTTACCTGGATAAAAGTAAAATTGTTGTCCTTGTTTTTCAAATCTTTTGTATTCTTTGTATATAAAGTATGGGGACATTCGACACAGATTATTTCATTGATTTCATAGAAATCCATGGGCAAATGTTTCAGTACCCGATTTTACTGTTTATTCAATCCTTGGACCAAAATGCACTCTGTATATTATGCTATCTATTTTCGCGGAATTCGCGAGAGGCATCTATCCATGAAAGCAATTAGTCGCAATATTGTAGTTTTCTTTAACAATCAAGATACGAATAATAGCAGATTCTCAAAATTGCGATAGCGGTGAAGGAGACTGAGTTCGGATAATCACGAAAGTTTGAGTCGGGAAATTAAAGGAGATTTAGATATAGCAGGAATATCTAATGCAGGCAATGCTCTCCTGATACAATATTTTTATCTCTCTTATCTTTTGATAAAACTTTCTCGTAACATGAACCGTAAAGACATGTATGAATGTTTGAATGTAAAATAATGAATCTGATTGTACACAGGGAAGTCCGGCTGTTAATGGTTTGTAACAGGTGTAAATTTATTGACCCACCTTTAGACTCAAACCTTATTAGAAATTGTAATGTGTTCCCCCGTTATCCTCATTCCTTTATCCATCCATAGGGAATATATCCATCAATTCTGTTATGAAGATATAAAAGATGTCTTTGAAATCTCTTCTTATCTTAGATTATCACATAGCTGGAACCTCTTAACACACTGTGTGTGTAGTTTAATATTTTGATATGTCAACCTGTAAACATATCACTTTATGTGAATCTGATTGGTCCAAATAAGACCCTGAAATTCTTGCGCAGTATTCTCATTACTGATTGGCTGCGACCATGGAAATTTTCCTTGCCTCGCCTTCTGAAACCTTTTTTTTTTAAGTATTACTATCAACAGTTTGGCGGCCATCTTTACAATCGATTGCCCTAGGGGTATTGGGAAAAAAAGGTTACGTCTGTGGGAATATAGCCAATTTATCCAACAAAGGCTCGTTTACAATTGAAATGAAGAGTATCGGTCAATAAATAGAGGGCTGGGGGGGGGGTCCAAATGTAAAACTAGATCATTAGTACATTACACCCCAACCCCCAGGACAAGCGTGGTTTAAATGTCGACTTACAGGAGTAAATAAACTCATCTCTCTTTTGAAAAGAATGTCGACAAATGCCGGTCTCCCAACTGACAGAAAGTTATCTAACCACAGCATTCTTTCAAATAAATACAATGTAAATGTCCGGTCACAAAACATTAAATCTTGAATCACTAATTTACACAGTAACACCTTTAGAGTCTAGATTAAGTAAAATTTCTGCATCCAATAATCATCCCTTCATACAAATATCCAACAACAGGAATGCTACTTTAGTGGAATCAACACACTTTAGGTGGAAGCCTTGTAAACAGTCTCATCGAAATGCATGTATATACGGCGCGTCAACTACTCAAAGCGAGCAAACTATGTGACATCACACAGGAATTTCCATTGGAGATCCAGTGTTGAAATAATGATGTTTTCCGTGTCAAAAGTTCTATTGATTTAGAAGGAGGGTTTGTCTTTGAATTATAATTTGTAAACAAAAATCTACTTCTGAATGTTACTGGTTATAGAATTGTGCATTACTTATAAATGTTACTGGTTATGGAATTGTGCATTACTTATAAATGTTACTGGTTATAGAATTGTGCATTACTTATAAATGTTACTGGTTATAGTATTGTGCATTACTGATTCAATTCGCGTGAGAGACTATTTTTTCACGCGTACGATTTGAAATGTGCAGCGTCTGAGCCAGAATTTAATGAATGCCAAAATTCGTCTGTTCTTTCTTTTAATCCAAACTCTTTCCACTAAATAAAAACTATGTGATAAACAGAATCTCAAATGGGTAATGATTTAATATTAAATTTATGAAACTCGTTGAATAATCTCAACCTTTTGCTCGCCAAGGCTCGCAAGAGCTGTAAATTATTCAACTCGTTTCATAAATTCAATATTAAATCACTACCCATTTGAGATCATCTATTTAATTGCTAAGGCCAGCCACAGAAAGGCTTCAGGTAAATCAACGGTTTCATCACACCTTTTAAGTATCGCGACTGGTAGACACACGGGAATCGAACGGCAGGAAAGGAAATGTGAACTTTGTGTAAATAATGATGTTGAAGATGAAAACTATTTTGTCCTAATCTATGTACCACCAACTTGATTGTTATTATTGGCAGAAACCAAGTGTATATAAACTATTATCACATAGCTGATACACTTTACATACAGTTTATTATTTTTGATATGTCAACATGTTAACATATCACGTGAATCTGCTTGGTCCAGATAAGCCACTACAATTCTTGCGGAGCGTTCTCTTTGCTGATTGGCTGCCATCTTTACAATAGATTACCCGAGGGATATTGGAAAATAAAGGTTACTTCTGTCGGAATATGGCCAATTTACTCCACAAGGGCTCGCTTACAAATGAAATTAAGAGTATCGGTCAATGGATAGAGGGCTGGGGGGGGGGGGGTCCAAACTTGTTACTGGCACCCCCACCCCCATGACAAGAGTGGTTTAAATGTCAACTTGTAGGAGTAAATAAACTCACCTCTCTTTTGAATAAATGTTGACATATGCCGGTCTCCCAACTGACAGAAAGTTATTAAACCACAGCATTCTTCCAAATCAAATAATGCAAATATCCGGTCACAAAAACAGCATTAAATCAGCTAATAACTATAGCCAAATGAATGCAAATCAGCACCGGCAAATCTCCTTAATAGCGATGTTTAGCAGTGGCTATCGCGTGACGTCACTGATCACTACCTCATATCTAAAAATAGAATGTAGCCCCAGCCTCGGAAAAACAGATTATAATATGGCGGGCCAGTACCATTATTTAAATTATAAAATACCATCCTTAGAGAAAAAGAATAAAGCAAATTAATTTTTAATCAAAATAATGAAACAGTAATTAGAATAGAATTAAGGGATAATTATAGTATTATATGTTCTAGTTAAAACATTACCAAAGAATGTGTGAAATTAAATTATAAAAACATCTTTTGAAATTGCCGGATATAAATCCCGGTTACGAAACGACTTATGCATTGATAAAAAATCACTCTGTGGTGCAGCTTAAATGATGGTTAGAGTGTAGATATCTCAAAACGAGTGGAAATCGAAGCGATTTGATCAAAAATGTAAATACAATTCAGTGTGTATATACTGCTTGAGTATTCGATGCTTCCAACAAAACGGTAAAGTTGAACATGGATCATACTTATATAATATGTCAAAACAACAACAACAACAACAAACGAAGTAAATATACTACCAAAGCAATCTTACCTTTTCTCTCTAAGTTTAGGAGCTGACTTTTTTTTTTTTTTAATCCCTTATACTGAAAATCAGAGCGGGCAACACTGGACGAATGTCATTTGTTTCGCAACCTGGTAGTCTCGCAACCAGGATTTTTATCCGGCAATTGAGTCCTTGTATCATTTCTGTAACATAATGATAATTGCATGATGAAGTAGCTTGTGCTCTAACATGTGAAATAACATTTTGACTGTCAGTAAAAAAAACACAGGATTTTTCAGAGGGGTGTGGGGTGTTTAAGAATTTGAAAGGGTTAGTTTGTTTTACTCTATTCAAAATGGCCACAGTTAAACAATTTTTATTATCAAAATGTACTTTGGTAAATCACTTTTAAACTTTCAAACGTTTACAACTGAATCGAACAAAGATCATATTATTATTATTATTATCATTATTATTTTTATTATTATTATTATTATTAGTATTCATCCTCATATATATATATATATATATATATATATATATATATATATATATATATATATATATATATATATAGGGTCAAAAAATGCATAGAGGCAGGAAACAGTCATTCCATTTCCATAACAGCAGTGTTTCACAACCATTGGTCAACACGCAAAAGTTATCACTTAAAAACATATGAAAACAACATTAAGGTCTACTGAACGCTATATCATTTGTTTGTCAAAAAATAAAATTTGGCCGAAGCCGCAATGCCTTGTGGGTAAATAGCATTATATAATATTATAGAACATGAGGGGCTCGCTCAACAACGCTATTCTCAGCAACACTTCTACATTTAGCACAGTTTCTGCATCCAGTGGTACTCCTCTCACACGAATATCCAACGGGTGGAATGCTATTTCTTCTGCCAAATCTAATACTGCATATGTGGTGAATGTCCATGGTGGAATCAACATTCAAAACAGCCACATAAAAATACTCCTAGCTGACCTAACCAAGTGAACTATGTAACAACACGCAGGAATTTCCAGCGGCGGTCCAATTCTGAAAAAGTATCCTGTTCGCGACAAATGTTCTATCGATTAGAAGAACAGTTGCTCTTTTAGTATCCAAAATTATATTCCTGAATGTTGTGTTTTTTTAATTAAATTGTTCAATACTACTTCAACTTGAGTCCCGAAATGTATGTGTTCTTCTTTCTCTTTCTTTCCACTCTAAAAAAACTATGTGATAAACAGAATCTCAAATGAGTACTGATTTAATATTGAATTTATGAAACTCGTTGAATAATTTCCAGCTTTTGCTCGCCAAGGCTAGCAAAAGCTGAAATTATTTAACTCGTTTCATAAATTCAAAATTAAAGCATTACCCATTTGAGATCCTCCATTTACAATTTAAAAAAAAACAAAGATTCACCAACTGGAAAAAAACCCCACCTAAGTAATAATGTGTATAATGCATTCCAACTTAGATTATCTTCGCTCTCTCTCTCTCTCTCTCTCTCTCTCTCTCTCTCTCTCTCTCTCTCTCTCTCTCTCTCTCATTTATGCGTACATAGATTTTCTATCGCCTTTATTCATTCATTTACTCATTCATTTAAGCAACAATGTATTCTGTATGCATTATGTATTGTATTGACTATATGCTTTTTCGCATGCGTCAAATCAATAAAGTTCTGTTCTGTTCTGTTCCTAATATGCGTCCATTACTCTAATTAACCCTTTTTCTGTGTTATTGCTCTAACAATAGAAACCAATGCTCGTAATGTTATACACAGGGATTCCATTGCATGAAAGTGTCACTATTTTAATTGAGCAATGATATTTGGATGACGCAAGATGTTTCCAAACAAGTAGCACTTGACCTAGACAGCATATGGATGTTTTAAAATGTTCTTATAAAATCATAAAGGATTAAGATTTTGTGTGAAAAAACTTGGACATATTTTTGTCTGATTATATCTCAATATCTAGAAAAATATCATTCATATACATCTGTATATAATACCACCACCCCACCTCTATTTTTTTTAAATTGGGACCATAGTTGAGAAAAATTGAACGTTATATCTAATTAAAATAAAATACCCGTCTTTGTGAAGTCTTATATCAGAATACGATTATATATGTTGACGTGAAAAGGGCTTGCGAAAATTGTCCGTGCACGCCATCAGTATAAAGACAGGTTAAAATGCACAGCCTCACGTGCCTTCACTTGATAATACTTACTGGGTTTACTCCCAGCTTTGGAAACGCTATTTAATGGCACCTAAGTGAAATATAAAGTGTAGTTATTTCTTGAAACCAGGAATGTATCCATATATCCTGAAGTTCGAATATTTATTCTAGGAACCTGTGACCAAAACAGAGAGGTAAAAGGTAAGTTAAGATAGGGTATACGTAAAGAAAATCTTCAAAAAATGTATCCACATGATACTGTTTTCAAGGGAATATCACTGATATTCAACTAATCCGAAAACCTCAATTTGAATTTGTTTTTTCAAAGAGGCTATGTACTAGTTTTATATCCCTTTTACGATACACGAACTTTGATAATAGATAATTTAAGTGTTCAAAAATCAACTGAAAATCTTTCCGACCAACATGACCAGTAACATTTAAAAGAAGCTGGTCTGCCACACGACTCGTTGGCCCAAGATGTTTTTAACAAAATTTTCCCGATTGTAAGGTTTTGGTAATGGCAACAAAATTACTTAAATTTAACCATGTTGGAAACAAATATTAAAAACTAAAACTAATTTGAATAGTGTGTGTGTGTGTGTGTGTGTGTGTGTGTGTGTGTTTTTTCTACTATATCCCCTAGTATATCATTAGATACATCGCTGCCATTGCAGGAGCAGTCAGAGTCAGAATCATCACACATTGTTACATTGAGCTCTGTCTCAGGTTTGCTTATATTATTTATTCTGATGATCAGGTAAATAGCTTTAATGTCACCCTTTAAAAGTTCAAGCAGAGTCTGGGAAAAGATGAAGGCCTTTACACGTTGGCCGTCTTTCTCTAGTTGATACAGCATTAAAGAGATGAAGGCCTTTACACGTTGGCCGTCTTTCTCTAGTTGATACAGCATTAAAGAAATGAAGGCCTTTACACGTTGGCCGTCTTTCTCTAGTTGATACAGCATTAAAGAGATGAAGGCCTTTACACGTTGGCCGTCTTTCTCTAGTTGATACAGCATTAAAGAGATGAAGGCCTTTACACGTTGGCCGTCTTTCTCTAGTTGATACAGCATTAAAGAGATGAAGGCCTTTACACGTTGGCCGTCTTTCTCTAGTTGATACAGCATTAAAGAGATGAAGGCCTTTACACGTTGGCCGTCTTTCTCAAGTTGATACAGCATTAAAGAGATGAAGGCCTTTACACGTTGGCCGTCTTTCTCTAGTTGATACAGCATTAAAGAGATGAAGGCCTTTACACGTTGGCCGTCTTTCTCTAGTTGATACAGCATTAAAGAGATGAAGGCCTTTACACGTTGGCCGTCTTTCTCTAGTTGATACAGCATTAAAGAGATGAAGGCCTTTACACGTTGGCCGTCTTTCTCTAGTTGATACAGCATTAAAGAGATGAAGGCCTTTACACGTTGGCCGTCTTTCTCTAGTTGATACAGCATTAAAGTGATGAAGGCCTTTACACGTTGGCCGTCTTTCTCTAGTTGATACAGCATTAAAGAGATGAAGGCCTTTACACGTTGGCCGTCTTTCTCTAGTTGATACAGCATTAAAGAGATGAAGGCCTTTACACGTTGGCCGTCTTTCTCTAGTTGATACAGCATTAAAGAGATGAAGGCCTTTACATGTCGGCCGTCTTTCTCTAGTTGATACAGCATTAAAGTGATGAAGGCCTTTACACGTTGGCCGTCTTTCTCTAGTTGATACAGCATTAAAGAGATGAAGGCCTTTACACGTTGGCCGTCTTTCTCTAGTTGATACAGCATTAAAGTGATGAAGGCCTTTACACGTTGGCCGTCTTTCTCTAGTTGATACAGCAATCAAGAGATGAAGGCCTTTACACGTTGGCCGTCTTTCTCTAGTTGATACAGCATTAAAGTGATGAAGGTCTTTACACGTTGGCCGTCTTTCTCTAGTTGATACAGCATTAAAGAGATGAAGGCCTTTACACGTCGGCCGTCTTTCTCTAGTTGATACAGCATTAAAGAGATGAAGGCCTTTACACGTTGGCCGTCTTTCTCTAGTTGATACAGCATTAAAGAGATGAAGGCCTTTACACGTTGACCGTCTTTCTCTAGTTGATACAGCATTAAAGAGATGAAGGCCTTTACACGTTGGCCGTCTTTCTCTAGTTGATACAGCATTAAAGAGATGAATGGCTGCAGTGGGATAAAAGCCACTGATGATCTGTGAGGAAGTCTGACATTGTGCTGCATGTTAATCTAGCAGTATTTCTCTGCTCATTTTTTTTTCCTCACCCACACTTGCACTGTACAGCAGTCTTCGTTCGTTTCTTTTAATATATTTGGATCTCATGAGAAGCTGTTACTCAGTCTCTTTTATTTGCCTTTCTCTCCTCATAGGTTTTCCTTCTCCTCTTGGATCGAGTGGGTTTACATCTCCCATAGTTCACCACATACTGAAGCATCTCTGAACAGCCCTTTCTTTTATAAGGATATTTTGCCTATCCAAAGAGCCAAGTATAACATTGCTAATAAACCGTTGGAAGGCGAGAAGAAGTAGTCCGCATCCAAGGATAAAATTTAGAGATGACGTCAAAGTAAAATAAATGAAACTTTTATCTTTAAAAGCAACCCCTAATTTCTTCATGATTTTTAATCCCTTAATTCTATAAAGCGTGATGTCGCACCCTTTCCACAGATTCAGAGTAGGAATTATGCTTCAAACTGCTATATTGATGTTCATTTTATGCGCTTGTCGGCTGACCGACTTTATGTGTTGATACATGAAAGGCACAAAAAAATTTATTTCATTTTTTGACTTTGTTATTATACAAAATCCCCTTCGTCTTATCAATTCCAACGGACGGATGTTTCATAGCTACAAGTATTATGATGGCTTTCAAGGTGATACGAGGAGTATATATATAGACTTTTCTTTATGTGCATCAGTACCAATAATTATTAATTATAATAAGCAATATTGATGAGTTCTTCATTAGCTTGACAGTTCAAAAATTTGATTTTATTTTTTGAGCAATTCTACGAAACTTTGTAAAATATTAAAAGTAGACGCCCCCACCCCTTTTTTCTGGACCCAAGTTAAACCCTGTTCTACGGCTTTCAAAGGCTAATATTTATTAAAATAAAACCTCTATCGAAAGTAAATTTAAATCTACAACGGGCTGCGCATCATGTGCAGATTCATTTTTCACTGAAAGTTGGACTACGGTTGAGATATTGTATATCCATTAGTGGTCAGTACTTGTCCCAATTTTCACTGAATTATTAGTAATATCTCCTCAAATTCTGTATCATCATGCATATGATATTCTTTGCAATAGTGGAAGCTGTGAACAATATGTAAAACCGTGGGATAAATCATCAAAAAAAAAAAAAAATTACATGAAAAATTGTTTTGTTTTCCAAATAAAAAGCTGGGGAATTATTCAAACTGAACGAAATTCTCACTCACTTACCCACTACCCAAAAATGAACCATGCAATATTTTAGAAAAATTCGAAATATCAGAACCTTGATTGCAATCTCATCTATTCTCTGACTAATAGTAAATAATAAACATTGTTTACTAATTTTACGTTGTCGTTTCGTGACAACAGCGCCTCTATAAATGGTGGAATCAAGATTAGTGTAAAAATATTTGAAGTGTAGATATTTCTTGAACTCAGCAATTGATCTGAAGTACGAATTTTTTAAAGATGGGACATACGTAAAGAAAATCTATCCAATTTTATCCACCTAATATAAACTCACAAGAAATCATATTTGTAAATTTACTGTTTTCTTGACTATATCACTGGGATTCAACTAATTAGATATCCTCTTTTTTAGTTTGCTTGTTTCTTGACAGAGGCTTTGTAGTCATTTTCTATGCATTTTAGGTCTTTGGATTTAAATGATAAATAATTACAGTGTTCGAAATTAACTCAAATACTTACCAAACAACAGGACCAGTAACATTTAAAGGAAACTTGTCCGCCACAAGACTCGTTGGCGTCAGATTTTTCTGACAAAATTCCCACGATTTGTAAGGCATGGTAATGGCAGCATAAATATGTTATGTAGGATGTTTACGTAGTTAACTTTTGTTTATGATTGTAAGTTGTATGGTTATTTGAAAATACATACTTACCTTTTGTTCGTGCTTGTAAGTTGTGACATGTGTTATGTAGGCCAGTATCTTCATAGGCATTTCACAATTAGACTTTTGTGACATATGTCAGGTAGGTCAGTATTTTCCATTAGAATTGCTCATATTCTGATGTGACATAGGTCATGTAGGCATGTGTATTTATCTACAGATTTTGGTAAACAAATTCATTCCCGTTTTAGAATTCCGGTTCTAAAGATCAGTCTTTAAGGAATATATTTTACTAATTACAGTTGGTTTGTTGAAATCAGATATAATCTGAGAAGAATTTTTGTTTACAAAATCCATTGGAATTACTAAAGTGATCATTGACTTTGAATTAGTACATGATATTGGGATTTATGTGAACTCATTCAAATACATTCTGGATTACATCTTTGTTGTACATCAGGACATTCAAGGCTATTGTAATTCATTCGGAACATTCTATTATTTTTGGACTTGTGATTAGGACAGTTAAGATTATTTGGAATTTAACTCACAAATTGTATGTGTCTTTTGAATTTTCACTTAATTGTCTGGAAATAAATTGCTTGTTGATTTTACTTGCTTTTATTGGTTTCACTTTCTTTCTGTTACATATTTTAAGACCTAGAGTCGTAACAAATACATTCGCTAAATTATGTAAATTTAACCATGTTGGAAACAAATATATATGAAAAAAACTCCAATTGAATTCATTTTGTTTTGTTATCTGCTTTATCCCTACCTGTACGACTCAGTATTTTCTTTCCTGCAAGTCAATGGTTGTATGTTCTAGTTCATCGTTAGAGACATCACTGTCATTGAGTAGTCAGAGTCATAATCACTGCAATAGCCATCATCATCAGCTATTTTATCCTCGAGCACCTGCCTCAAAGTTTGCTTATATCATATATCCTGGTGAGCAGGTAAAATAGCTTCAATATCGTCCCTTGAAAGTTCCAGTAGAGTTTGGGAGAGACGGGGGTCTTTTTGCACGTTGGTCGTTTTTCTCTTGTTGATGCAGCGTTCCAGTGATGAATGGCTGTAGTGGGATCAAAATCATTGATAAACTATGAGGAGGTCTGTCATTGCTACATGTTAATCAAACTGGTATTAGTGTATTCCTTTTTTTAATTCTTTATTTGACTGAAACCATGTTTGCACTCTTAAATGATCTTCATGCGTTTCTTTTGCCATATATGGAGTCACGAACAGTCTTTTGATTTCCCTTTCTGTTCTCATCGGGTTTTATTTTCCTCTTGGATCTGGTGGGTTTACATTTCCCATAGTTCACCACATCATGAAGCATTGCTGAACAGCATTTGCACTTATCCGGATCAAACGAATGCTTTAGTTCATTGCGAATAAACACACAGGCCGTCTTTATCCGACCTGTTTTGGAGAATTTTTCTCCAAAAGACAAGTCCACGTTCTATGATGTTCGTTGTGCGCGTTCGAAAGCGCCCAAGCAACTAAAGTTAATCTTAGAAAAATAAATATGACGCATCACACTCGGTGCGAACCAACATTTTTATGCTACTTCTGCTTGAAAGGTGGTGTCAGTTCTCAGCCTAAGAACAAGGTTCGCGAACAATGAATTTCACGTTTGGGCGAGGAAAAGCAAGAAAATATTGTTCTAGTGTCAAGTATTGTCTCTCGCTAAGACATCCTCATCTTCGCAGACAACCATGACTAGTCTTTGGAAGAAAAACATAGATGCGATATGAAAACCCCATCGAGATTATTATTATTACTATTGTTATTATAATTATTATTATTATTATTATTATTATTTTCTTCTTTTTTATCGTAATAACCATTCATAGCAAGTCGACTGTTAAAGTTTATCTGAAGATTTTTCAAGAATGATTTTGACAAAAATATCGACGGTTATGGCATATTTGAAAATTTAAGAAAGGATGTACGATAATACCCGAATAAACCGCATGTTTTCACATAACGGATCAAGTCTCTAGACCGTATATTAAAGTTCTGATAAGTCTGTAATCATGTTGTGAAACCTTCTTAATAGTAATCCATAGAATACATTTTCCCTACATCCTATTGCTAACAAAAACGCTCAAGAAAGTACACAGAAGTACTTGTGATATAAAATGAATTTCCGGCACTTTGTATGTTGTCTTATTACTAACAATGGTGCATGTGATATTTAATTATTGTCATATGGCGACTAAGCCTGGGAAAATTTCCAGGACCTTTAACTTTTGTGTGAAAAAAATAAATACTTATTCACATACAACTGATGGTACAAATTTTCAATGGTCTTGGTTTAGCGAACAGCATCTTTAACTCTTATATTTAATTAGTCAAATCCATACGCATGAAGAAACAAAAACAGCTTCAAAAGAAGGGGAGAGGGATCCGTTGTAATAACATCAGGTTTTTCATTCAATCCAAATAAAGTTACATCTATTTTGTGTCGCATAGAACACTGAAGCCTAACATGCATTTTCTTAAACTATACACTATTTACGAAGTGCACATGGATATACGATTGCTCGTGTTGAGGACTCTGTGTATGTATAGCATCATTCCTTGATGAATCTCTACAATTGATTATCTACCATTATTGTAGGGCTGGCGCAAGGGTATTTGGCGCCCTAGGCCAACCTTCAGCATTGCGCCAACAACCCCCCCCCCTCCCCTACAATTACCTTTCTAAAATAAATAATGGACATTTATTCTTTCCTTCTTTTTTTCTCTTTCTATTTTTAGATGCTTAATATTTTCTATTTTACGCTATTTCTCTTTCTCTTTTTAGTCATTCAGTTTTCTGCCGCCCCCCCCTACCCCCCCCCCCCCAAAAAAAAAAAAAATATAAAAATTTTGCCGCCCGAGGCGACTACCTAGTTTGCCTAGCGGTTAAACCGGCCCTGCATTATTGTGATATAAAATGATCATGAAATAATATGAAGAGTAGACAAATAAAGTATACGTTCTAAGAGATAAAAGAAGAAAAAAACATGGAATGGTAGAAAATAAAATAAAGAACTTGACAAGCACAAAGATTACATCTTGCATATGATATTCTTGACAATATTGGATGTTTGTCAGAAACAGGGAAACGATGGAAGAAACCATTTCATGTGAAAGGTTTTCGTTTTGAAACAAAGAGCTGGGAAATTATTTAAACTTAACGAAATTCCAACCCACCCCGAAAAAATCAATCATTCAGTATTTTAGGCAAAGTGGAAATTTCAGGACTTTGACGTTAATCTAATGTATTCTTTCATTATCATTGAAAGTTTTCCTTTTCACATGTAGAAAGATAGAAGGATTTCAATTTACTGAGGTTTGCACTTTAAGATACTAGTACTTCAAGAAGCTGGAGCCTAATAATCAGTCTCCCAACCATTTATTTCATTTATTTATAATGTGAACCATACATTTTTCAGTGGTCAGCCCTCCCAAAATACATAACCCTTAGATGATTAAAAACTCATGTCTAGAAGTCATTAAAATAATGTACTTGTATGTCTCCAGTATTCACGAAGGTAAAACATATATAAGTTGACACAGTTTGTCACAGCGCCAAAACGCATCCTGTTTAGCACAGAGCAGACTTACTGTCGGAGGAAACTTGACTACCAAAAGAAAGTACCAATCATGAATCAGCGACCACTGACCCTTGATGTCCATATCATGCACACTACGTAACAAGTTTTTTCACATTTTGACGACCTAGTTTGTTTACTAGCAATTTTATGTTTACTAGCCTGAAAGAAATAAAGAAGTAAGAATATAGTTCCGGTGAATAGGAATGATTTTGAGAACGAGACCCGGATCCAAATCAAGGAAGTTAACTTAGCACACGTCATATAAATCTCATTCACACACACACACACACACACACACACACACACACACACACACACACACACACAAAAATCTATTCCATCGATTATCTGATTTTACCCGACGTTCAGCGTGTGTGGGCCAATAATTCAAACATCCATATCGGTATAATTTGAATGTCTTGCTTAGCTGCGTAACAATTTATCGTGCTAGTTACATTGAAAACTCAAATACAAATAGTTCGAATAAACATATGTTATGCTGCTCTTCGAGTTTGGAAATTCCTGATATATTTTACTTATTGTTCGTCAGAATTCATGCTCAGAGGTTTCGATTGATAAGGAGTTCAGTCGATTGCAAAGTATTTTTGGGGCCTAAACTTTGTTCCAACACGTTGATGGAAATGTTTTTCGGCGGTAACTTTTTTATTTATTTGTAATTTGATTTTTATATATAAAAAAAGTGCAAGTTCAGGACGACTGCTGTCAACTTCACATAAAGGTCCCATCTTGACAGAACCTGAGACTAACGTACATATGTATTATACACTCTCCCTTAAAGCAGATTAAATTACTTCGCTTGTCATATAACAATTATCCGCGCACAATATCTACGTAATTTGAACATATTCAGACAAATTACTCATAATTCGCCTTTGTAGCTGTATTATTTGAGTATTATTTATCAATTGGGGTTACCTGTTGTACTCACATTGTTAACTGACTATTTTTAGCGCGACGTTTTAGTCTACGACATACGACTGAATTCTTTTTCGTAATAGTTATGTCAAAATTTAATTGGATACATTGTGTGATTCGCAGAACAATTGTGCGTGCTTTCTAATATTTCTCGATTAAATCAATGTTCCTCTTATTGAGCCCATTGATTTGAAATCATTAACGAATACAAAACAGCGCGTGATATTTAAGTGATAAAAGTGATAAAACCTCATCTCACGTTGTTTCGGGATGTAAACGTAACATCGTTATCAATAGGAAGGTAATCAATAGAAAATTACATTGTATATGAATTTAATTAACATGACGTAGCTGCTAGGCGTTGTTTATGGACTTGATTTGTTGTTGTTGGAGTTTGTTTGTTTGTTTTGCATTGCTTTTTATTTTTTTTTTATTTTTTTTGGGGGGGGGGTATGTAAAATTGTTATCTGATCAGCGACGGTAAGTGTACTGTCTATCCAAATGGGACTATTTTGACCCATATCCCGTCGTAGTCCTGAGCAGTTGGCAAACTTTGTAACTGCCTCTTTTGGTCAGATTACAAATATTTAAAAACATGCGCATAAACGCATTGGACAGATTTGAGTAATCTACATGGCATACGATATTTCTAATCTATAAATAAATCTTATATTCAATACAAGTAAACTTTGAATGGTGTAGTTACAAGGCATAACATGGTCTTATTTATGATACCAAGTTACAAGGTGCAGTTACAAGGAATAAAACGGTCTTATTTATGATACCAAGTTATACGGTGCAGTTACAAGGCATAAAATGATCTTATTTATGATACCAAGTTACAAGGTGCAGTTACAAGGCATAAAATGGTCTTATTTATGATACCAAGTTACAAGGTGCAGTTACAAGGCATACAATGGTCTTACTTATGATACCAAGTTACAAGGTGCAGTTACAAGGCATAAAATGGTCTTATTTATGATACCAAGTTACAAGGTGCAGTTACAAAGCATAAAATGGTCTTATTTATGACACCCAGATTGGAGGATACACCGTATGTTCTGTGACTCTACAGGAGCCCTTAAGTGACTTCTGACTTACTGTTTCATACTTCGTACTTCAAACTTCAGACTTCACATTCCATATTTGAACTAGAAAGCTGGAGGAACTTTAGATTTCAGAGTTCATGTGTTTTAAACTTCAGAGAAGTACTGAAGTACTAGAAAGATTTCAGTTGAATTGGCTTCCACAAATAGGCGATCTTTGTTGTTTACCTCGAGTTTGATAAGCGGAATGCGTAGTACGACTGCTATTCCGGGAACTAAGGGCGAATTTAAGACACAACCAGGATCTATTCTGATGGCAAATTTAGAGCACGAAAAGGATCTATTATGACGCTGATGAATATTTGATGCACATTCTTTCGGCTCGCCTACATCAGGAAATTGCTGACCGATAAGTAGGTGGCTTTTTCCGTGAGCAGTATACGGGACCAATATGGAGCCTTTTGTGCTGTTCAGGCGCCCTATGCGAATTTAACAAATCTGGGCCACTATGAGGCCTTATGAGAATTTAACAGAGATGGGTCACTCTGGGACCCTATACGAACATAACATAAATGAGACATTATGGGGCTCTGTGTGAATTGAACATGGATGGGGCACTATGGACCTCCATGGATGGATCACTATGGGGTTATGGGAATTGAACATGGATGAGCCACTATAGCAGCATTACAAGAATGCTGAAACTAAACGTAAACACCAACAGCAATTTCTTGAAGAAACTGAAACCAGACGGGAACTTGTTGAATCTGGCCCTATGAAAACTACATGAAAACTAGAAGTTTCGAATGGGTTTCTGAGAAGTTTCAGTGAAACTCAAACTTGATGATTCTAAACTGCCATGAACATCAGACGGAAACTACTTATGGTTTCCGACAAACCTGAAACTGCTGGAAATTTCATGTTTCATGTGCAGTAAAACCTGCACGAAAACTAATAGCATTCATGAATCCTGAAACTAAACGGAAACACTACCGACAGTTTCTGGAAGTAACTGAAACAACACGCTAATCTGTAGAATCTCTCACTATGAAAACCGCATGAAAACTATAAGTTTCAGGTGGGTTTCTGAGAAGTTTCAGTGAAATTGATGATGATTCTAAACTGTCTTGAAAACCAAACGGAAACTACTTCCATGGTTTTCGATAAACCTGAAACTGTTGGAAATTTCATGTATTAGATGCAGTGGAAACTGCACAGAAACTAGTAGGATCAACGAATGCTGAAACAAAACGGAAAATCCAACAGCAATTTCCTGAAGTAAATGAAACCGCACACTGTCCTGAAACTAACGGGAAGTATACTTTCCGTACTAAGAAACCACAGAAAACGACACGGAAACTTCAGGATAATTTTCGTTACTTGGAAACTTGGCTGAAACCAAGTGAGCACAGTTTCCGTGTAGTTTCTGCTCAGTTTCCGTTTTCTGGAAATCTACTTTTTTCAGTCAGAGAGTGTTTGTCTGTAAAAGTAATGTTTGTTTGTCATTAGGTCTAAATTTTTCCGTATCTCAATTAAGTTAAAATTCCCATAGAGCAATGTACCAACTTCCCATTGACCGAAACCTAATATTAAATTCCTATTTACCCCATATTGACCTAAACGTGAAGTTTAATTTCCATAGACCACATACTGACCCAAACCTGTTGTTACCTTTCAATAGGGGGCCATTGTGTCCCATCCATGTTCAGTTCTTATAGGGTCTAATACTGCCCCATCCATGCCAAATTCCAACTGGGCCCCATAATGGCCCAGCTATGTTCAGTCTCCAAATCACCATAGTGACCCATCCCCTATGTTAAATTCCCATAGGTCCCCACTGTGACACATCCATGTTTAATTCCCATTCGGCCCACACACCGTTCTATCCATGTTCAATTCCCACAGTGCTCCATTTTGGGCCCATCAATGTTCATATCGGCTCCAGTAAATAAAATCCAAAAGTCTCAAATAGAACTCTGCAACCAGCGCATGCATTTTGGAAAGAAGTCGAGCATACTGACACCCTTTACCGCCATCTTAGCAGGGTATAAGAATGTATATGAGCCAAAGCATTGGAGCAACCCTTATTGTAATGTGTTAAGATTGAATGTAACTTTAATCCATTTTGTTGTAATAATTACGATTTGCAATTTTATTACAGTAGAGGTTACTACAAAGCATCCATCTTATACCGCTCTATAAATTTGTCAGTGCAGCACTGGAACTAAGAGTGAAAAATAACCGCAAAGTTTAGTCAAAATATATCTTCACGGCATGTGTTTCGGGGCGGCCATTTTGTTTTGTTGCTATCACGTGATAACATGCGGCTGATGCAGCTATTGATGCAGCAATTTTCAGACGTTTTATTGACATTAGTTTTACACATTGATGCAAGTAAACAAAATACTTCGAGTTCGTCTAAATGCCGTAAGTACACACATTATGCATAACAATGACCAAAAAACATCGAATTTACTAATGCATTTTCATACCCATTGAAAATGTCTTTATTTTTCCATAATGTCAACTGAATTGAAACCCTTGGTGCAACTTAATTTGTTGTCGTCTGTCAAATAAATCAAATCATGTGACGACTTCTTATCTCTGTCCACTTCGCGGGTTTTTTGGCTACGGAAGCCCATTAATGAAATAATTATCAATTTCGCTGTTTAATTTAATGTTTCTTCTTTCTTTCTTTACTTATTTGCAGTTTTGAATAATCAAAAAAGAGAGTAATCGCTTATAATGAATAATTTTGAGAGATATTGAGAGAAATAAGTATTAAACTTTTAAAACCCTATTGCATTACACGCAATTTTCCATAATTTTCAGAATGATGGAAAACTGCATAGACACTCTCGTTTTATGACCTAGAAGCTATAACTAAAGCATGCATAGATGTTAAGGAGAAAAAAAGGCCAGTTAAAAAGTTGGAAAGGTTGCATAGCATTCCTGAAATAACTTTACACCAACGTGTGATTGGTGAAGTGACACTGACGTCGTTAAATCGGGGCTAAATCCATTATTTTCTTTGGAGCAGAAAGCCAGGCTTGTATACCACATTTCTCTCTTGGCGGAAATAGGCTATGGTTATACCCATTCGGATGTATGCAATTTTGCCACTGACTAATGCTGTTGACATTGGACTTCGTCAGAAGGATAATCCTCTATCATATCGCGATGGTCCAATTTAACAGTTAAAAAACCATCGTCTCTCGCAATCGCGCGTGCCAAATCCACGTCCAGAGAGAAAGCAACTGCATATTTTGAAGAACTGGACAAAATCATGAACACTTATAACCTCAAGGATAAACCACAGTACATTGACAACATCGATCAGAAGGGCATTTTCGACAATCATACTCCTCCTTTTGTAGTCGCCGATAAAAAATCGAAACCGGTGGCAATTACCAGTGGAATGTCATATAATGTGACTGTGTTATCGGTTCGAAATGCTTTAGGTACATCTATTCCGGCTTATTTTGCATTTCCAGGTAAGCGAATGAGAAATGAATTGCTTCAGGGTGCAACAACTGGGGTGTCTGATACTGTTAGTGAAACTGGATGGTCCAATGGTCAAGTATTCAGGAAATAACTGCAGGACCATTTCATCAGCTATGCACAAGGACGTGATCCGTCTTAACCACTGCTGCTCTTGTAGCACGGGCACAGATCACGCGTATCTTTGACAATCATTGATTGGGTAAAACAACATAATATCATTCTTTTTGTATTACCGCCAAACACTAGTCATAACCCACAAACACTCGACGCTAGATGTTTCAGACCGTTTCAGAAGATATACAATAACGAAAGGGCGAAATTCATGTGATAAATTACATCATCATCTGTTCCTAAGAAAACCATATGTGAGATAGCATGAACAGCCTACAACTTAAGTCTGTCTCGTACAAATCTTCGATCATATTTTTTAAAATGTGGAATATAACCTTTCAATCCATCTGCTATTGGCTGCGCGTCATTCATACCAGCTACAGTGTTCATCTACTCTGATTCCAACAAAACGTTACCGACGCCAACCATGCCAGCTCTCCATAAAATAACGAATGCTTTCTTCCCGACGATGACAAAGCGGTAGGTTCTCGTACTCTGAGTCCAAGCAGTCGAGCTGCTGGTTTCTTCAGCAAGAAGGAGAATGTATTACTTGACAGAAGACCACCAATAAATGCTAAGTTCTAACGGCTGTGGTTGGTGTAAAGGCTGTAACAATGGATAGCATTGTGCAGGAAATAATAAGACATCTTGAAAGGCAACCGTCAAAAAAGCAAAGAAAAATGTGGAAAACGGAAAACAACATAAACATTAAGGAATCTTTACTATTTGAGGGTTTTAAAAAGTCAGGGAAAAAATAAAGTTTACACACCCTTTTAAGATCAAGTCAGATTGTGTTAATATGGCTGGTCCATTGGGCAACCAGGTAATATCAGTACGGGACTCAGAAGACACGAAAGACTCTCAGTTTGTAGAGGTCGGTAAACCCTGCTGTTTGTACAAACAATAACATTCCGATGCCATGAAACACAATGATTACATCGAGTTCGTCAGTTGGGCACAATGGTGTGTTCAAGGTTGGAATCACTGGGTTCGTTTGAATTATTGCACCGAAGTAAGAATCTTGAGGCGGAATGGGGTCTTCAATTGTCCCTGTCATCCAGAACTGCTAAGGAAAACCATGGCAGAGTATAGAGATGTTTAAAGAAAGTTTTCACCTGTGTACATACCTAATTTCTAAATTAACAGTTAATTTTCTTTTTTAAACCAGCTTAAAAAGTTATAGATCCATATGTGTTACTTCTGTTCTGTCATGAAACCTAAGCACAGAAAAAAACAATTACAAAAAATATATTGATTCATATTAAAATGACTAATTATTATATTCCATATTGTTACCACTTTGTGTCACCATATACTTCTGTTCTCAAATACACCATGGCCGCTAGTGGCGCTGTGATCAACCGCTCTGAAACAGATGACTCTATAAACAACGTAAGCGAAATGTAGTACTCATAAATAAACTGTCACGGAACAAATGTCTGCGGCCCTGAATAGTTTGTAGTTTTGACTTTCAGTGCTGGTATAACGACGATTCAAAGTGTAAATGAACTTTTAATAAAAATTTCATTGTTTACGAATTATTCTGCGATTTCTACTTAACGGCTCCAAAAACCGATACCACGAGGATACTCAAATTAAATTGATCGTCTTAGACTGTACGGGATTTCGTGTAGCATTGGCTTCACTTTCTCGTGTACCTACACCTATTAAACATAAGACTTCATAGCAATTATGATCCCATTATGAGAGTACCGTTGATAATATAACAAAAAGCAGAAATTAATCCCTAACAAAAGTAAAGAGACAACCTATCTCACTATCTCTAGGCATGTACATATGTATTTATGTATGTATGTATGTACATATGTATGTATGCATGTTATGTATGTATGTATGTATGTATGTATGTATGTATGTATGTATGTATGTATGTATGTATGTATGTATGTATGTATGTATGTATGTATGTATGTATGCATGTATGTATGTATGAAGTGACAAACAGATCGACATATTAATAAATAAATAGAGGAAGGCGGATACATATAGAAACGACAGTTCAATAATATACCTATAATTTCATGTGTCAAGAAAATAAAATAGAAAAATATAAAACTCTAGGAAATATTATCAAATGAACAATTGGCTCCAAAACTATTAAATCAATGCGAAGTAGGGTTCAATATTTTGTGTCCTTTTTTCCATTGATACTGTATTTCTAAGATAAACAAAGCACCAAATTAGGAAGCTATTTTTCAAGTTTATTTTAGCATGGGTGTGCGTTTCTGTTTGTAATTAAGTACTTGAACTCCTTTAGTTTTATTCAATTGTATTCACGAAGACACATAGAGTTATTTCCCCTTCGTATACCGGCTGGGCTTACTGGTCGCTCTACAGATAATACATGCTTTTGAGAGAGTGACAGGTGTAAGATGAAGTATTTTGCATTTGCAACATGCACAATGGAGAGAATGTTGGCATACCTCTATGTTACTTTCATGTACTGTGGCTGAAATGTCTTTACATATTGTACTTGTCGAAACTGGACATGACCTAAGCACACAGCAGACAAAATGGCCGCTCTAAAGTACTCGAAAAATCAGTCTGAATTAGTCAAAAGTGCACTAGTTTCAGGAGTTATTAAAATAGGGAAACGAATTTTGCCAGAGCAGACAATACCAGGCTCTGAAAGTATTATGAATAAATTACAAAATATCCAAAAAGTAAAAAAAGTAAAAGAAGTTATCGGCTCTTTTTTTTTAAATTTACCTTTGAAGTCCAGGAAGTGAAAATGACCAAGCGGAGCTAGCAGTTTTTTGAGAGGTGCACATCTTAAGTAAGACCAAGCTGTATACTCTATAACCCAAATTTCACCCATCAATCATACATCAAAATAAAGGGAATTCAAAGTTCTTTAAACAATGCCTACGATATACAAGGTCTTTTTTTAAATAGCCAGGACAGCCAGTGAGGAAACCCTGGGTAATTTTTTTTCTTTAAAAATCTAACCCTATGCAAAGTACGAAACTGGAGAGCGCCACCTTAATGGTTTTTACTTACAGTAAAGTTGTTTATAGTTTTATTTCAAAACGAAAATAAATAAGCAAATGACGTTTGCCTGTTTGATTATCACATCAACAACCTACACCTGGATGAAGAAGGTATGTAATGTTCTTCCCTCTTACAATAGAAAGTCGACATGATATGATATATATGGTTCTTAGTAACATACATTCCAAACCACGAAAATAACCTATGCCATTTTCATTGGAGAGATAGAAGGGGGAGAAGCTTATTTACAGACAAACAGACAGACAGTTAATATAGAAATAGAAAAAATATGTATGCATGCATGCATCACATATATGTTTCTATAGAATGTATGTATGTATGTATGTATGTATGTATGTATGTATGTATGTATGTATGTATGTATGTATGCGTGTATGTATGTATGCACGTATGCACGCACGCACGTACGTACGTACGTACGTACGCACGCACGCATGCATGTATGTATGTATGTATGTATGTATGTATGTATGTATGTATGTATGTATGTATGTATGTATGTATGTATGTATGTATGTATGTATGTTTTGTTTGTTTGCTTGCTTGTTCTGGATTGACACATTGGCAGTTTTTAAGGAAATCGGTCAGTTCACATGGAATTTCATAGATATCAGCTTGATTCAGTTTTTTTTCATGGGCCTGCTTCAGGTAGAAATAAATGTAAACTTGTTTTTACCGTAATAGTCATCTCAAAAGTAGTTGAAATTAGTCATAAAATAAGTTACTGAGTGGCAGTACAATTTGATGTTCATATTTATTTTTTTCTGGCCTGTGTTATCTGTACTCTCACACTTCCATACCTGGCACTTTTCCAAAAGCACTCTTTCTTTTTTTTATAAACAGCAGAAACTGTACAAAGTACAGAAAAATACTTAAAAGCTAAATTTTTTGTCCATCTGATGTAATCTTGAAATTTTATTTCTCTTTATTTTAAAATTTGATTCTGTTATTCCTTTTAAAACTATTAAATAAATCTGTTCATGTCCCTTTAATCCGAGTGGAGATTTAGTAGGATTAGAGAAGTCATATTAAAATGTGCAGATATCGTTGTGTATTTTACACTTGCAGAAAATTGAAAGTGTGTCAGTTCTAAAGATCACGATGACAATTTACCAAAATGTGTCCATCATAGTCACGCACGAACAGATGAACGGAATGATAGATGGATCAATTGCTGTCTCATTTATATTCTTTTTCATGTCTCAGAATAGATGTTGGTGATTTATTAATACGCTTCTTGGTAATTGTGAAGAATTTCAGAAAATGTTTTAGGAATGGGTATTGCAAATTAGAACTAGATTAATTACAACGGCTCCTAGAAAATTAATGTAGGTAAATAAATAATTTAAATAATTAAATTTAAATGTAAAGGAAACGTTAATAATGTAAACATTTCATGCTTTTTGTAGAACATTATGTGAACATTAAAAATTTGTTTCTCCAATAAAGTTTATTGCAAGCAAATGCTCGAAATTTACCGTTAAAATTAATAAAAAGTTATAGTCCAAAATTATAAACTGCATTGTCTCCCTTGATAAAGGCGCCGCTTGCTGTTATGTGTGACGTCATAGTAGAACATTTCGACCGGCAGCTAATGTTTAAGTGTACAGATTGCACGGTCACTCAAAGTAAAAATGATGGTATTTTGTGCAGTATACGGTCACAAAGTGTGATCAAAAACAGAAAAAGGGCATATTGTTTTCCTTTTTTCAATTTATAAAAGAAGAAAACCTTAAATGGGGATCTACCTATTGGAATGTGTCAAACCGGGAAGTATTAATAAGAGAATTCAGAAAAGTCCCTTTTGTTAACTGTATTTTTTGTTGTTTTCCTTTAAATAGTCATAATAGCGATCAAATGATCACAATTCCTTCTAAACGTTTAAAAAGGATTTAGACATATCATTTAGGCGTGGAAAATGACAGGCAAGCACGAGAGAGAGAGAGAGAGAGAGAGAGAGAGAGAGAGAGAGAGAGAGAGAGAGAGAGAGAGAGAGAGAGAAGAATAATGTTCAAAAGAAAATCATCACCTTAAATAGGGGACAGAAATTTCAACTGTATACGCATACCACCTTTATTAAATCAAAAACAACATCCAGACTAAGCTAGATAAATATAAATTGAAAAAATTATGATGTTTGAAGTATTTGGGGTTTTTTTTAAAAGTGAGGATGGTTATTTTCCATAGAGAAATGTCTATTGATAACCGATTTCTTTAATTGGGATGGTTATTTTCCATAGAGAAATGTCTATTGATAACCGATTTCTTTGCAGAATGACGTTGATAGCATGGTTAAGGTCAAGGTGTGGAATGTGTACCATATGCGTCCGGTCAAAAATCAAAATTGCTCAAATGGCCGACCTGTTGTGGTGTACAAAGTACCATTGATTTATGGTACCTGGATATACCTCGACCCAGTGGACGAAGACCAAACAGAAATCAGTCGAGAAGAATGTGCATTTCTTGATGAATACCCATGTGACAGAGATGTGTTTGATATCTGTACTGTCTATATGGAAGATAAGTGATGGACATCGCCTGCAAATATCAACCATGCTTTGGAGTTGTATTGTAACGTACGGAACCTGTTACTTGTGGATTTGTGAGGATAAAGGTTTTATCACTACCTAAATTCTCTGGGTAGAAATAATCTTATTGTCTTATTGTTTTTTTTTTTTTGTTTTTTTTTTTTTGTTTTTTTAGCTGAATAACACTAAATGATCTTTAAAGACTACTTATATATATCTTTACGGAGCCAATTGTACTTCTTTCTTCTAATGCAATAACTGTCTAATTTTTCTATTCTTTTTTAGCAATAATTTTCCTTTTTGGCAATCTGAAAGAAAAATGACAAAGTTTCTTTAGGACGCCAGCTGCAAACATTTTAATAGAACACGAAGTAAAGTTGTTAATGAAAATTAAAGAATGACATTTTGATGATTTCAGAGCAAAAAGGTAATGAAATCACGTAAAAAGTCCGCATAATTTTCATTATATAGCGGGAAGTGTACATGTCTGAAAACTTTCTTCTGCCAAGGCTGTCTCTATACATGTACATTGTTCTCTCTAAGGGTTAATGGGTCTCCTCGCTATTCAAGCTATTATATGTATAAATGGAATTTGTCCAATCAACATTATCAAGATTAAACACACTACAATCGCACGGACATTTTGAAGTACTTGTATTTTATTAAACACTGAGACATTGACAGAAATAAACGTTGAGGATCACTAATAACTCTAGGAGGTTGTATATTCTCATAAATTTCATGCCAAAAGATTAGCTATATAAATACTGCATAATTATTTTTTGTAATATATTACCGTTGTGCTTTTAATATACTGGCTACGATTATTATTTATATAAATTAACCTCTGAATGTTTCATTTGATGTGTAAACATTTGAAAGTGATGGCTTATTATGAGAAGGACCGAACTGGAGATACATTTCACTTTCTTGTTATTGGCCCTGTGACTTAAAAAGTTTGCTCATGCAAGATGAATGTCGTTTTCACTCTATAAGTTTTGAAGGACACCATGAGACTGAAACATATAGAGTGTTGGCCTTCATATTTATATCTAGAAGACCCCGATACGCGTCATTTTTTATCTTTTGAGAACAAAAAATTAAAAATTAAACTAGTGTCCTGTATGACGTAAAAGTGTATCTGCATCTGGAACCATTTTTCTCCTATTATATTATATTTGGGAGCGCACCAATCTGCTCTGGACATTTGTTTCCAAAATATATACTTTCATAACCTCTCACCCAGTTCACTTGACATTTGAAGTATACTGTGCTTACATATTTTATTTCTCACTTGGTTCATTCATGCCCATTGGTGAGGCCATGGAGTGAAGAAATGTAATATATATATATATATATATATATATATATATATATATATATATATATATATATATATATATATATATATATATGTTTCAATACTCTTTTCCCAAAATTACCGCAGTTTTGTAAGTTAAGAAAATAAGACCAGAGTATACAAAAGTCAGAATACAAAATGCTGCACACTTTTATCTGTGTCTGTTAGTCAGTGACCAGAGATATTTTTATTTTCTTTCATATTATTTGTGTTCTTGAGAAATTATATTGTCCACACCTTGCTACGAAAAACGGGGTAAATGGGATTCGCGTTCCCCTCCGTTATGTCCGTACCACTTTCATTTAATCCATTTAGGATATAAAGGGATAAAAGTTAGGATATATTTCACTACTAGAGGGTATGTGACATGCCATATATGGGGTTCTTTGTTTGTTATCAAGGTCACAGATCAACATGTAATATGCCATATTTGGGGTTCTGTGTTCGGTGTCAAGGTCACAGATCGACATCTAGAGTGGTTTGCTTTTCCTAAATAACTCAAAAGCCATTGAAGTAGAGAAATTAAACTTGGTCAAGTTATATGTGATTAGTTATAGCTAATGTATAAATCGAGTTTATGTTTATATATTTTAGGGGTGGTACTATAAATTGTCAGAGGAATACAGCTGACCCAGAGAACACCAACACATGCACGAGAATAAATGTACATTAACTGCTTTATTACTTTATCCAGGCAAAAAAATAATCTTACATCACACATGACATCATACTCCTTCTAATGATTTCCGTGGAGGTCCATACATCTCGCATTCTGAATGCTGCAGCCGAAGAATTAAAATTGTCGAGATAACGACACCTTACATTTTTACATTTATGATGGACAATAGATCGCTATGGAATTCAGAAGTAATAATTTCACATACTTTTATAGACTTCTAGAGATCGATTTTATTTCTGCAAGTTTCGAGGGAATTCCATTGGAAAATCCGTCATGATAATTCAAGTAATTGAATATGATGTTGGGTATTCTATGACACCGTGTGCTTATAATTAGGTCCATATTTTTGGGGGTAATCACAGACACTTTAAGTTAAATATTAACTTTTAATGGATTTCAAGGACTACGTTTTCGCATTACACGTGAGTACAAAAGCTTTTTATTTTTTTCCTTTGTTTTACTTAGAATGTAGTTAAGATAATTGGATGACATGTTCATTTGTTATTGAAAATATTCAATGAATAAATAAAGAGTCTCCACATATTCGGAACAACTCTGGCATTTCTGTCGAGAGTAATAAGCACGCGACCATTTTTATTTTCATGCTACAAGTTTTAATTCCTGATAAATGTTGGGGTTTTTTTGTTGTTGATTTTTATACAATAAAATTATCCGCTTAAATCATCTGCTCTCTCTCTCTCTCTCTCTCTCTCTCTCTCTCTCTCTCTCGTAATAAAACGATGACTTGGAACATCAACCTGTCCAATAACTTACACTGATATTCATTATCCATTAACTTAATGAATAATGAAGTTATTATATGGTGTGACGTCGAAAAACCCGCATCCTTCACAGATATCCGGATTTAGTATACATCAGCTTGAAAAGGAAAACCATCCAACAACTACTTGAGCCATAAGAGCATCTTGGAAAACCATCCAACAACTACTTGAGCCATACGAGCATCTTGGAAAGTACGCCATTATTTTGTGCGTTGTGTACTGTGTATTACGCTCACTTTGGCGAGGGATAAAGCGCATTGCCAAAAATATTGACAGATATTGGCTTTCTACCAAATATTGACAGATATTGGCTTTCTACCAAATATTTTCCAGTTTATATAAGAGTGTATAAATCTAAACTCGGTCATACATGGTCAACATGCAGTCTCTAAATATTACTCATCATTTTTATTAATCCGTCTTCACTTGTGTAATATTGTAACCATTAGCATCGAACCATTCTAATTTCTAACTGTGTAATTCAAACTAGTTGTAGTAAAGAAGTGGTGTTATAAAAGTTTTCGCCAAAAGATATAATTAAGTAAAACGTCATTTAATAGTTTGCATGGTCATGGATAAACAGGAGGACAGACACTCCATTATTTTCCAAGAGGGTTCTCATTTCTCATTCTTCTTTTTCTTCTTCTTCTTCTTCTTCTTCTTCTTCTTATTATTATTATTATATACGGAATATATGTCATACATGTATCTGAAACATGTCAATTTTCCACAATTCATTACAAAAATCAGAAGAATGATCTTAACCAGTAATGATTTAACCTGATATCGTTATAGATGAACAAAATCAAAACCTGAACTCCATCCACCTTCAGCTTTAAAATGTTGACCCTCCCTAAATTGAAAAGCTATCATTGCTATTCATTATGTGTGTGTGTGTGTGTGTGTAAAACAAAAATGCAATTTCAGTGCTAGCAACTTTCGACCTGTCTGCCACAAGATTTGATTAGGATTATTATGATTACAATTGTCCACGTGTATTATACATATGAAGTTTAATGAAAATTGGGTCCATGTAAGTTGAATTTTTATTCAGAAACCAAGAGTGAAATTTCACGTCCAGTGACCGTCAATCGACTGTAGAGCTACCTTTCCATAGTGCAATGCAACTATATAGCTCCTGAAAATTGGGTGTGTTAACATTTAGGAAAGTGGAATTATCATGTGGAACCCAAGATTACCAATTTAGCTCCAGTGACATTTACTTTTTACCTTTGGGCCCAAGGCTCCATAGGGAGGTGCCTCTGCCCAAGTGTAAGACTACATATTAAGTTTGATGAAAATTTAATAGAGGAAACTTGATTTATCGAGTAGAAATAACAAATAGTAAAACATAAGCTCCAATGACGCTGATCTTTCACCTCTGGGCCTCAAAATCAATAGGGAGATGCCCTTGCCCAGGTTTTGTATAGTTATGAAACCGGATAAAATTTGGCCTAAGAAAACTTGACCTGCCCCCTCCCCCACCCCCATTTTCAGACTTTGATTTTGGACCTAGCATCCCTCAAATCAATGGGATTCTGCCTCTATCCATGGATAAGGCACATTTGAGATTTAATTTTCAAAAAACCCATGTAATGAATTCAAGTATTGTTGTGTAAACCACCTTGTCCACGGACGGACATCGTTATCTACTAATGCGCTCGGCACTTTTAATCTGGAAAATAAAAAAGTGGAATTATTTTTTGTGTTTAAAGAACACATGAGATGTATGTTTTAATGTATTCTGAGCTTTCGTTTTGCGTCAAGCATTTGATAATACAGCCTTAAAACAATTTTCTGCTTTTGAAAAATGATCACTTTGCCCATCAGTGGTCCCGGGTTCGACATGTTGATACGAGCAAAGGTCGAAGGCGGCGTAACGATGATGACTGATTCACTCCAGATTTTCATGTTACTTTGACCAAGACCTCTTCACGCTTCAAGATTTGTGGACAGTAATTTAAAACTAACGTATTTTTAACTTGTTTACAATTGGCGTCAAATTACTCTTAGAACAAAAGCACATTTATCCAAGGTGTGTTGATGTATCATAATTAAAACAAAATGGCAAAATGTTTTAAATATGTTTATTAATTCTTACGTCCTCTCAAAACAATTTTACTAGTGCGTGCTCATTTGCAACAAGTATCGCTACTACATTCTATCAAAATTTAAAACTTTTAACTACTCTCCTGTACTAGTTAATTGATGGAATGCTGATCAGGAGACGAAACACTGTAGTGTCATTTAGAAAACTAGTTCTCGACAGTATAATTTTGAATGATACAAATACATTGTCAATGTATTTCTTCATGTTCTTGCACTTAAGTGTCCCACAGAGCTCATTCAAAATGTTTGTAGGTAGCAGTGAGGCTTCAGATCGATATAAGGAAATGAGATGGAAGGAAACGCAAAAAGAAATAAAATAAAATAAAATGACGAATTAGTTCTACCTTGAGCTCAGTGTAACCCCCATACCCTGTGACATTACTGATTTAGTGGCAGAATGAGTGACATATTCACGAAAGTCAAACAATTGCCAATATTAAATACCGACGATTCAAAAACGTAAAGTCTGGCTTGATCTTTTTAGCATTGCCATCTGTGATAGTTAAGTCAGGTGCATGTCCAATGGTAATAAGAATTAAAATAAATGCAATGTTGATAGTAATGAAATTGTTGTAAACACAAAAGATTGGATCAATTCAAGAACACTATAATAACGGTGATCTCTGGCATACCAAACAAACTAGAGTCCTTCCAGGTGGCATCTAGTTAGTCTAATATAAGTTTCATATTTTGATAAGTATAAGTATTTCCTTTCCTGGAAATATCTTAAACGTGAAGATCGAAAGTCATTATGAACAGTCGTGTACAGTAGTCTTAATGTTAGTAGGATAGTCACGGTAGTCAAGTTTCCCTTCTAAAGGAAAAAAGGATAACACTTCAATAACAACTTCACGCATGGTTACAGTATCAAGAGAGTTACATTGTAGATATCATATCAGCAAGTTTTTAATTGCAGATGATTGTTTGTTTTTCTTTTGTTGCTTTTAAAGGCACTTTAAACACAATATTGGCTATATCATGCCGAGGAAATGGGAGCTAAGTGCCTTTCCCAAGGCAGCCGACTTGGCTGGCCTGGGCGGGTGCCGAACCCGCAACCCTTGGATTACAAGTCCGACGCTCTACCAACTGAGCTACTGAGGCTCCTCATTGCAGATAAACAAACAACAGTTGAGGAAACAAATATCGCCAAGTCTTTAATAGCACTGATATCATCATCTTGGTAGATCAACCAGAGTTTAATCAACAACTGCCTCTGCCAAGGTTTAGTAGTCTTCGCTGTAAACATTAATTCTCATGCAGAAAATAAATTCAGACTCGACTAATCTTGACAAAGAAATGTTGGTTCCTTTTTAATCATTTTTTAAAAACAAAATACTTTTGTTACCTTTAAATTTTTTTAGAATTTAACATTTAATCTGCACTATACTACCAGTATTGTGCTAACGTGGCCTTAAACCATATACCTACCAGCACACACAATGTGACTGGGCGTAAAAGATACACACACACACAAAAAAAAAAACAACGAACAATCTTTTCTATGTTGTGAATGTAGAGTTATTATAATACGTTGAGACAAATCTGAGATTAATTTTTTTCTGTTGTTTGTATTTTGTTGGGGTTTTTTATATGGAAAGTTTACCACTGAATGAACCTATTCATTTCTGCTTTCAACTGCATGGTCAGAAAGGGCTTTCTGTGCAGGCTTAGATGTACATAGCATGGAAAATCCTATGTATTCATGACCAAAATATAAATACTTAACACATGTTTGTAAAGCATACAATGTAGGTAACAGTGACCTTTGATGGCAAAGGCGAAGTTATAACAGAGAAGCATCCAATTATACCAATTATAAAGTTTCATAGTCTTATCATAAACAACACCAAATAAATGAACTTGAAACACAAAATTTCATTGAAGTCATTAAAGCATGAAATATAAGCCTCAGATAACTCTTTCTGCAACAAGGATGTAGTATTTATTAAGATACATCCCATCAACAAGGATGTAGTATTTATTAAGATACATCCCATTAACAAGGATGTAGTATTTATTAAGATACATCCCATTAACAAGGATGTAGTATTTATTAAGATACATCCCATTAACAAGGACGTAGTATTAATTAAGATACATCCCATCAACAAGGATGTAGTATTTATTAAGATACATCCCATCAACAAGGATGTAGTATTTATTAAGATACATCCCATTAACAAGGATGTAGTATTTATTAAGATACATCCCATTAACAAGGATGTAGTATTTATTAAGATACATCCCATTAACAAGGATGTAGTATTTATTAAGATACATCTCATTAACAAGGATGTAGTATTTATTAACATACATCTCATTAACAAGGATTAAGATACATCCCATTAACAAGGATGTAGTATTTATTAAGATACATCCCATTGACAAGGATGTAGTATTTATTAAGATACATCCCATTGACAAGGATGTAGTATTTATTAAGATACATCCCATCGACAAGGATGTAGTATTTATTAAGATACATCCCATCGACAAGGATGTAGTATTTATTAAGATACATCCCATCGACAAGGATGTAGTATTTATTAAGATACATCCCATCGACAAGGATGTAGTATTTATTAAGATACATCCCATTGACAAGGATGTAGTATTTATTAAGATACATCCCATTGACAAGGATGTAGTATTTATTAAGATACATCCCATTGACAAGGATGTAGTATTTATTAAGATACATCCCATTGACAAGGATGTAGTATTTATTAAGATACATCCCATCGACAAGGATGTAGTATTTATTAAGATACATCCCATCGACAAGGATGTAGTATTTATTAAGATACATCCCATCGACAAGGATGTAGTATTTATTAAGATACATCCCATCAACAAGGATGTAGTATTTATTAAGATACATCCCATCAACAAGGATGTAGTATTTATTAAGATACATCCCATCAACAAGGATGTAGTATTTATTAAGATACATCCCATCAACAAGGATGTAGTATTTATTAAGATACATCCCATCAACAAGGATGTAGTATTTATTAAGATACATCCCATCAACAAGGATGTAGTATTTATTAAGATACATTCCATCAACAAGGATGTAGGATGTAGTATTTATTAAGATACATCCCATTAACAAGGATGCAGTATTTATTAAGATACATCCCATCAACAAGGATGTAGTATTTATTAAGATACATCCCATCAACAAGATTCATGATTCTGGGTACGATAGTATGTATATAGCATGCCGAATTCAGGTGACCATGGCCTAAATGTAAAAGCTGAAATCTAACCCAGTTAAACGTGAAATGTAGTGCAAAGTCACATTTTCTGTACCACTGTGTCACTAACAGAGACGTATGAAATCATCAAGGGTAATGATTCAAGCATGAAAACTTGGCAAGGATTTAGTCGTACTCTCTTCTTTCATTTTGAGTCCTGTGTTTAGTCAGTCTCCTTCAGTGGTTGATCTAGTCAATTGCTTGAGGTCTCTGATGCTATTATCATGTGGTGGAAGATTATTTTGTTTTGATGCAAGATAAAACCTAAGTATATTCATACCTGTTCGTTTGTACATCTCGCCAACAGTTTATTTGGATTATTTATTTGGATTCTGTTCTCCGAAGAAAAATCTCTTGTTTCAAAACCAAAGTACTCTATCGATCAGTTCGGGGAAGTTTCATGGGGAAAAAATAAGGACTTTGCCACCTCCTCCACTTCTTCAATGTTAGTCTCTTTGGATATGTCTATTCTCTGGGTGCTAGTTAGTCTATTTGGATATGTCTATTCTCTGGATGCTAGTTAGTCTATTTGGATATGTCTATTCTCTAGATGCTATCCCCACGTTTCTTTCGTACTTGTACATCTGGGTGCTGGTATTAAAATTCAACCGTCCGATTTCTATTTTCCTCATTCCTTTTTATACATTTTTTAAAATATTATCCCCGTAATAGGTTGACCACTGGGTCGGAGAACACCATCCCAAGGTCACCGTACAATCAAACATTTCTGGCTATCAGATAATCTGGAGATAATAAATATAATGTACAAGAAAAGAAAAGAAAACATACACACACATGCGCGAATGCGCACATGCATATGGCACACAATCTCTTTAGATACACAATAGACAAACCCAAGTGTCCAGCATCTAGGTGACATAAACTTTGTGATATTACAGTATTTTATTCATGTTTACCATCAAATCAGACCCAAATAAATATAACGAAATGCAACAAGAGAAAGGATTCTTACACAAGTTACATATTCATTATCGAGGTCCATTTTTGAAAAAATTGGTCCTCTTTTTTATTTAACTTAGCAGTGTATTTTTCAATGTTCTTAGGCATTTCAACTATTTGCTTAAAAGCATAAATGGAAGGATTTTGCATATTGAATCTGCAAATGTAAATATAATATTTTTCCAAAATAAGCAGGAAATTACACAAACTGTCCATATTTCTTTTTTGGACAAGTGTACAATATTTGGTCAGGAAGGTGCAAAATGTTCAATAAAACGGTACCAAAACTGTGAAGTAAGAGATGTTCAATATTTTCGTAATCACTCTTACAGAAAGTACATTTGTTGTCGTCTAATATGTTAATTCTTTTGAAACAATTGTTAGTAACAATTATTGTATTGATTGATTTAATGTTAAAAGAGATCAACTTGGCATCCTTAGTACAACATTTCGCCCGGCTATAAATCTCAGACCACTCCTCACTACTTATATTTTTATTTAATACGTGCATCCAAGTTTCTTGCTTAGCAGTGTGTTGCCATTCTGCCTTTTTTTAAGAGATCTTTGTAAACAAACTTGAGTGAATTTTGTTTTTGCAAGTTCATTATTTTATCCTCCTGCTTATCAACACTATTATGTACTAAATGGTTTTTGATAGCATCTTTCCATGATTTGGAATATTGGATATTAAAGAGAAGTATTTCAATAAATCATTACATCTAGTTTTTTGTTTTATCATTTCAAAAGGTATTAAATCACCGTGATCATCTACTAAAGCATTCAGAATTTCAATACCGGCTTCAGTCCAGGATTTCTATTGATGGAACATTCTAGGGGGGACAAAAGTTAAAAACTCAGAGATAAATACTTGTTTGGACTTTGCGGTTCCTCTTTCCAATTAGATACTGCCAAAATTACATCTCTCCAAAAACTGTTTTTAATGAGCTTACTAAATTCTTCTAATTTCCTTCTTCCTAAGTTCCAAATATTCTTTTTATTTCTGAGTATAGTTGTATTGACTAAGTTCTGGCACGCTCCATTTTCATCTTCCAGCAATCTTTTAACCCGTCGTATCTTAATATACCTAATGAATGAATAAATGTGTATCATATTCAGTCCTCCCTCGTTCTCCGGGGATACTAGTATATCACGTTTAATTCTCTCTTCTTTACCACCCATACAAATTTAAATAATGTACGATTTAGTTCTGCTTCAACTTTTGTTGATGGATTAGGAAGTACTGAAAAAAGATGTATGAATATGGGCAGAACAAGAGTTTTTACAACAATTACCTTACCAACTACTGACAGATGTCTTTGACTCCAGCTTGCCAGTATTTGTTTTGTCTTCGTTAGTTTCTTCATATAATTAATTTCCATCCGGAGAAGAATCTATGCCAAGAAGTGTTAAGTTAGAAGAAGACCAATTTAGGCCCATATCGGGATATATTCTTTCATTAGAAAATTTCTTGTTTCCAATCCAAATAGTCTTTGTTTTTGATATGTTACATTTAAGTCCAGATAATAGAAAAAAACAATCACACACATTGTGTGCATGAGAATGGGGCATATTTGTAGTAAGACTCTCTTCATCATATGTGTCGCTGCTATGGATTCTTATTCATGTTCTTTTTCTTTTTCTTCATGCACGATAAGCTATAAAAAGTGACAAGCCTTATCCTCTTCCATTTTCTTCACAGTTTCTTCACTGACGCGCCTGTTGCAAAGAAACTTACTCGGTTCTTTTTCCATAATTCCCGGAAAGAAGGGCAATGCATATGTATTTTTCATGGTAAATATTTAAAAAGAAACATCCACATTATCGCATAAGCCATTGGATTATATGAGGTCCACTGTTTGTATGAGGTATGAGGATTAAGTTGATGCATACAATGATGAATCCACGACATTCGTAGTTCAAACAAAAGCCAAATGACAGAGTCAATAGTTAATAGCGTCATTTATAGACAAATGCAATCTTTCAAAACAAAATGAAGGCACCAGCATGCAATTTAGTTCACCTCCATACAATGTCTTGCAACAAACAACAGGAAGAAGAAAGTCAGTTAGTAGCAGCAGGGGGAGTAAACAAATGGACTCGAACTAAAAAAAACAACAAGAGGCAGTAACAAATGGACTCGAACTCAAGAGAGCAACCAGCGGCAGTAACAAATGGACTCGAACTCAAGAGAGCAACCAGGGGCAGTAACAAATGGACTCGAACTCAAGAGAGCAACCAGGGGCAGTAACAAATGGACTCGAACTCAAGAGAGCAACCAGGGGCAGTAACAAATGGACTCGAACTCAAGAGAGCAAGCAGGAGCAGTAACAAATTGACTCGAACTCAAGAGAACAACCAGCGGCAGTAACAAATGGACTCGAACTCAAGAGAGCAAGCAAGGGCAGTATCAAATGGACTCGAACTCAAGAGAACAACCAGTTCTCACCAGTTCCCTTTGAATAGGCAAATAAGGTTTGGTTGAGCAGTAAGAACTAAAGCAAATCAGGGTGAATTAGCCCGCAGTCTTGAAAATAGTTGTGCAAGCTAGGTGACAAGTCAAAGTTAGCTGTAGCAGTGTCCAGTTGGAAAGAAATGTTACAATTTTACCTTTCCTATTTTAAATTTTCAATTAAACTTTAATATTGTGCTAATATCAGTAGCAAAATAAGCATTACTTTTCCCCTACATTCTTATGTATGTTTTATGATAGATGGTGATAAAGGTTACGTCAGTAACAGGATGTTTTTAGAAGAGACATTGAGTTAACAATGGGTGGTTGTCATTTGTTTTCATGCTGGAAATGTACTATTTTAATAGGTGCCACCCTCTAAATACGATCCTGAGGTGAAAATACCCCTTTTTTCTCAATTTATACTAACCTTGATTTCAAAGTAAGACACTGGGTAAATGACTAAAAAAAAAACACGTTAAATTGTTGTTGTTTTCGGATGTTGTTTTTTGTTTTGTTTTTTGTTGTTGTTGTTGTTTCCTTTTTGTTTGTTTGTTTTGTATTTTTTTTATTTTAACAGCAATTTTAAAAAAAGTATTAGTTTAATCATGCCAAGGAAATGGGAGCTAAATGCCTTGACCAAGGTCACAACGAGGCAGCCGACAAGAGTTGGCTTGGAAGGTTAATCGAATCCGCGATCCTTGGATTACGAGTCCGAGGCTTTACTAACTGAACTACCGCGGCTCCCTGGGTGAATTGGCTTAAAATTAACAACAATGCATTGTTCGATATACTGAAAATATATAAATTAAAATTGTGGTATGCATCTTGCGTACCAAGTTTGTTAAGTGTTTTACAAAAAGCAATGGTGCACATTTTCATTTCAAAATTCAGAATTCATCTTTTACCCCTCATTTTTTCAAAACATTTTCTCAAATGTCCAAATAAAGTACACCAACACACTATCACATCTCTTTTCAATAAAACACTACCTTTATTTCTTATGTGAATAATGAAATATAGGAGCAGTGTAGTTTACCTAATATGTATCATGAATCACAGGTACCCGAAGCAAGTTTGATGCTAATATGTCAAAATCTTTAAAATAGTATGTTAAGAGCGAAGAAAGAGGAGTAAAGGATCTTCTAATACAAGACTCCTTATATATATATATATATATATATATTAAGCGTCTCCTGATATATATTTATCTAAGGAGTTTCTTATTATATATTTGTCTAATGGGGATGTATCAGAAGTATTTTTAATATGCCGCCTTCATCCTGAACATACTATTTTCACGATTTGGACCCTGTTAGCATCAAGCTTGCATCAGATACCTGGGCAATGAATTAACTTCTTTGGCTCCTTCAACAAACATACCTTATAATCGTAAACAGTGTACTTAAAACCTCAGTTGTATAACAACAAGAAAAAGGAGATATTCGGTGGGCTGCATAGCAATATCTAAATTCCACGAGAGAGAGAGAAAGAGACCTCACTGTGAAACCGGCAAAAATGACTTAGCCATGTAACATGCTCTGTAACAGTCCATACGTTTGCCATGTAACATGCTCTGTAACCAGTCCATACGTTTGCCATGTAACATGCTCTGTAACCAGTCCATACGTTTGCCGGTCTGTTGCTATGCCTATTGAACTATATTTTATAATAAAATTTGGAATATAAATTATATTTGTCATTTAAATACCATTAAATCTGACATGTCATTATTATATTTGTCATTTAAATACCATTAAATCTGACATGTCATTATTATATTTGTCATTTAAATACCATTAAATCTGACATGTCATTATTATATTTGTCATTTAAATACCATTAAATCTGACATGTCATTATTATATTTGTCATTTAAATACCATTAAATCTGACATGTCATTATTATATTTGTCATTTAAATACCATTAAATCTGACATGTCATTATTATATCTGCAACTATTCATGTATTCGTTTGGTAAAACACACCGAACAAAGTTGATCTACTCAGTACTGTGCTATACCGTGTTCATTGCATCAACTTTTCTACTATACGCATTCAAAGTGGAAGTATGTATCTCTCCCTTTCGGGTCTATTATAACTGCGTCAAATCAAATAGGATTGATTCTTTAAATAAACAAAACAATGACCAACTTGTAAAAAAGCAGTTAAAAAGACGCCTGAATCACGATATTGTAACAAAATGCACGTTTTTACCGTTGCATCTGCCTTAGATGGGCAAAAAGTACAAGAAAATGCGATCTTCCACTATTTGCCAATGCCTCAGCGACTATCTGCTTTTGATTTGCATATGACATTAGGGATTCTGTGTGCAAATTGTTAAAGGTACAAAAAGAGAAAGCAACTACAATAGCTGAACCTTTTTGCAGCTTTGAAAATGGTATCAGGATATACAAAGTTTTTAGGTGAGAAAATTCCGCTGTTGAAGCTACAAAGAACTTCAATATTATGTTTTAAACAAAATATAAAAATAATTTTAGTACTGTTGTTGTTCTTGTTAAAGTTACCGCAATGAAATAGATTTAATCGAACTGGAAATCAATCAATCATTCAATAAAAATAAGTTTATTTGCAATGTACATTCTCAAGGGCTAACTCGAAATGTAATACAGGTCTTTATAGAAAATAACTCCCCACCCCACCTTTTCTCTCTCTCTCTCTCTCTCTCTCTCTCTCTCTCTCTCTCTCTCTCTGACACACATACATACACGAATACTAGTGATTCTACCGCTCGTGGAGACAGTGATAGATTTTTGTCGTACATTAAATATAATGTGCGATGCATAACGCATACAATCTGGATAAACCGGAGTAGTTATGGTAGATACCCTCATCAGTGCTGTATCAAAACATTAGATTATGCAAATAGTCGTGACTACTTGGACAATATTTTTTAAAAATTGATCGAAGATACATTTTAGTGTCCACAGGAAAAGGATTTAAGAAAGTAGCAAAATCCAAATATATGTCTGTCATTCTAAAGAAAAATATATTTCGTTCATTATCTATATTAATCCAAGAATAATATTTAATTTCTTATCATTATGCCTTTGCAATTCATGACAATATGACTACCTAATCTATTTATATACGATCAGATTGGCATTTGTAAATGATATGTTTTAGTGACATTCATGTATCTATTATTCCATGTAAAATCTTGCCATTTTTTCAGTTGTATTTTGAAAAAAAATCTTAAAGAGTCTCTCTCTCTCTCTCGCGAAATAAAAGGCAGTTGCTATTTTGCACCAGATTTCTCTGTCTTGCTGGATCCGCTAAGAAATTTCTGTTGATATTTTTCTCTACGAGATCTAAATCATGCCGCTTTAACAGTAAAAACGGATGCAGTCGACAAGGTCATTTCTAAGAGACTATTATGATAAATGTTTTGGAAGCTGGGCAAGTAATTAGAATCTGTATTTCTGTATTAGAATCTGTATTTCTGCTAATTAATTTCATAGAAAACCTTTCGATTCATCAGCCCGATTGTAGAAAACAAAACAAAACAATTTCTACAGAGTAAACCAACTAATGCTGTAGAGGACAAATAATACTGAAGATGCATTTCGTCATGACATAATGTAATAGCACTGTAACCTCTCTGTACAAATTAAATGACCCTTTTTTTATTTAATCTGCACTTTTACTGCGTCATAATCAGCAATGCATTTTTTTAAAAGTTGTATGACAGATATTTATGCTTACATACATACATACAGATAGGTAATAAAATAGTTCCTTCCATAGACAGATTCGTACAAAGATAGATAGAATCAATATAACACAGGGACTTGTTTTCGTTTTTCCATGGTTTACCTCTTTCTGCCTTACTGAATCAAGAAGAGTGGTGTTGCCGATGATAAAAATTGCAGAATTTCTGAGTAACTCAATCCCTGCAGCTGCATATTCTCGCACGATCCATCCCAAAATGACAACAAAGGATGACAAGTCAGAATTATAATAAAACCCATTTGGTTTAGGATCCAACGCATTTCTCTACAGCGGTATGACTTACTTATAACTTTCGATCACGTGAGTTGTTGTCTTTCGGGTAGTTAAACCGTAATTACGAGTTACTATCTCATAATTATGAGATAATACGTGGTAATTATAAGATACTAGGTCGTAATTACGAAATAAAACTATTGATGTTGTCGTGGCACTAATCGACTTCGGCACTATTTTGCATCCTGATTGGAATTCAAAGGTTATATATTATGATTAATCTGCTTCGTTTTACCTGTTATACTTATCTTGTCCATTGCCATGGTAATACACACTCATCTATGTTCGTCTTTGTCTTTCCATAAATGCTCGGAGGGGGTTGGGGGCAAGTGATCTAAGGCGCTCGCCTTTACAGATCATTCACATCTCACCTTGTCCACGTGGGTTTGAGTCTCGGTTCGGCCAACGTGGGTATGTGAGAAAGCTTGCCATTAGCTTCCGTGGGTTGGTTGTTCTTCCCGGGGTCTTCCTCCACCAAAATACTGGCCGCCATGTATAGCTCATGTGCTAATAAATGGCGCTAAACGCACAAAAATCAAACTAGACCAAGCCATAAATGCTGCTCTTCAACATACGTTACTATAGCATTATTTACTCTGTTTATAACAACAAATATTTATCTGAAAACCTTTGTATTGAACTCAAATACGCTATATAGGATCCTTGAGGTTTTAAATAATAAATCTTGAGATCTTGAATGTTGCTTCATTGCATTCGCTCCACCGCGTCATCACCATCGATTTATCACGATGTGAACGATGGAGCTATTTGCCCTAATGGAATTCCGTAGTTCGTACATGTATCTCACGGCGTATAAGAGAAATGATCCATTAAATGGGCAAAGAAAAATGCATGGAATATTTTCTTTTCAACCTTATATTAAAAGAACTGTTGATATCGAAATGACCGTACTTTGAATAATTTGGCAGGCTTTCTGTTGTTCTTCTGTAAATGCTGACATGAAGTCTATTAAAACGTTCCCCGTCAATAAAAATAGTGAAACAGCATTAAACACCAAATTCAAATTGGTTTTCATACGACCTCTGTAAAGTTAATAAACTCACGGAAATGTGATGTCCGTGTACTTAATATCCCCACGCTTCTTTTAGAAAACCGTCGGGGATCACATCAATCTCTTCCAGACTTCAAATGTTTCAGACTTTTTTTTCTTTCCATTTACGATTGGTCTTTGGAACTCTCTTTCTGATGATATCCGAAAATCTCGTAATCTTTCAATCTTTAAAAAATGTTTATCTAATCCAACAAACGAGTCACCACTATATTATGATTCTGGCAAACGTCACCTTAATATTCTGCATGCTAAACTTAGACACGCATCCTCTCTCTCTCTCTCTCTCTCTGTTCCTCCATCTGTCTCTCTCATTATTTGCTTATTCACTTAACTACATATCCATATGTGTATTCTCTTTTCCTTTGAAATGTTACATGGCTTTTAATATACGAAATGTTTTACATTATTTCGCCAATGCACTCGGAGTTTTGTAAAATGAATGTTGTTTAATAAAATAACAATAAAATATGTTTCAAACAAAACTAAAAAGAAATCTGAATTCGTTTAATATCACTTTGGCCCTTTCTCAGAAAAAGTGCCTTCGTACATCCAATATCCACCGGACTACTTAACAAATCACCGAAAACTAACCTATCAGACAACACTCCCCTCCTCAGTATGGATGTATGTTATTTATAATTCATCATCCCACACGAGGTGAGAATTAAAACCTGCAAAGAACCATGGAATAGTCGGCATGATCCTCACCCTCCTACTGACTGCTAGGTCAAACCTTTAAGAGAAGACCGCATATGCAGGTAGATACATTTGCAAAGACAAGCCCTCCCTAATCTGAAAACATATGCCCAAGATCAAAAGACCGAATCGTTCCGAAGATCATCAGTTAGCTTTACTATCAAACGGAAGTTAGGATGTTGAGCCAAAGATGGCATCTCTCTACAGACATGCACAAGTCTGTGTAATCGAAACCGTAGATTTCAGAAAACGAATGAATAATCACAAGATTCACATTCGTAATAGAAACAATGTGAAATGGTTATTCACACGAGTCTATGGGGATGTTACCAACTGAGTGTAACCCGGGGATGAACCGATATAGAAGAAACTGAAAAGACAAATTGAGACATGTAACTTACATTGGTCTCAGGATCTATTCTTACACAAAAATAACTTGTGACTTGGCGTATTACTTAGAAACTGTTGAGATGCCCACACAAAAACAGTGTATATACCTTCTTGCAATAAATAGACAAATGCACAGATACATACAAAGTACACTGGAAGCAAGAAACACACGACAAGTATCTGGAGACAACAAACTGAGTTTTCTGTCTTAGTTCCGGCAGCATGTCAGACATGAAGAAATTATACGGTATCATATTTAGAATGCGTGCTTGACAGCAGTAAATACATTTCCTAATCTAAAATTGATGCAGCTGAATGGTATGTTACAGAATTTAATGTGGCTGTAGAACTGACTGTATAAATGTTTATCTTTGTGGAGTTTTAAGATTTATTTGATCTTTGTGCTGTTGCAGGTAACGATCCACTTTTATTGGAAACATTGAAAATTCGATAATTGCTGGTACAATGCATATTAGCGTCTTAAAATCAATGATAAACTGTCAACAGAGAGAGAGAGAGAGAGAGAATGTTCAATTGAACTTTAAAACGATTAAGTTTTACATTTCTTGAACATTTTTATGGGAGCATCAGCTTTACAAGTTGAAGAGCAAAGATGCAGAATCCTTTTAGATTTGTGACCTGATGTACAATGAACATAAGTTTTCCAGGTAATTGTTCGAATAGTTTTTCATGTATGTACTCGAAAGTCGGGTCCACTCCATTGTTTTGCTTCCTTGGAGTTGCCAGATGTTAATTGAAACTCCACAATTATTAAAGCACCCATTTCATATGATTTGTTTCCTTTTACAGCTGCTTCGATATCTCTGTCCTTCGCGTCATTTATGAGATTTCTGGGTAAAACGTTATCTATTCTCATAAGCGTACAGCTAATCGGGATTAATATCAATTTCAATCAGCGTGTTATTCACACATAATTGCCTCGAAGTGTTGGCTTATTCCCTTATCAGAACAGAACGGAACAGAACAGAATAGAACTTTATTGATTTGACTGATGCAAAAAAACCACATGGAGAATGCAATACATAATGCATATACAATACATTGTTACATACATTATAGAAAAATGAATAACTAACGGCCATAGAAAATCTGTGTACACATAAATCCTCGGAGAGAGAGAGAGAGAGAGAGAGAGAGAGAGAGAGAGAGAGAGAGAGAGAGAGAGAGAGAGAGAGAGAGAGATGGAGAATCTAATTTGGAATGCATTATATACATATTTACCTAAGTATTTTACATTTGTTCAATCTTCATTTTTAAACATCGGTTATAGTTTATACACACTTGATTTCTCCCAATAATAATAACCAATATAAGATTTTCTAAATGAGAGGTATAGAGGACAGGTTAAGACAAAAAAGATATTCATCTTCGAAATCATTATTGAAACAAAGTTCACAGTTTCTTTTATGCCGTTCGTTTGCAACATGTCTATCAATCTCGATACTTAATGGATGTGATGAAACTTTTAATTTATTTAAAGCCTTTCTGTGACTGGCATTATCAATTATTCTAAGATAGCAAGCAGTTTCGAAGATATCTTTTATATCTTTATTCATATATAAAGTTTTCGAAGCATGCGCAGAACTCAAGTCAGAATGAAATATTTATTTTCGTCTTTGTTTTAAAAGCAATAACAAGGAAGATATCTGGACTGAATTAGGGTAATTAGGCACATATATATTTACATAAAGTGGATATCGTCCCAACTCTCCATATACAAACATAATGTTGGTAGGATGTTTAACATCTAGTAACCACTTGCAATATTTTATATGTATACGTTCTATATTTCCAGATTTCAAAAATCAGCAAATTTTACAGCAATAAGACAAAATTGGAGATACAAAAGAATAAAACAAATCACACATTATATTCACTAGACATTGCAAATTATTAGTATTATTCAAAGAACATTCATTCCTTTTAGCACATTTTCCAGCAATAGAATCTGTAGCACATCGAAACGAGCCTTTGTTGGTAAAAACAAGTCCTAAATAATTAAAATTAACGACAATGTCTACAAACACATCTCCGTATTTAAATAAAACGTCTATTCTTCTAACTCTTTTATTACAACTCATGACCTTTGTTTTATCAATACTTGCAAATATATTCCATCTTATATAGTATGGATGTAACTTATCTAAGGATTCTTGTCGACCATCTGCTGTCTCTGAAAATATCATCGTATCATCAGCAAACAACAAAAGATATAAAGTAATTTCTTCTAAAATGATACCCACTTCTATATTTGTTTGTAATGTAATTTCTCGATCATTATTATAAAGGGAAAATAGAAATGGAGATACCCACTTCTATATTTGATTGTAATGTAATTTCTAGTTCATTATTATGAAGAGAAAATAGAAATGGAGAGAGGCTTACGCCTTGAAGAAGCCCAAGTGAACAATCGAAATAGTCTGAATATGAGTTTAAGTGCTTTACACGTGATTGGACTGAGTTATAAATAGATTTTATTATCGTTAACATTTACCCAGTCATTCCGCATTTTTCATTTCTACATAATCAAATACTTTTTTAAATCAATAAAGGCACTTAAAACGTTTTATTTTCATCGAAAAGCTTTTTTAACTAAAAAAATGTAATATAAAAATGATGTCTGCTGTGTTATTCTTCTTTTTAAAACCAACTTATACATCAGTAATAATATCATATTTAATTTCCCAAGAAGAGAGTCTTTGATTTAATATGCTAGTAAAAACTGTTCCTATACAGCTAAGCAATGTTATCCCTCTATAATTATTTGCATCGGGTGGATTTCTGGTAAGGTTGTTGCGAGTTTTATAAAATGTCCATATCAATCATAACAATCATTCGAATAATTACTGAAACGTTCCGACTTTAAAAAAATTCCAAAACTCACGTGGATTTCCTTTTCGTTTCTAACCAGAAGGACAATGGACTATGATTTGAAAATTTTGTAAATCTATGAACTCTGAGGTATTTAATGAAGAATAAATTATTCCCAATAGTTAAGACATAATCAATTGTTCTTTTTCAATTTGTTGTGAAACAAGTGTACTGACCTTTATCTACTTCGTCACCTAATCTTCCATTTATAATGTGTATACCATTGGAATTGGAAGATCAGTAGCATTTACCTCGTCATGCGTTATGAAGGCAGAGACATTTTCTAAGTAATCAGCCTTTAAACCGGTACTACTATTAGGATCCTCTACAATAACGGTTCATTTATGTGTCTAATGATTGACTTCCATCTGTAGTTTAGGAAATAAATCGAAATTAGGAAGATTATGTATCGATGATTGTTTCATTTGGAATATGAACAAAGTAAATATAAATTTCATCATCAAAAGCAAAATAAACTTTTTCTAATTCTAATCAAACAATACAATCAAAATGACTTTGTACAACTAGTAGGACTTTTTCTTAACGAATTTTCTGGGGGAAATGATAAACTTGCTAGCCATAAAAATCGATGTGAACGTTAGGTTTTGTCCATGTTTTTAACAAGCATATTATGTCAAATTTCGAAAGAAATTTATTAAACTGATTTGTTTCTTTTTTTCTCCTCCGTAAGCCCTTCTACATTCCATCTAAACGGATCGGATCTACATTCCACGTAAACTCATAGATATGATTGTGTCTGCGTGCGATGTAAGTGATTATCATATATGAGAGTTTGATAAAGGGAGACCTCTTATCAAATAAAAAAATAAATTACTGCTATGAAATATTAAATACATAAATCAAGAGATGAATAAATAAAAATGCATAAATATTACTTTAAGTAAATATATGCATATTTCATTAAAAGTGTTAACATAACTAAGTAAAGATATAATGTGGTGTTTAGGATAGCAAACATCTGAATGAGCAAATAAATAAATAAACAGTAAATTAATTTATGTATTTATTTTTTATTTTTTAATTAATTAATGAATGAATTAATGAATGAATGAATGAATTAATTAAATAATTAAAATTAAAACAATAAATAAATAAATACATAAATAAATAAATAGAATCAGGGAGATAAAAGATAAACATATCCACGTTTATGATATTTAATAATATCAGATCTATGTTTTGCTAATGTAATTTATATTCTCTCGGGTATACCGCTATAGTGTGTATTTCAAATAAAATGAAAGCAATTTACACAGCAGATATTCCTTTGTATTTTACTTCATTTTAAAATTCTTTTATTATATTCTAGCATATTATCAAGGAAATGTCATATATGAGCTTTTCAAAATATTTTTATAAAATCAAACAGTAATTTTTTTAAAATATCGATATTTTTTTTTTTACTTTAATATGACTTGATACCCAATATTTTTTAATAAAGGTGGAAGCAATTTGTCAAAATGATAAAATATGGGACAAAATAATGCTCCACAGAGGATATCATAAACCCTACTAAAACCATCCAGGAAAATTTGTATTATCATGTTCACAGAATTGGTTGTTATTTATTTTCTTGAGTTGCATTCTACTGACTTGTATAATTCAATACAACATGTAATCCATATTGTTACAGTGCAGTGTAATCAGATCGAAAGGGAAATAAAGAGAGCGACATTGAGTCAGATAATTTTTCACTAGCCACATACTTACCGTATTTAATTGTGTATAATACACAGCCAATTGCGAACACTGTAGACCCCAAATTGTATCCTGATTAGTATTTGTTCTAGACTTTGTCATGGAAATCACAAAAAGAAAGAACATCGTTGACTATAAACTGATGGCTCATTATTCTACGTCAGGTTTAGGTGTACGATGTCCGCAGTTTATTGTGTTACACGAGCAGATTCGGTATTTGAACAACTAAACTAGATTATAGGCACTGCAGGCCCGAGTTTCACTAAACAACGCAAAATTTCTCCATGAATTTGAGATTTGTTAATATATTTTTCATTATTTAGATTACAGCATTGTAATATTCACTGAAGACACAGCATGTATCAAGGATTTAAAATCAGATATAATATCTTGAATTCAACTTATAAGAGGTTTGTTTTATAACTAAAATCTGTTCTCCGTGGCAAAGTAGGGGCGCCACTAAAGAACAGTGCCCCCGGGGGCCTCGAACCCTCGCGCCGCCACTGTACTGGAGGTCATGTTTTGTGCAAATTCTCCTACTGGAAGTCATGTTCCATGCAAAATTCTCACATCGGAGGCCATATTCCATGAAAATTCACATACTGGAGATCATATTCGATGCAAAATTCTCATACTGGAGGTCATGCTCCATGCAAATTTTCATACTGGAGGTCAGTAAATTCTCATACCGGAGGTCATGTTCCATACAAATTCTCATACTGGAGGTCATGTTCTATGCAAATTCTCATATTGGAGGTCAGTAAATTCTCATACTGGAGGTCATGTTCCATACAAATTCTCATACTGGAGGTCATGTTCCATACAAATGCTCATACTGGAGGTCATGTTCCAAGCAAATTCTCATACTGGAGATAATGTTCCATGCAAATTCTCATACTGGAGGTCATGTTCCATGCCAATTCTCATACTGGCGGTCATCTTCCATGCCAATTCTCATATTGGAGGTCATGTTCTATGCTAATTCTCATACTGGAGGTCATGTTCCATGCAATGCTCATACTAGAGGTCATGTTCCATGCAAACGCTCATACTGAAAGTCATATTACGTGCAAAGTCCCATGCTGGGGGTCATGTTCCATGCAAAGTCTCATACTGGAGGTAATGTTCCATGCACATTCTCATACTGGAGGTCATGTTCTATGTAAATGCTCATACTAGAGGTCATGTTCCATTCAAATTCACATACTGGAGGTCATGTTCCATGCAACACTCTCATACTGGAGGTCATGTTCCACGTCACTTCTCATACTGGATGTCATGTTTTATGCCAATTCCCATGCTAGAGGTCATGTTCCATGCAAAATGCTTATACTACAGGTCATGTTCCATGCAAATCCTGATACTGGAGGTCATATTCCATCCCAATTCTCATACTGGAGGTCATGTTCCATGCAAATTCTCATGCTAGAGGTCATGTTCAATGATAATTCTTATACCGAAGGTCATGTTCCATGCCAAATTCTGACTTTTGTTTGGTCAGTAAGTAAAAGTTAGTGAATCGGACGTTAGAAATTTGATTTGTGTCATATTTGGATTGTGAGATTGTTTTGTGTTTGTTTTTGTTTTAGCAATCTTCAGACGTTATCCGTTTATTGTCCCCTAAGCCGACCTGTATAATTTAATACAATATGCAGTCCCTATCGATACAATACAGAGTAATGAGATTGAAAGTTAACAAAGAAGGGACACTGAGTCATATAATTGTTCACTAGCCGCGTACCAACCGGATTTTAACTTGTATAATGCGAAGCCAATTTCGCATAGTATACGCCTAAAACTGTAGACAGATTAGGGTCTAGTCTGGGTTTTTTATATTATTTAAATCATAAATAGAAAGAACATCGTAGACCATCACATGCCAGTTCATTATTTTCCAGCAGATTTAGGTGTACGATGCGATCAGTGTAGTGTGCGTGATACACGAGCATATTCGGCATTTGAACAACTAAACAAGATGATATCGGGACTGCGGACTCCAGTTTTACTTAACAACTCAAATGTTGTTCATGACTTTTGGATTTTTAAAATATATTTTTCAGTATTTAGTTTACAACAATGAATTTCTCATTGAAGATATAGCAGGTATCTAGGAATTTAATCATAATATCTTGAATTCGAGTGAAAAGAGTTTTATCCTTGAGAACAATTTGAGGATTTTCTCAAATCGGAATTCCTTTTTCTTTAAGAATGAAACGATTCTAATGTGTACAAATTTATCACTTACGATTTATCTTTTCTCATCCTCTCTACTATTTCTATCTCTGACTAAAATGCCAATATTTTTTCTCAAGTATCATAGCAAGAAGATGTAAAATCTGAATCGTGGCTAAGTTGTGCGACATTTGGTGTGACCGGGGTCTGATCATCAGTATATTACCAACCGACACTCAACCCATTCTGCTAAGAGTGTATCCAAATCCTGCATAACCGTTTTAAATATCTTCCAATCATCTTCAATCATTTTTCAAGGTTTATGGTCTTTATTATACTGTGTAGGAAGAGTTGCTTGAAAGTTACACAAACTAACTAATGTATGCAGGGGCATTAAGGAAGGATCTTTCATACGCTCTCCATTATCTATTACTGCAATTAAGGAGGGACCAGTCTCCATTGTCCGATATTGAAAATAAGGAAGATCTTTCATCCGCTCTCCATTATACAATATTACAGTTTGACTAGTGTGACTCTCATAATTTTGAGAGTTAGAACTTGAAAATTACCCGAGTATTTATCATTAGAAAATGAAAAGGAACAGTTAGTTTACGGATTCCAACTATTCAAGGATTGAATACGATTTATCTCAGTTTCATTGTTCAATAGTAAGGTGTAGTAGTAATTATATTAGTATATTATTGCCGAGAAAGGAAAAACATACAACAGTAACACTTTGAAAACTAAAAATTGCTTCAAGTCTAATTTGTATGTTTTTTATGTTTTCAGTCGTTTCATATTTTCGGGGTTGCAGGTAACAGAAGGTTTTACTCCGGGACTGAGGAAGTTGTTCGAAAGATGCCGTGCATTCGAGAGATCGATATTCAAGTTACCGAGGTTTACTGTGACAACACTTCTGACACGGTTCCGTTTTGCGTTAACGTTAGCTTCATAATTTCCTTTTTAAAAAGTACATATGAACCCGCTCGATTATTTGTTCATGGTTGGAAGGTTTACTGAGAAGTGTTCTCTCAACCTGCTAAGGTTTTCGCAATCTATGCTCTCGCGCTAAGGTCAAATTTGAGTTTTCACACAACTCTGTACATAAAACATTTATATGATTTCCCACATATCTTTGAAATATTTTGATAAGACTGTGGAAGAAATCTAACTGAACTGACCATAATATTTAAATGAGAATGCATATATATATATATATATATATATATATATATATATATATATATATAGAGAGAGAGAGAGAGAGAGAGAGACAGACAGACAGACAGAGAGACAGAGACAGACAGAGAGACACAGAGAGAGATATATTACAAATAAATAAACTACAAGACTAACTTCTATAATTTTATGTTAAAGTAACAATCTTTATTTGCAATAAAAACAACAGTATTACTTCTATTTTGATAATTCTTCAAACGACATTAGAGTCCCTTATTGAGCCTCTCTTCCTTACAAAATCAATTAAAATGTTGTGTCCCGACAAAAGCGCGCAGGACAAAAGCGCGCCGACAAAAGCTTTATTTACAACAAAAACAACAATATCACTGCAAATGATATTAGAGTTCCTTACAAAATCAATTAAAGTGTATAGGGAGGATGTTTAGTAACTGAACCATGTACAGTACTTCTGAAACTTGCATGCGGTATAAACATTATTGTATGTGGTTGTTTCAATGCAAGGATTGATGTGTTCTTTGTTTTTTTTTTCTGTTTTTATATCACAGTTTTGATACAAATTTGTTGATGACACTGCTTTTGAACGTTTTCGCAAAATACTCTGTACCATTGACAAATAGAATATCCAAGCTTAGAGGATTTCATTGCATTTTCCAAAAAGTTCCATTCAACAGTCAAAGGCTCCTCAAAATCCATCAATAAAAAAAGATAAGTTTCATTTGTTTCCGCAATAGACTGCATTAGAATATAGAAAATTCTAGCACGACTATGACAGTAGTCTCAAATTCTTTATATTTCTTCTGTCTTTACCAATAAATCTTTCTTTCATAAAATTTTTGTGACTATCACTAATAATAGTAGGGAAAACATTTGTAATCCTGTTAGCTTGAGATGCAGAAGCTATCTTATAATGTACATTAAGCAATGATACTGGTCTCAAATTCTTTATTTTTCTTCTGTCTTTACCTTCTTTTGAGATACATTTAATAATACCTTTAGCCTGAAATTCTGAGCTATATTTGTTATGTCCTAAATCTAATGATATGTATACAAATCCTCCCAAATCCTTCCAAAAACAAATATGGAATTCGATAGTAAACACACACAAATCAAGACTAGTTTCATTTTTCATTTTTCCAAAGCAAGCCTATTCTCCGCACAAGTTATCTTACATCCACACGAGTTTTATTTCAGCATCTGTAAGTTTATGTTTACTTTTTCTTCAGTGACTATATATATTTGATCCGTAACCCTTGTTTCATTACCCAAAAGGAATTCCGTTATTGTTTTGTTTACGAATTTCTCTTATCTATACTGAAAAATTATTTGCATTTTTTTTCCTCCAAATTCATTTTACTTTTCATCTTTTCATTGCTCCTTCTACACGTTTAATCCTAACGTTTATCAGTTCAGCAATTTTTTGTTAAGTTCTGCCATTAAAGCTATATTGTCATTTTGGTTTACTAAGTTACGTCAAAACAGAATTTAAGAGTCAAATTTTTTCAAATGTCGTTTTTCTTGTTTTTACCTTCTCCGCGAGAACTCAATTGTTTCAGATCAAATTTTCATTTTCAGAATTTTCAGAAAACAGTTGAGTATCGCAGTTGATCGCCTAAAATAGAGAATCCAGAGAAATATCCAATAATGATTTTGTTTTAAATTTGATGAACATTGTCAAAAAAAACAAGTTCATGCCTTTTTCCGAGTTTTATTTTGGCATGGATCCTGCAGTTTAATTACCAGGAAGAGTCTTTTTCAGATTGTAAAATGAATCTGGTTATGACCACATATATTGTTATATTACACCCTCCGTCATCCTCATTTAAGTTTGACCTTAAAATCCTTTCTTTTCTTGACTACGTCCAATTGAAAATTTCAATACATATAAGATCTTTGTACAAAGCATTTTCACACTATTTACCAAGAAAATCATTTGCTCACAAAAACTTACTAGCACTTAGCATTTGAGTGTTAAAACAGGTATTCATTATTACAGTTTTGTGTCGGTCGTTTTTGAGCTCTCTCCTTGCGAGACGGTGGCAGACACTTTGGCATCCACTGTCTTCTGCTTAGTTGTGTCTCTGCAGACACAAAGAATACTGTTGAAAGCTGTTCTGAAGTTCTTGTTGGTGGTGTAATACACGATCCAGTTGATCGATGGATGCAAATGTGCGAACGTGGCTATGTAGGAATGCGCCTCGTGAGAAAAGGAGTCGTCATAGTCCACGGCAATAGCAAGAGCGTATGGTATCCAACACACTGAAAAGACGGCGTAGATGATAAAGAGAGTTTTGGCCAGTTGAGTTTTGACGTTCCTCTGACTGGAACTACTGATATTTTTTCGATGGTTTGAAACAAATCTATAGATGAGAGAGTAGCAGACGCCAATGAGTATCATGGGTACCCAGACGAGCACGACTGAAAAAAAGATTGTAAACTTGTGCGTTGCCATACGGTCCCAGATGCAAAGAATGGCCTTCCTGTCAAATTGGTGATCCCCCAAACCTGCAACATTTACTAGTACCAAACACATTCCGAATATGTAAAAACTGACACACAGGCAGATACAGTTTCTTTTTGTAAACACTTTAGTGTACCATTTTTGGTGACAAATGTAAATGTACCGGTTGAAGCTCAAGGAACCAATCGACATCAAGGATCCAATGCATGATATTGTACAAAGGCTTCCCATCGTCTGACACAGTCCTGGTATAGTGTTGAAGAATTCTTCCCCCTCTAATTTGGCTGTAAAATAAAGGAATACAAATGCATGATAACACTAAAAACATATTGAACTGCCTAATTGGCAGTTTTATTTCAGTAATTATTGTGTGCCTCTCCCACCACCACTACCACCACCACCTCCCACACGTTATAATTTCCTTGAGCAACTTTAAATAAAATTCTGTTCAATAACGCTTTGGATTCCATTATGTTTTCTTTTGCTTAGTCAATGTTAGAGTATCAGAATAATATCTGCGAACTTTAGGAACTTCATATGATATAATCTATCTATCCCCGGAAAATTAATGGTGGACTGGAGCTAGGGAGGGGCCAGTCAGGACGCGAATTTTTTCCCCTGTGTTAGATTGTTCGGACAAATAAGTAAGTAATACTATATACTGAGTATGCACTGTGACTACCTTATTTGCTGTTTAGGGCTTTTTCATACTTTTAAATGGCTTTTTTTAAATATTCATCCAAGAATTCAGATGTTGCTAACCGAAACTCTTAAATGTACGGGAATTTTCTTCACTGAAAGAAATTGCAATATAGATTTGTGTTATTTACCTCTTGGTATCTTCCGAAAGCTTTACGCCTGCGCCAATTTCTTTACGGTAGTCTAATGAAAAAGAAGGATACATTCATCCAAAGTCTAAATTTGAGACGTTCTGTGTAACTGAAGATATGGGACCGAGTGAGTTCTTAATTAACAAGGGTTCTTTTTCTTCCTCTTCTTCCTACTTTAAATTCAGATTAAAGAAACAAATAACAGCTAAACTCGGTTTATAAGATACTCACCCACAATATTCATGGGATCGGTTATGGCGGTCACAAACATATCAGAGATGGCCAGGTTGACGATGAAGATTGACTCAATATTCCTTAGCTTTTTAAAAGTAGCCACCGCCATGAGAATTAGAATGTTGCCAAATGTGCCACTCACTGATGCTATGGAAACAATGATGATGGTAGGAATAACAATGTGTGGCTTCTCTTGGAGAAATGCGTGTCTACCAAAAACGCCGTCATCGTCTGCTTCAGATAAAGAGATTGTGTCATTACCAACCAGCATGTTGGCTTCAGTTATTACTGAACTCATTAGGAATGTTTTATGTGTTTAGAACTGTTCCGATAAAAAAAAAAATTCCTTCTAAAATTTCAGGTTAATATAAACTAATGTGTTAAATGTTCAGCGATTTCTCCAAAATACTAACAACCAACGTGTCAATAATGGGAATGCGATCACTTTCCGTAAAATGCGTTGACAATCGTGTCCATATCCCGGTTAGCTAAAACGAAATGAAGAATATACTCCCATCATATCAGCGAATATTTATATAGATTTGACAATTGACCAACCACTTCTCTTCACGCCAATGACTCATGGAAACATGTGTCATTATTTTCAAGTGTTCGAAGAAGATAATGAGACCCATCAGCTGATTGTCCACTTCCCGTACCTCTTTTGTTTGGACTTTTTATTCTAGTTTTTGTGTGACAGAGAGATGCATGAATGAAATTTCTAGCAAAATTTATATTCGCCCTCTTTATGCCATTAATACACAATATTTGCCTCCCTGAGTTGTTGGGGAGGTTATGTGTGTACTGGGGGGATGGGGGAATTTGCTTGATGGTGAGGGTGTGTTTTGTTTTGAAATAGTATATTTAGGTGCTGCTCATTCAGACAAAACCTACAATTTGGTCAATGACATCATATAATTCGGTCGATGGCGTCCGTTGCTGCCTTCCTTACATTTAGCCTTCAAAACTGATGCAATTCTACTAGCAGTGGGTGTCCTGCTGTGATTTGTTTACAAAGAAGGACAATTTAGTACCAATGAAAGGGAGATACTTGAATAAACGAGTAAGCGAAATATTTGTACCGAATTAAAATAAAAATGACGTCATCTTAATAATGATATGGTGCAATTGAATGTCGAAACAAAAATGAAGGGCAGTATTGGTATCTAATAGTAGTCTCGTCTGACCAGACTTCTAGCTTAACTCTGTGAGATCTTCGTTATACGATGGTCTGGTAAAAGCCTATGTCAAAGCAGTAACGCTCAAAACGAGACATACCAAAAAATCTAGTGAAGTTGCTCAATAGACTGCAGGTTAGTCAGGATTCCTAATAAAAACTTAGATGAAATATATGCACAGTTTTAATAGTTTTGTTTACGTCATAGATCGACGATATAAAGTATGCATAGTTAATGCAGGCTTTTGTTTTTGCACGAAAATCTTCCAAATCGTCAGACTCTGACACTTACTGATTACATAAAATTGGCATGCATAGCCGAATGGCACGCATAGCCCGAATTTGTCACAAATGCTTTCTGCAACATCTAAAGTACACCATACATATGTTTAGATTTATCCCTTATGCACAAATAGTGATGATGGACTTAATGGTATTCTATGACAGAAGAAAGAAAGAAAGAAACAAGAAATTAACGACACCCATAGGTAACAATCAATTGCAGAGAAATTGACCAGAACCTCGGTCGGCGTAGATCTCTAAGAGTCACGCGAGAATCTGGTTGAAATAGACTAATCTAATATAGGAATTGTCAATCGTCTGTTGTGTGCACGCATGTGCTTGTATACCCGGGAAGGGTATAAGTCCTTTAAACTTTTGAATACAACAATCAGTGCATGATTGTCAGTTTTTAGTGACTCGAGTTTCCTGTTCATGCGGTCAAGTGTGATAATCAGCATTCAGTTACGGTTGAATGGGATTTTATCTACTAAATGTATCAGAAGCTTCAAAAAATGTTAGACAAAAAGAATGAAATAAAGAACGAATAAAAGAAAGAAAGAAAAACGACTGATTGATTGACTGATTGAGAAATGTAGAGAAAGAAGGAAGGAAGAAAGAAATTGGATTTTTACCGAATGTTTTTATTGCTGTATTTCCGAGGTTTTAGTTTTAAGAGATAGATGATGTTGCTATGTTTTCTGCGATGATGTCTGACTCCTTTCAGAGTTACTTTTATTTACCTGGATATAAGTATAATTTGCTGTCCTATTTTTTAAATCTTCAGTACTCTTTGTATATAAAGTATGGGGACATTTGACACAGATTATTTCATTGATTTCACAGAAATCCATGTACAAATGTACCCGATTTTACTGATTATTCAATCCTTGGACTAAATTACACGGTATATATTATGCTATCTATTTTCGCGGAATTTGCGATATGAATCTATCCACGAAAGCGATTTTCATGCAATTATGATGATGGTGAAGGAGATTGACTTCGGACAATCACCAAATTTTGAGGCTGGAAAGTAAAGGAGATTTAGATATAGCAGGAATATCTAATGCAGGCAATGCTCTACTGATACAGTATTTTTATCTTTCTTATCTTTTGACAAAACCTTATCGTGGCATGAATCGTAAAGACGTGTTTGAATGTACAATAATGAATATGATTGTATACAGGGAAGTCCAGCTTTTAATGGAGTGCAAATTCGTTGACTCTCCTTTAGACTCAAACCTTATTAGAAATTGTAATTTGTACCCCAATTATCCTCATTCTTATATGCACCCAAAGAGAATATACCCATCAATTCTCTTATAAAGATATAAAATATATCTTTGAAACCGCTTCTTACCTTAGATTAATTGCTAACGCCAGCCACAGAAAGGCTTTAAATAAATTAAGGGTTTGATCACACCCATTGAGCATGGAGATTAGTAGACATGTAAGAAAGGAACAGCATGAAAGGAAATGTGAACTTTGTGTAAATAATAGTGTCGAAGATGAATGCCATTTTGCTTAATTCGTCCTCTGTACCTCTCATTTAGAAAATCTTATATTGGTCCTTAGTATTGGTAGAAACCAAATGTCTATAAACTATTAAAAATTTTAAAAAATACAGATTTAGCAATTCAATTATGTTATGTTCCTATTACGTGTCCACTGCTCTAATAAGCCCTTTTTCTGTGTTATGCCCTAATAATGGACACCAAATCTCGTAATGTTATATGAAAGAATTCCATTGCAAGACAGAGTCACTGATTTAATTGAGCATGGATATTGGGATGACGCAAGATATTTGACATATTCAACGTTTATCTTCTTATACAATCATGAAGGATTAGGGTTTTGTGTGCAAAAGCTTGAAATTATCGTTGTATGATTATAACTCAATATCTAGAAAAATATAATTCATATACAGCTATATATAATGCCACAACCCCACCCCTTTTTAAAATTGGGACAATAGTAGACTAAAATTAAAAGTCGTATCCAATATGAAAATAACCGTCTTCGTGAAGCCTTTATTTCAGAATACGAGTATAGGTGTTGTCGTGAAAAGGGCTTAAGACACTTGTCCGTGCATAAAATCAGAATGAAAGTATAGCCTCAAGTACCTTAACTTGATGATACTTACTGGATATACTCCCAACTTTGGAAACGTTATTTAATGACACATACGTGAAAAGTAAAATTCCATTTTCTCTTTGAAGCAGTAGACATTAATAATATTTTTCCAGCTTTTCCAATTATTTGTACTCAACATAAGAAATTAATTTGTGCATACATAAAAGTACTCCTAATCGAATTGATATTTCTGTGGATTATGATAGTTGGCATAGGGTCAAAAGGAAAATCACGCTTACTCGTGGAGTAAGTTTCAATAGGGTTATTTCTCAAGGGAGAAATACAGAACGAATCCAATATGAAATATTAAACAATGTCAATAAGCTAAAGATAATATTAACTATACGCCGCTATGAATGTGAACATACATATGAATTAAAATTGAATTTCAGTCCGACCACGATATTTTAAAAATATTTGCCTTCTAAAGGATATTGTACAAACACAATACAATTTCCAGCCCTTATTCAATAGCAGGTCTACCATTGCTTCAGCCATGCAAAGGTTAGAAAACGTTATAAATAAAGTAATAAAATATATTTTTTTAAAGTATTGCTTTGTTGTGTTTCTGGACTATTTTACGTTTTTGTTTCTCTGACAACAGCGTCTGTATAAATGATGGAATCCAAATTCGTTGGACAATACTCGAAGTGTAGTTATTTCTTGAAACCAGGAATTTATTCAAAGATTCTGAAGTTCGAATTTTTATTCTAGGAACCTGTGACCACAATAGAGAGGTAAAAAGTAAGCTAAGATAGGACATACGTAAAGAAAATCTTTCCAAAATATATCCACATGATATAGACTCACAAGTTATTGTTTTCACGGGAATATCACTGGGATTCAACTAATACGAAAGCCTATATTTGAATTTGTTTCTTCAAAGAGGCTATGTACTAATTTATATCCCTTTAAAATCCTTGAACGTTGATAACAGATAATTTAAGTGTTCAAAATCAACTAAAAACTTGCAGACCAACAGGACCAGTAACATTTGAAGGAAGCTGGTCCGCCACAAGACTCGTTGGTCCTAGATTGTTTCTGAAAACAAATCCCGTTTGTAAAGGGTTGGTTTTGGCAACAATAATACATTCACAAAATAACATAAATTTAACCATGCTGGAAACAAATATTAAAAATAACTGAAATCGATTTTTGTGTTATTTTCTACTATATCCCCTAGTATATCATTAGATACATCGCTGCCATTGCAGGAGCAGTCAGAGTCAGAATCATCACACATTGTTACATTGAGCTCTGTCTCAGGTTTGCTTATATTATGTATCCTGATGATCAGGTAAATAGCTTTAATGTCACCCTTTAAAAATTCAAGCAGAGTCTGGGAAGAGATGAAGGCCTTTACACGTTGGCCGTCTTTCTCTAGTTGATACAGCATTAAAGAGATGAAGGTATTTACACGTTGGTCGTCTTTCTCTAGTTGATACAGCATTAAAGTGATGAAGGCCTTTACACGTTGGCCGTCTTTCTCTAGTTGATACAGCATTAAAGAGATGAAGGCCTTTACACGTTGGCCGTCTTTCTCTAGTTGATACAGCATTAAAGTGATGAAGGCCTTTACACGTTGGCCGTCTTTCTGAAAGTTGATACAGCATTAAAGAGATGAAGGCCTTTACACGTTGGCCGTCTTTCTCTAGTTGATACAGCATTAAAGTGATCAATGGCTGCAGTGGAATCAAAGTCACTTATGAACTGTGAGGAAGTCTGACATTGTGCTGCATGTTAGTCTAGCAGTATTTCTCTGCTCATTTTTTTTCCCTCACCCACACTTGCACTGTACAGCAGTCTTCGTTCGTTTCTTTTAATATATTTGGATCTCACGAGAAGCTGTTACTCAAAAAAGCGCAGTCTCTTTTATTTGCCTTTCTCTCCTCATCTGTTGTTCTAATCCGCCTCCAAGGATAAAATTTAGAGATGAAGTCACAGTACAAAAAAGGAAACTTTTATCTTAAAAATCAACCCTTAATTTCTTTATGATTGTTAATCCCTTAAGTCTATAACGCTTGATGATGCATCCTTTCCACAGAAACAGAGTAGGGATTGTGCTTGAAACTGATATATTGACGTTCATTTCCTGCTCATGTCTGCTGACAGACTTTATGTGTTGATGCCCAAAGAGCACAGTTTTTTTTTATTTATTTCATTTTTTTGATATTTGTTGGTGCACAACATCCACTCCATTCTATCAATTCTAAAGGACGGATTTCTTCATAGCTACAGGTATTTTGATGTCCTTCAAGGTGATACGAAGAGTAGATATATAGACCTTTTTTGTGTGCATCAGTATAAATAATCAGCAATATTAATACATTCTTCATTAGCCTGACAATTCAAAAAGTAGAACTTATTTTTAGAAATGCTAGGAAACTTTGTAAAATAATACAATCTAGACTCTCCACCCATTTATTTCCTGGATCCAAGCAAAACCCTACGGCTTTCCAAGGCTGGTATTTATAAGAATAAAACCTCTATCGAAAGCGACTTTAAATCTAGCATGCGCTGCACATCATGTGCAGTTTAATTTTTACTGAAAGTTGGACTATGGTTGAGATATAGTATATCTATTATTATTCAATACTTGTCCCAATTTTCATTGAACTATTTGTAATATCCCTTTAAAATCTGTACCACCATGCATATCATATTCTTGACAATACTGGATGCTTGTGAACAATAGGGAAAACGGTGGAATAAACCATCACAAACAAATTACATTTTACATGAAAAGTTGTTTTGTTTTCCAAACAAAAAGCTGGGGAATTAGTCGAATTTAGCGAAATTCTTATACACTTACCCACTGCCCAAAAATGAGTCATGCAATATTTTTAAAAAATTCTTAATATCAGAACTTCGATTCCGATCTCATCTATTCATTCTTTATTAGTAAATAATAAAAATTGTCTGCTAATGTTACGTTGTCGTTTTGTGACAACAGCGTCTCTATAAATGTTAGAATCAAGATTAGTTTGAAAATATTTTAAGTGTAAATATTTATTGAACTCAGCAATTGATCTGAAAGTACGAACTTGTATTCTAGTACCTTGTGCCTAGTACATACAGGCATAATTATCTAAGATAGGACAAATCTATCCAATGTTATCCACCTAATATAAACTCACAAGAAATTATATCTGTAAATTTACTGTTTTCTTGACTACATCACTGGTATTCAACTAATTAGGCAACTTCTATTTTAGTTTCCTTGTTTCTTGACAGAGGCTTTGTACTCATTTTCTATGCATTTTAGGTCTTTGGATTTAAACGATAGATAATTACAGATTTTTAAATGAACTGAAAAACTTACCGACCAAAATGACCAGTAACATTTAAACGAAACCTGTCTGCCATAAGATTCGCTGGCCCCAGATTTTTCTGGCAAAATTTCCACAATTTTTAAGGGATGGTAATGGCAGCATAAATACATTCGCTAAATCATGTAAATGTAACCATGTTGGAAACAAATATAAAAAATCTAATTTTATCTTTTTTTTTTTTTTTTCTTTTTTTTTTTCTCTTCTGCTTTATCCCCAGTAGCGTTTGGCTACAGAAGCCCTTGCTGTACGACTCAGTATTTTCTTTCCTGCAAGTCAATGGTTGCATATTCTAGTTCATCATTACTGTCACTGTCATTGAGTAGTCAGAGTCATAATCACTGCAATAGCCATCATCATCAGCTATTTTATCCTCGAGCACCTGCCTCAAAGTTTGCGTACATCATATATCCTGGTGATCAGGTAAAATAGCTTCAAAAACGTCCCTTGAAAGTTCCAGTAGAGTTTGGGAAAGACGGGGGTCTTTGCACGTTGGTCGTCTTTCAGCGATGAATGGCTGTAATGGGATCAAAGTCACTGATAAATTATGAGGAGGTTTAACATTGTACTGCGTTTTAATCAAACCGGTATTGCTGTGTTCATTTGTTTTAAATATTCTTTATTTGACTGAAATCATGTTTGCACTCTAAAACGGTCTTCATGCATTTCTTCTGGCATATTTGGAGCTATCGACAAGCTGTTGCTCAAAAACGAACATTCTTTTAGATTTGTCTTTCTCTCCTCATCAGTTGTTATTTTTTTCTAGGGTCTGGTGCGTTTACTATTCCCATAGTTCACAACATCATGAAGCATCGCTGAACAGCACTTGCTCTTATCCGGATCACACGAATGCTTTAGATAATTGCGAATAAACACACAGGTCGTGTTTGGGTGACCTGTTTTGTGAAATTTTCATCCAAAAGCCAAGTCCACGTTGTAGGATGTTCGTTGTGCGCGTTAGAAGGCGCCCAATCAACTAAAGTTAATCTCAGAAAAATAAATATGACATATCACACTCGGCACTTTCCGACATCTTTGTTTGTGTCACTCTTGCTTGAGAGGTGGTGTCAGTTCTCAGTCTGAGAAAAACATTCGCGAACAATGTATTTCAAGTTAGGGCGAGGAGAAACACCAAAATATTGTTATCGTGTCAAGTATTGTCTCTCGCAAAGACATCCTCAGCTTCGCAGACAACCATGACTAGTCTTTGGAAGAAAAAGTTAAATGCGATGTGATTGGCTGTTCTTAATCAATTAAATATATTTTAGTTTGTTCTTTCTTGAGTAACTGCTTCTCCGGTACTCTAAATATGTAAGTTGACAGAAGTGAAGACCGCACTAGATTCTATTAAATAATTGAACATGGCAGTTACACAGAGAACAATTTAGTGGTCCACAGAACATACAACGTTTTAGTTATACAGACCCGACGTTATTTACCCAGGCTAAGAGCCGGCGGGCAGGCGTCAGTTTAAAACGTTTGGATAAAGCCCTTCTAGATTATTATTATTATTATTATTATTATTATTATTTTCTTCAATTTTTTTTTTTTTTTTTTGGTAATTACCATTCATAGCAAATTGAATGTTAAAGTTTATCCGAAAATTTTTCAAGAATGATTTTCACAAAAATATCGACGATTAGGGCATATTTGAGAACTTAAGGAAATATGTACGATAAGACGCGAGTAAACCGCGTGTTTTCACCTACCGGAACAGGTCTCTAGACCGTATATTATAGTTCAGATAAGTCTGTAATGATGTTGTGAAACCTTCTTAATAGTATAATCTCGAAAATATTTTCCCTACACCTTATTGCTAACAAAACGATACTTAAAGTACATGAAAGTAATTGTGATATACAATGAACTTCCGGCACTTTCTAACAGACATACTAGAAGCTAGAAGTATATTGTCTTATTACTAACAATGGTAACAATGGTGCATGTGACATTTAACTATTGTCACATGGCGACTAAGTCTGGAAAAATGTCAAGGACCTTTATCTTTTGTGTGGAAAAAATAAATACTTATTCACTTAAAACTGGTGGTACAAATCTGCAAGGGTCTGGGTTTAGCGAACAGCATCTTTAACTCTTATATTTAATCATTCAGATCCATAAGCATGAAGAAAACAAACAGCTTCAAAAGAAGGGGAGCGGGATCCGTTTTATTTTCATCATGTTATACATTCAGTACAAATAAAGGTATATCTATTTTGTGTTGTATAGAACAATGAAGCCTAATGTGGTTCGTTTTAAACTATACCCTACCTACGAAGAACATTTGAATATAAGATTGATCCTGTTGAGGACTCTGTTGGTGGTGTATGTTTGAATATAAGATTGATCCTGTTGAGGACTCTGTTGGTGGTGTATGTTTGAATATAAGATTTATCCTGTTGAGGACTCTGTTGGTGGTGCATGTTTGAATATAAGATTTATCCTGTTGAGGACTCTGTTGGTGGTCTATGTTTGAGTAGAAGATTGATCCTGTTGAGAACTCTGTTGGTGGTGTATGTTTGAATAGAAGATTGATCCTGTTGAGAACTCTGTTGGTGGTGTATGTTTGAATAGAAGATTGATCCTGTTGAGAACTCTGTTGGTGGTGTATGTTTGAATAGAAGATTGATCCTGTTGAGGACTCTGTTTGTGGTGTATGTTTGAATAGAAGATTTATCCTGTTGAGGACTCTGTTGGTGGTGTATGTTTGAATATAAGATTGATCCTATTGAGGACTCTGTTGGTGGTGCATGTTTGAATATAAGATTTATCCTGTTGAGAACTCTGTTAGTGGTGTATGTTTGAATATAAGATTGATCCTATTGATGACTCTGTTGGTGGTGCATGTTTGAATAGAAGATTGATCCTTTTGAGGACTCTGTTGGTGGTGTATGTTTGAATAGAAGATTTATCCTGTTGAGAACTCTGTTGGTGGTGTATGTTTGAATAGAAGATTGATCCTATTGAGGACTCTGTTGGTGGTGCATGTTTGAATAGAAGATTTATCCTGTTGAGGACTCTGTTGGTGGTGCATGTTTGAATAGAAGATTTATCCTGTTGAGAACTCTGTTGGTAGTGTATGTTTGAATATAAGATTTATCCTATTGAGGACTCTGTTGGTGGTGCATGTTTGAATATAAGATTTATCCTGTTGAGAACTCTGTTGGTGGTGTATGTTTGAATATAAGATTTATCCTGTTGAGAACTCTGTTGGTGGTCTATGTTTGAATATAAGATTTATCCTGTTGAGAACTCTGTTGGTGGTGTATGTTTGAATAGAAGATTGATCCTGTTGAGGACTCTGTTGGTGGTGTATGTTTGAATAGAAGATTGATCCTATTGAGGACTCTGTTGGTGGTGTATGTTTGAATAGAAGATTTATCCTGTTGAGAACTCTGTTGGTGGTGTATGTTTGAATAGAAGATTGATCCTATTGAGGACTCTGTTGGTGGTGCATGTTTGAATATAAGATTTATCTTGTTGAGGACTCTGTTGGTGGTGCATGTTTGAATATAAGATTTATCCTGTTGAGAACTCTGTTGGTGGTCTTTGTTTGAATATAAGATTTATCCTGTTGAGGACTCTGTTGGTGGTGCATGTTTGAATATAAGATTTATCCTGCTGAGGACTCTGTTGGTGGTGCATGTTTGAATAGAAGATTTATCCTGTTGAGGGCTCTGTTGGTGGTGCATGTTTGGATATACAATTGATGGATCGTGTAGAGGACTCTGTTGGTGGTGTATGTTTATAATCATTTCTTCATGAATCTCTCACAATTGATTATCTACCATTATTGTGATATATAATGATCATGAAATAATATGAAAAGTAGAAAAATGAAGTGTACGTTCTAAGAGATAAAAGAAGAAAAAAACATGGAATGGTAGAAGAAAAAATAAAGAACTTGAAAATCAATAAGATTACATCTTGCATATGATATTCTTGACAATATTGGATGTTTGTCAGAAACGGGGAAGAAATGATGGAAGAAACCATTTCATTTGAAAGGTTTTCTTTTCCAAACAAAGAGCTGGGAAATTATTCAAATTTAACGAAATTCCCACCCACCCCGAAAAAATCAATCATTCAGCATTTTATGCAACTTGGACGTGAATCTAATTTATTATTTCATTATAATTGAGAGTTTTCCTTTTCACATATAGAAAGATAGAAGGATTTCAATTTTATGAGACTCGCGTTTTGAGATACTAGTACTTCAAGAAGCTGGAACCTGATAATCAGTTTCCCAACCATTTATTTCATTTATTTATAATGTGAACCATAAACTTTTCAGTGGTCAACCCTCCCCAAATCCCTAATCATTAGACGATTAAATACTCATGTCTAGAAGTCATTAAAATAATGCATGTCTCCAGTATTCACGAAGGCAAACAAAACATATATTTGAATGGTACATGGGGGGGGGGGGGCAGAAATATGACTCTGACTAAATCACAACTCAATTATTTTGTTGGCCTTGGTTGAAATGAATTACGAGCATGAATCCGTTTCAATTTTGTTTATAATCAAGGTCACTAATACTCCCAGACAACAATTACAGTTGACACATTTGTCACAGCGCCAAACGCACCCTGTTTATCACGGATCAGCCTTACTGTCGGGGGAAACATGACTACCAACTGAAAGCACCAATCATGAATTAGCAACCACTGACCCTTGATGTCCATATCATGCACACTACGTAACAAGGTTTTTCACATTTAGACGACCTAGTTTGTTTACTAGCAATTTTATGTTTACTAGCCTGAAAGATATAGAGAAGTAACATTTGAAAGATATTGAGAAATAAGAATATAGTTCCGGTGAATAAGAATGGTTTTGAGAACGAGACCCGGATCCAAATCAAAACTGTTAACTTAGCACACGTCATATATTGCTCATTCAAAAACAAAACTTATTCCGTCGGTTGTCTGAATTACCGGACGTGCAGCCAATAATTCAAACATCCATCCCTAAATATTGCAGTATAATTTGATTGCCTAGCTAAGCTGCATAAAAGTGTATTGTGCTAGTTGCCTCTAAAACTGAAATACAGATAGTTCGATTAAACAAATGTTCCTCTGCTCTTCGAATTTGGAAAGTTCCGATATATTTTATTTATTGTACGTCACGATGACGGTATTCATGGTCAGAGGCTCCCATTGATAAGGACTTCGGTCAATTGCAAAGTCTGTATTGGACCTAAACTTTGTTCAAACACGTTGATGGACATGTTATTCGGCGATAACTATTTTATTTATTTGTAATTTGATTTTTACAACAGAAAAGTGCAAGTTCCGGACGACTGCCGTCAACTTTACAGAAAGGTCCCATCTTAACAGAACCTAAGACTAACACACATACATATATATATATATATATATATATATATATATATATATATATATATATATATATATATATATATATATATATATATATATATATATATATATTGTAACAGCCCTCGATTGTAGAGGTGTCCAACTTTATTTGTATTCCCTTTCGGCGCCTCACCATGTACAGTCTACTCAAAACATGTGTTCGTCGATTGCCACATTCGCGAGCTCAAATTCGCAATGGATATGCAATATTTGTTGATAATTTTAATCTCACTTGAGTTAAGGATGATAAATATCGGTAGTTACCATGTATTAGCGCTAACATTATCAGTAGAAGTTCAATTTTCGTAGCTATACAATCACGAGACATCTCGTCTTTGCTTACAGTGGAATCTCCCATAATACCTTTAGGTATCCGGAGTCCGCATTTCATTCGTGACGTCAGGGGTCACAGAGGTTAGGGTTTGGGCCGAGATCATATAAACCTCGACCGACGGATAGCGTTCGAGTCGCATCCCTGCAGTCAGAGTGGTTACTAGCTTTATGTAAAATTTATTTTTTGGATAGTATTGGGTGGGGTACATTTAGAAGAGGTAACAACACAAAAGATTTGTTTGAAGAATATTTGTTTTAATCAGTTAATACTGTTATTAAGATTTAGAGAAACTTTCATATTTATCTTTACACTGAAGTAAATTTGATATCAATGGAAACGTCAGTGATCCAGAAGTAGCAGACTACAGGCGTCAGCAGTATTGTACACCTCCATATACTCTCTCTAAAACATGGATATGTTATGATAGAATTCTCAAGAAATTTGTATAGCTCAAATTTTTATAATTCAAATTTTATAATTCTTTAATCGATGAATTTTTAAGGAATTTTTATAAAGAGTAAGTTTTCTTTTATAATTCAAATGTTTATAATTTTTAATAAAACAGAATTTTTAGCGCTTGAGTTCTCTAAAACATTATAGTACAAAAGTGTAAAGCATTGATACTATGCGGTAGGAGTGAGATTTTTCTGACAATACACAGGTGGGATATTGTAAAGGCAAAATGCTGATGGTAGCAAAAATTCTTTCACGTCTACGTAATTCAACACCTTCACCTGACCAGCTCAACAACCTTCGTTTGAGGAGCGTAGTTCAACTAACCTATAACCATTTTTGGAAAGGGGAATGCGTTGTATGAGAGTCTCGTGAAAATCTCGTGGCTGGAGACCTCGCTTTAGCCTGTATCGCCTGAACTCATGGCCTTATATAGAAAGAGTGCGCATTCCTTGACCAAGAACCGAATATAAGGCGCTGCGCGCCTTGAGAAAATAGTTGCTACGTCTCTTTCATCTGAAGTATTGTTTGTGCTTGCAGGTAAGAAAAATTATTTTATTGTATTTTAAAAAGACTTTTGGTAAGATTTTTTAGGTGCTGGAAGGTATTTTTCTTTCTCTCTTGAAACATTATGTGTTTTTATTCTTAATATTTAATTGCAAATTATACTCTTTTAGTAATTTATATACATTATAACTGTGTAGATTTTTGTAGGAATTTATATGAATTGTAATTGTGTGCATTTTTATTGAAATTGTAATATTGAATTGTTGTAAAAGATTTGCTGCCAACTTCATGCGTTTGATAAATTAAGTTAGAAATAAAATATCGTTTGGTTTGTAAAAACATGATTCATTATCTTTATTTTGGTCGTAGTTCGAAATATTAAGTTTTACTATATTTTAAGTTATTTCGGGCCATCTTTGGTTTATTCAATATTTAATAAATTACATCAGAATTCAAAAATACAGAAATTAAATAAATGTATGAAGTCGGCAAGCTTAGAATCAATATATCAATTATACTTGTATTCTTGTATTTAGAATATATATCTTCTTATGTAGTTTTTATTTGGAATGTTTTAATTTAATAAGAGTTGCTACGTCTCTTTCATCTGAAGTATTGTTTGAGCTTGCAGCCTCCTTTGTATTTCGAACCCGGTACCCCTCTCGCACCCCAGCGATGTAGCCAACACATCGCAAGGAGTGACACCTCCGCAAGGGAGGCCGCACAGAAATTTTGCTGGGCAAACTTTTCATCATTCATAATAAACGTGGCCCAAAGAAAAACGATCCTAATAATTGGCAACCATGAAATTCTATGCAGAATAAGTGATGGTACAATTCCTTGCATAATACATGATGCCAATGCCGAAAACATCTTTTCATAATAAGTAGTGAAGTGGTGGTGGTGACTTTGCAAAAACCTTTCATAATAAGTGGTGGAGAACAATGAAGTCCTGTGTCACTCCGCACAACTACGACCTACGAAACAGACTCGCACCAAATCTCTTGCGACCAGCAGATTTCACTTCGCCCAGCCAAGCCACGTCAACGTCAACTCCAGTAACAACGCCATTGCCACGACAAGCCACAGCACCACATAATCTACAAGATTTACCATCGATTCCAGCCACTTCACTTTTGCTAGACTATCCGGCATCAATATATTCATCGCCCGTGACACTTCTGCCACCAACATCCAGCTGTGCCACAATTCCAACGACCGCAACACACACAGTGCCAACGCCTTTTTCAGTTCCGGTGACCCAGACTCTATTTGACCATGATCTGACCCCGCCGCTGACCACTCCGAGAAGTTCGAGCCACGACCAGTCATTCTCAGCGACTTCATCTCCAGAGACAGTGTTTCCTAGTTATATTGATAGTACTCTTTTTCCCTCGAACCCGATAAACATTACTAATACTTCGCCCGCTGCGTCGGTGCAAAGAACATTTAGGGTTCAGCCGTCTAATGTTGTGACTTTTTCACGGAGTGAAAATTCTTCAGGAAACGTTCGATTCTCGTATACAGGTATGTCTTCTGCTATTAAATTAGATGTTTTTAATGGTGATCAGTCTCAAAATCCTGTTACATGGTTAGATCATTTTGTACAGTGGGTTAGATTTTATGACTTGTCTGATACAAAGGTTTTAAATGCTTTTCCTTTTCATCTTCAAGGTCATGCTAAAATTTGGTATGATACACTATCTGACAGTGTTAAGAATGATTGGTCCAATCTGGTATCAGCCTTTAAATCAAGGTTTCAGCAGAATGATGTCATTTTAGATCTGTCAATTTTGCAAACACAGCAAGGGTCATCTGAAACAGTTTTGAATTACTTAAGTCGCCTTTTACAAATTGCAACAAACAAAATCATTCTAGATCAAGTATTGTTAGCGGTGGCTTTAAATGGGTTAAAACCAGCTATCAAAAGGATAGTCATGAACAAAAATCCAACAAATATGGAAGATTTACGTCAAGCTGCAACTTTGGCAGAAAAATCCATGGTCGCCGCTGATAACCCTGATCTGTCTACACTTCATACATTTCTATACGAAATGAAACAAATCAAAGACGAGATTAAGGTTGTTAGCACAAAACAGAACCAAGGACATAACTCATTTTCTCAATCTCAGGCACACCTAAATGTAACCAAGCAGCCATTTAGACCTCAACAATCCAATTACCAATGACGAAATTTTTATGCTCAAGCAACAAATGTTCCAAACTTTCCACCACCAATTCCGCCGATTCCAAATTCATATGGTAGGAATAATTACTCGTCTCCATCAGCTCGTAAACCTACCTACCAACCACAACAACAAAACCGTCCACAAGCACCATGCTTTGGATGTGGTGATTTTTGTGCATCACGTGCAGTCTGCCGTGCGCGCAATGCCCAGTGCCATTTTTGTCACAAAATGGGACACTTTTCTCGAGTGTGTTTGACATCACAACGACAATAGGGATTCGCGCCTATCCGGGGGTCCCAACCCTACGGTAGGCCTATTGAACACTTACAAGTTACCTTGGTAACACCCATTCACAAAAATCTTATTCCTATTACTGTTCGAGACAAAATAACAAACGCATTAGTAGACACAGGAGCACATATTTCCGCTATCAGTACGAAATTTCTTTCCCGTACAGGTTTAAATTCTCGCCACTTCCAGCCCTCAAATATTACTCAGATTATAGGCGCTGGCGGTGAATATCGCAACGTTTCGGGTCTTGTCAATCTTACTTTCCGAATAGGAGGTGTTTGTCTGTCTCATTCATTCCATGTAATACCGGCCTTACATCATTCGGTTATACTTGGAATTGATTTCTTGACCACACATAAAGCCATTTTAGATCTTAACATGCAAACGCTCTCCTTATTAGACAATACGGTAGTCATCAATCTTATCCATAATCAAATTGGGTTAGCGCGTGCCGCTTGTACCATGTTGGTTCCGCCAAACAGTATTTCCAATATTGCTGTCCGTATCAGTAAGATTCCAAAAGGCACAGTTGTCTTGCTTGAACCATCTCATACCATTCGAAATTCCAAAATTATTCCGGCCCGCACGATCGTAACAGTTTCGAAAAAGACTTACATTCAAATAATTAATCCGATACCTTCGGTAATGCATGTCCCTGTCAATACCGTATTAGCCTCTGTGGACGCACTACACCCTCAAACCATATTTAGCATGGAGGGGGAGACTGTTGCTCAAGATAACTCAGTCAATGCTATGAATACTCAAGAAACTCAGTCAAAAGAGCCAATTAACTTCGATTTACATTCCGCAGACTTGACAGAAACCCAAAAGCAGGAACTTCTCTCATTTTTGAATAAGAATAGGGATGTTTTTGCCACTAACTTGGATGAATTAGGTCGTACTACTGTATTCACTCATCGCATAGAAACAGGTGATTCTATGCCGGTTCGTTGTCAACCTTATCGTGCGTCACCGCACATCAACAAAGAAATTGACAGACAGGTAGGCGAACTATTAAAACATCAACTTATTGAACCCAGTTCATCTAGCTATGCATCCCCTGTTGTGTTAGTGAAAAAGAAAAATGGTGAATATTGCTTTGCTATTGATTATAGGAAAGTTAATCAAGTGACACAACCAATGACATTCCCACTTCCACGATTAGAGGATGTCGTTGATGCAGTTGGACAAACACAACCTTGTCGTTTCAGTACTTTAGATTTAAATTCGGCAAATTGGCAGGTAGCTATGGATCCTGAAACCAAACACAAAAGTAGTTTCATAACATCACGTGGTCTTTACCAATGGAATGTAATGCCATATGGACTTAGAAATGCCCCTGCTGCCTATTGTATTCTATTGGGTCATGTGCTTCGAGCTATACCTTGGTCAACTTGTCTCGCATACATAGATGACCTCATCATTTTTTCCAACTCATTTGAAGACCATCTCAAACATCTTGACCAAATTTTTCATCGTCTTCGACAAGCAAATTTGACCCTTAAACCTTCAAAATGCGTATTTGCAGCCTCTGAAGTCGTGTATCTTGGTCACAAATTCTCAAAAGAGGGAATTAAGGTAGATGAATCTAAAATTGATGCTGTTACAACATTTCCAGTTCCTAAAACGCAGAAGGATGTTAGGAGTTTCTTAGGGTTATGCAATTATTACAGAAAATTTGTCCACGGCTATGCCACCATAGCAACACCATTAAATAAATTACTGACAAAGGACAGTCCTTTTCTTTGGACAGACAAGTGCCAACAAGCATTTGAAACTCTTAAAACGGCTCTGACTTCAGCGCCTATTTTGGCTTATCCTGATTTTAACAAATCTTTCAAACTCACATGCGATGCAAGTGGCACCTCTTTAGGATATATTTTGTCTCAAATGGGGACAGATGACAAAGAGCATGTTATTGCTTACGGTGGTAGAGCCTTGACGGACGCCGAAAAGCGTTGGTCAGTCACTGAACAGGAATGTTTAGCTGTTTTGGAAGGTATCAGAACATATCATGTTTACTTATCACATCAGAAATTCTCTGTCATTACAGATCACAAAGCATTAGTTTGGCTTAAAACAGTTAAACACACTTCAAACAGATTAATTCGTTGGTCACTCCGTTTACAAGAATACGATTTTGACATTGTATACACGCCAGGCACTAAAAACACAAACGCGGATGCGCTTTCGCGTCGTCATTATCAACAACCTGGTAGCATGCCAAACGGTGTGGAGCAATCTCCTACTCCCATAGATACGGAAATCACTGAGGTTACCTTTTGGTATAGTGATGAAAATATTCCGACTCTGTCTGCTGTCCAGGTTGATAACGTCACACGGAATGATTCCTCTCCAGATTTACCAGCTATCGCCCAATATCAGCGCGAGTGTTCTGATTTCAAAGACATGTATCTTTATGTAGAGCAGGGAATATTGCCAGACAATTCTCGTCGTGCTAAAGCTATTCCATACAAAGCAAGCCAGTACGAGCTCATCAATGATGTTTTACATAATTTTTTCTAACCCCGAACTAAAAACAGAACTTCATCTGATCAACTCATAAAACAAGTAGCTTTACCAACAAATTTGAGACATGATGTTCTTCTGTTCTATCACGATTCAAAAGCAGGTGGTTGTCATTTGGGTGTTCAAAGAACCTATCAAGCTATCAAACAAAAATACTTTTGGCCAAAAATGTACCAAAATGTGTATGATTATATTACATCTTGTTCTCAATGCCAACTGATTAAACGAGATACAAATGCTCGGAAAGCTCCATTACACCCCTTGCCTCCAGAAGATGGATTTTCTCGGTGGCATATGGACATTTTGTGCATGCCTAAAAGTAAACAAGGTTACCAATATATTCTATTGGTTACAGACAGTTTGTCACATTGGTCTGAGGCATTTCCTTTACATTCCCAAACAGCAACAGAAATTGCCAATGTCCTGTACAATGAGATATTCACACGCTATGGAGCACCGCGAACACTTGTTAGTGATTGTGGACGAAACTTTATGTCTCAGATTGTCCTCGCTCTTTGTGAATTGTTCCAGGTGACTCGTCATCATACTAGCTCGTATCACCCACAAACCAACGCGGCTTGTGAACGGATAAACAGTACGCTAGCACAAAGTTTGCGAGCCTACTGCAATCAGCACCAAGATGATTGGCCGTCCATATTGCCTAGCGTAATGATGGCATTTCGGATGAGCCCTGCAGTAAACTCAACAGGTTGCTCACCCTTTTACATGGTCTTTGGGAAAGAAATGACCTTACCCTTAGATGTATCTCTTACACCTCGCGAGACCGTTCAGAAACAAACCCAACATTACGTTGAGCAGTTAATCCAAAAATTGAAAATAGTTCAGGAAATAGCTAAAACAAATACTCGTGACGTACAGCACACAAGCAAACAAAGATTTGATCATTAAGCGAGGGAACCTTCTTTTCGTGTAGGAGATTATGTCCATCTCCAGATCTCAAAAATACCTGTAGGGTTATCTAAAAAGCTCCACCCACGATGGGAGGGTCCGTTCTACATTACTCGCTTGGGTCCGAATAACACATACAAATTACGTCGCTGCTCCAACAACAAAGAAATCAAATCCTTTATGCATGCAAACAGACTTAAATTGTACAAAGATCCTAGGGATCATCGGCCTCCGACACCGGATGCAGCCGACACAGTCCCTCAGCCAAACAAGGCACCACACAACACCACCCGAGATGATCAGTCACACGTTGGTGATGATCAGACAAACTGGTATTCAGTTGACAAACTCTTGAAATCCAAATGGATTTCTGGGAAGAAGCATTACCTGGTAAAGTGGACCGATGGATCCACGCCATCATGGCAGCCAGCGGAGAATATTACTCCGGCATTAAAAGAAGCATTTCACAGAACTCACACGCAATCAAATACACGTGGTAAACGCACAGGTCGAATATTTCGTACTTGAATTTCAATACGAAACTCTGAAGGATTTTTCCTTCGTCTATGTGAGAGATAATTATAGTCCTATCCTCCATTCCATCTTTCATTCATGCCTTCTATTCCTTTCTATTCTACTTGCTCGTGAGCTCACCTCTCAGAAACCTTTCTCTTTTCTTTAAGGTATGGGTGGAATGTGGATTTGGATCGTGGGACTGCTTTTCTTGACTCTGAATCCAGGGTCTGCAGTGGATGAGCAAAGACTGAATTATGGAGTTATCTTCCAATCTCTCTCACCAGTGTACTGTTCAGCCAATAAGTGGATTCACACTTTTCAAATCCGGCTTCCAGAGAACATTTCAGTTGAATCGATTGAATATTGTCAGAAAGGTGTAGCTTGTTCGTACAGAAATACTATTCTGCAACAGTTAAACGCAATGCGTCTTACAATGAATATGCAGTTCAATACAACGGTCTCATTAATTAATGAGTTAATCCCAGAAGGTGTTTTTCAACCTTCGAATGTGTTTAAAAGAGCGATTTTGCCCTTCATTGGTGAAATAGGTAAACACCTATTTGGTCTAGCGACAAGAGGAGATATTGCCACATTAGCAAGTCACATAAACATGTTAACGCAGCAGAATAATAAAGTCATTGGTGCCCTCGCTCGACATGGAGGTGATTTTTCCTCCTACATAACACAGGTCGATCATAGATTTCATAACATGTTATTGGCTATCGGTCGAAACTCCAAAGCGGTTCGGCTTTTAGAGAAAAATTTGGCTGAAACTGTAGAAAACATACGTGATCAGGATCAGAAAACGGAAGAAATTATTGCCGCTCAAATGCTTGAGTCCCAACAGGTTCGTCATGAATTAGACAAATTACAGATAGCAACAGCAGAATTAGCAGCAGGGAAATTACCCCCAATACTGATTCCGCCACACATTTTAATAGAGTCTATTAATCAGATTGAGGCAATTGTATCTAAGGATTATCCGGGTTATTCTATAACGCCAAAAGATCCACGTTACTATTATCAGTTTGGTTCATTTATCGCTACGCGCAAAGATCGCGACCTATATATAGCGTTACAGATTCCAATGTCGTCACGACAGAGACCCTTCGAGATGTATCGAATTCAATCATTTCCAGTACCAATAAATGCATCTTCTACACATGCTACACAATTACTTGATTTACCTGACATAATACATGTCTCGGATGACCACCAATTCTACACAACACTAGCGTCTTCGACCTTAAATCAGTGTACCGGCAAGGACCTTTTACATTGTAATATTCGCCCTACGCTGAAACCCTTGTCTCAACTCGAATGTTTCAATAGTCTTTTTCTTGATGATAAAGATAGCATTCACCGCACTTGTAACTTCAGGTTCATGCCAAACCGCGTTGTACCACATATTCTAGATATCTCCTCAAATCAGATATTAGTTTATCTAATGGATGAAATTATTTTGGAATGTCACAATCAACGTCGCGTCATAAAAGGTTGTCGCTTCTGTATCATGAATATCCCTTGCCATTGCGCAGTTGTTACTACCTCTATGACATATGATGGCCATATCACTACGTGTTCGGGCAATTCAACAAAAGTTACACAACTTCATCCGATCAATCTAGCACTCTTACAGCAGTTTTTTAATTCTTCACATTTAGCAGCCATTTTGGGTAACTCGTCCTTTGATAACCCCTTGACAATTTCACTGCCTGAATTCAAACTTTATGAACATCAAATGTCAGAATTTTTTGCGACAGATAAAGAAATTGATTTAAGTAATCACATAAAAAAAAGAGTAAAATCACATAAAAAAAAAAGAAAAAAAAAATGCAACGCATGCATAATAATGATAGTAGAAATGTGTAGTACCGCCTAGTTATGATGACAATCATCTAACAGGCCTAGATATTTAATATATAAAACATGTCATGCACTTATTGTAATTTTTGGTATTTTTATACTTTCCAGCAGTCTTATGTCTTTTATATTAACTTCTTGTTCTTTTATCGAGCCTCGAGGACTCGGCTCAAATGACCAGGAGGGTATTGTTATGATAGAATTCTCAAGAAATTTGTATAGCTCAAATTTTTATAATTCAAATTTTATAATTCTTTAATCGATGAATTTTTAAGGAATTTTTATAAAGAGTAAGTTTTCTTTTATAATTCAAATGTTTATAATTTTTAATAAAACAGAATTTTTAGCGCTTGAGTTCTCTAAAACATTATAGTACAAAAGTGTAAAGCATTGATACTATGCGGTAGGAGTGAGATTTTTCTGACAATACACAGGTGGGATATTGTAAAGGCAAAATGCTGATGGTAGCAAAAATTCTTTCACGTCTACGTAATTCAACACCTTCACCTGACCAGCTCAACAACCTTCGTTTGAGGAGCGTAGTTCAACTAACCTATAACCATTTTTGGAAAGGGGAATGCGTTGTATGAGAGTCTCGTGAAAATCTCGTGGCTGGAGACCTCGCTTTAGCCTGTATCGCCTGAACTCATGGCCTTATATAGAAAGAGTGCGCATTCCTTGACCAAGAACCGAATATAAGGCGCTGCGCGCCTTGAGAAAATAGTTGCTACGTCTCTTTCATCTGAAGTATTGTTTGTGCTTGCAGGTAAGAAAAATTATTTTATTGTATTTTAAAAAGACTTTTGGTAAGATTTTTTAGGTGCTGGAAGGTATTTTTCTTTCTCTCTTGAAACATTATGTGTTTTTATTCTTAATATTTAATTGCAAATTATACTCTTTTAGTAATTTATATACATTATAACTGTGTAGATTTTTGTAGGAATTTATATGAATTGTAATTGTGTGCATTTTTATTGAAATTGTAATATTGAATTGTTGTAAAAGATTTGCTGCCAACTTCATGCGTTTGATAAATTAAGTTAGAAATAAAATATCGTTTGGTTTGTAAAAACATGATTCATTATCTTTATTTTGGTCGTAGTTCGAAATATTAAGTTTTACTATATTTTAAGTTATTTCGGGCCATCTTTGGTTTATTCAATATTTAATAAATTACATCAGAATTCAAAAATACAGAAATTAAATAAATGTATGAAGTCGGCAAGCTTAGAATCAATATATCAATTATACTTGTATTCTTGTATTTAGAATATATATCTTCTTATGTAGTTTTTATTTGGAATGTTTTAATTTAATAAGAGTTGCTACGTCTCTTTCATCTGAAGTATTGTTTGAGCTTGCAGCCTCCTTTGTATTTCGAACCCGGTACCCCTCTCGCACCCCAGCGATGTAGCCAACACATCGCAAGGAGTGACACCTCCGCAAGGGAGGCCGCACAGAAATTTTGCTGGGCAAACTTTTCATCATTCATAATAAACGTGGCCCAAAGAAAAACGATCCTAATAATTGGCAACCATGAAATTCTATGCAGAATAAGTGATGGTACAATTCCTTGCATAATACATGATGCCAATGCCGAAAACATCTTTTCATAATAAGTAGTGAAGTGGTGGTGGTGACTATGCAAAAACCTTTCATAATAGATACACAAAATACTTTTTAAAAGTGTAGGTTCATTACACAGAATCTCTCATAATTTATTTATGTATTTAATTAATTTTGATGTGTTCGTTTTGAGCAGACGTCCCCCCCCCCCGTTTCTTTAGCATTAAGATAGTTAATGGTTGAGGTATAAGCAAATCTAAAGATTGTAGTGAGTTGTGATGATTTGCTTTTATTTGCAACTGTAATATAAATTCTTGTACACCTTGTACACTTAGAAATTTCCAGTCATATATTTTATTAACAATTTGACTATTATTCACTCTGTGGATTGTTAAGTAATATAAATTCTTGTACACTTAGAAATTTCCAGTCATATATTTTATTAACAATTTGACTGTTATTCACACTGTGGATTGTTAACAAGTATTATACTGCATTAAGGAACATAGATAAATTACACTGTATAAATATAAAGTATAAATTCTTTATTGTGATATTGATGAATTTATTATCATGTTTGTCTTGTTCATCATAAAAGGCTGCAGTTCTCAATACACATTCTAGCAACCTTATCTTTGTCTGTATGTTATTAAAAAAATCCATTCAGGTTAAGAAAGTCCAATTGGGGGACAGACCCTTGTGTGGTAGGCGCTATCAGCGACTTAGTTTCTTTGTTTATCCCTTCTTCTCTCTATCCTATTTATCGTTACTTCTTTGTCTCGACCTTTCTATCATCTCTTTTTCCACAGATAAGGATTGAACACCAGGCAGAGTTGCAGAATAGGGGAAGCAGAGCAGAGTTCATCCTTACTGTTTATAATCTTCTTCTCTAGTCTCTCTGTCATTCACCTTTAGTCTCTCCACCATACTTCTCGATTCTCACTATCGTCTAGTGATTGTGGGGAGAGCTCTTTTTCCAGAATGAGCAGATAGAAAGCAGTAGTTCCAGTAGCTGTTTAACTCCAGGTCTCTCTCTCTCTCTCTCTCTCTCTCTCTCTCTCTCTCTCTCTCTCTCTCTCTCTCTCTCTCGGTGTTATGGGACAGTTCCAGAACTGTAGCAGTAGCTGGGTTCCTGAAAGAAATACTAAACAGCCTCATCTATTCTACTCAGTCTTTTACTTCTTCTTTTCTTTGTCTCATCTCTTTCTTCACGCATTTTTCCCCTTTCTTTAGGGGTGGTGGCAGCATATTACTAAGTACGTTGATGACCACATAAATGGTATAAATCGCGGCGGTATATACCTCTGACAAGGTTCTCATTTGTAAATTATAGTCCCGGCACGTTACAATATATATATATATATATACCTTCCCAGAAAGAAAATGACAGTACTTCGCTTATCATATAACAATTTTCCACGCACAATATCTACGTAATTTGAACATATTCATGCAAATTACTCATAATTCGGCTTCGTAACTGTATTATTTCGGTATTTTTTATCTTATCCATTGGGATTACATATTATACTTACACTGTTAACTGACTTTATTTTTGGCATGACGGTTTAGTCTACGATATGCGACTGAATTCTTTTCGTAATAGTTATTTCAAAACTTAATTGGAGAATAACTGTTTGTGATTTCTAATATTTCTCAATTAAATCAATGTTTCTCTTTTTGAACTCATTGATTAGAAATCATTTAACGAATACAAAACAGCACGTGATATTTAAGCAATAAAGCTGCATCTCGCGCTTTATTGGGGATGTTAACGTACAACGTTATCACTTTATTGGGCATGTTAGCATACAACGTTATCACGAGGAATGTAATCAATAGAAAATTACATTTTATATGAATTTATTTAACATTACGTAGCTGCTAGACGTGGTTTATGGACTTGATTTGTTGTTGTTGTTGTTGTTTTGTTTGTATTTTTGTTGGGGGGGGGGATGCGTAACGGGACGGTAAGTGTACTGTCTATCCAAATGGGACCATTTTGGCTCATATCCCGTCGTAGTCCTGAACAGTTGGCAAACTTTGTAACTGCAACTTTTTATCAGATTACAAATATATAAAAACATGCGCAGAAACGCATTGGACAGATTACAAATATATAAAAACATGCGCAGAAACGCATTGGACAGATTACAAATATATAAAAACATGTGCATAAACGCATTGGACAGATTTGAGCAATCTACATGGCATACGATATTTCTAATCTAGAAATAAATCTTATATTCAATACTAGTAAACTTTGAATGGTGCAGTTACAAGGCATAAAATGGTCTTTTTTATGATGCCCAGATTGGAGGATACACCGCATGTTCCGGAACTCAACAGGAGTCCTGGAGGGACTTCTGTTCATACTTCGTACTTCAAACCTCCCATTCCAGATTTTTAATAGAAAGCTCGAGGAACTTTAGATTTCAGAGTTTACGGACTTCAGATTTCATAGAAGTACTGAAGTACTGGAAAAACTTCAGTTGAATTGTCCTCCAAATATAGGCAATCTTTGTTGTTTACCTCCAGTTGGATAAGCGGAATATGTTGTTACGGAATCAAGCCTCCTTTACTTTTTTTTATAATAATTTAATTTACTAATTTATGATCTCTGTTTTTTGTCTAAACAAAGGTTAGCATATCAGTATACACACGACTACTGCTCGATCAATAAGTGGTCACATGATAAATTGCGCGCGAAAGGAGCTTTTAGCTGTGTACTTTGGAAATTAACATTGTAGGGTCACACGCTGGAAATAGCACCTGATTTTGTCTCGCGCAGATAACCTAGATTCAGTGTACTTTTGTTTCATTATGAATAACAACTTGTTGACTGTTAATTCCAGTATAAAATAGCATTCTTGAGAATTAAATAATTAAATTGTGTTTACTTGAAGTAAATACATTCTAAAGGCTTCTAATGCTGACAGGAACTGCGTTGTGGATTTATTTGATTCTGCGCACTAGTGGTGTATAAATAGCAGATAGCCCAGTGATAAATCATTCTTTACAATTGCTTGAATGAAGAGAGGTTATTGAAATTATTCAGTTCAGTGTGGAATTTATTTAATTAGTAATTCATCTGAATTACTATACAGCTCCGTGGAATTATCGGACATTATTCTAAAACTTGTGAGATTCCAGACTTGCAAGGATTATTTTTGATTTATCATAACTTGTCAACTTCAGCACAGTACAGGCTTTTTCATTCGGAATACCACATCCGGATTATTTGGATTAACATCAGGAAGTGAACTTTAAAACAATTTAGGACTTTTTAGGATATTCTATACTGTAAGTTATTTTAATTCTTTCACTTTGATTGTTTGTTGAATTATTTTAATTCTTTTAGTATTTTAGGAAATTAAAGATTTGCATCTTAATCTTGAAAGCTTGTTTGTGTCTTTTATTCTGTTACATTACCCCTAGAGTCGTAACAATGTAGTACGACTGCTATTCCGGGAGCTAATAGCGAATTTAGGACACGACCAGGATCCATTCTGACGTTGATGAATATTTGGTGCACATCCTTTCGGCTCGCTTACATTTTGAAATTGCCGAGTGATAAGCAGGTGGCTTTTTTCCGTGAGTTGTATAAGGGATCAGTATGGAGCCTTTTGTGCCGTTCATGCACCCTTTGCGAATTTAACAAATCTGGGCCACATGGGGCCTTATGAGAATTTATCAGAGATGGGTCACTATGGGAATATAACATAGATGAGACATTACATTATGGGCTCTATGTGAATGGGTCACTATGGGGTCATGGGAATTGAACATGGATGAGCCACTTTAGTGAGATACAAGAATGCTGAAAATAAACGTAAACACCAACAGCAATTTCTTGAAGAAACTGAAACCAGACGGGAACTTGTTGAATCTGGCCCTATGAAAACTACATGAAAACTAGAAGTTTCGAATGGGTTTCTGAGTAGTTTCAGTGAAACTGAAACTTAATGATTCTAAACTGCCATGAATACCAAAAGGAAACTACTTATGGTTTCCGATAAACCTGAAACTGTTGGAAATTTCATGTTTCCCATGCACTAAAAGCATAATAGCATTCAAGAATGCAGAAACTGAACAGAGACACCACCAGCATCTTCTTGAAGTAACTGAACCACACTCAAATCTGTAGAATCTGTCACTATGAAAATCGAAAGAAATCTATAAGTTTCTGGATGGGTTTCTAAGTAGTTTCTGTGAAAGTGATGATGATTCTAAACTGTCTTGAAAACCAAACGGAAACTACTTCAATGGTTTCCGATAAACCTGAAACTGTTGCAAAATTTCATGTTGTAGATGCAGTGGAAACTGCACAGAAACAAGTAGGATCCAAGAATGCTAAAACTAAACGGAAATACCAACACCAATTTTCTGAAGTAAATGAAACCACACACTGTCATGAAACTAACGGAAAGAATACTTTCCGTAAAAAAAACAAATTCGGGAAACTACACGGAAACGTCATGGTAATTTTCGTTACTTGGAAACTTGGCTGAAACCAAGTGAGCACAGTTTGAGTAGTTTCTGCTCAGTTTCCGTTTTCTAGAAACCTCATTTTTTCAGGCAGTAAGTGTTTGAACCGATCTATTAATATGTCTGCGCAGCACTGGAACTAAGAGTGACAGTTTAGTCTATAAATGTGGCATCAGTTTCGGGGGGCCATGTGTTTCGGGGCTGCCATTTTATTTTGTTGGTATCACGTGATAACATGCAGCTGATGCAGCTATTGACGCAATTTTCAGACGTTTTATTGACATAAGTTTCACGCATTGATGCAAGTAAACAAAATACTTCGAGTTCGTCTAAATGCCGTAAGTATACACATTATACATAACAATGACCGAAAACATCAAATTTCCTAATTTCTTTATTTTTCAATAATGTCAATTGAATTGAAAGCCTTGGTGCAATTTAGTTTTTTGTCGTCTGTCAAATGAATAAAATCATGTGACGACTTCTTATCTCCGTCCACTTTGTAGAGGTTTTTTTTTTTCATACGGAAGCCCATTAATGAAATAAGTATCATTTTCGCTGTTTAATTTAATGGGGTTTTTTTTTCTTTCTTTCCATATTTGCAGTTTTGAATAAACAAAAAGAGAGCAATCGATTATAATAAAGAATATACTTTTTAACGATACATAAATATTTATATTATGGTTAGCATTTACATAATTTTATTAGAGATATTGAGAGAAATAAGTATTAACCTTTTCAAACTCTATCATAAATGCATTATACGCAGTTTTCCATAATTTTCAAAATGGTCGAAAGCTGCATCGAATCTCTCGTTTTATGACCTAGAAGCTATAACTAAAGCATACATAGATGTTAAGGAGACAAAAGAACAGTTAAAAAGGCGGCAAGGTTGCATAGTGTTCCCGAAACAACTTTACGCCAACGTGTGATTGGTGAAGTGACATTAATATCGTTAAATCGGGGCCAAATCCATTATTTTCCTTGAAGCAGAAAGTCAGGCTTGTAGACCACATTTCTCTCTTGGCGAAAGTAGGCTTTGGTTATGCCCATTCGGATGTATGTAATCGGCCTACTGACTAATGATTTTGACATTGGACTTCGTCAGAAGGATAATCCTCTATCATATCGCGATGGTCTAATTTAACAGTTAAGAAACCATGGTGTCTCGCAATCGCACGTGCAAATCCACGTCCAACCGCATATTTTGAAGAAATGAACAAAAATCATGAACACTTATTACCTGAAGAATAAACCACTACATTTACAACATCGATGAGAGGGGCATTTTCGACAATCATACACCACCTTTCGTAGTCGCCGATAAAAACTCGAAACCGGTGGCAATTACCAGTGGAATGTCATATAATGTGACTGTGTTATCAGCTCGAAATGCTTTAGGTACATATATTCCGGCTTATTTTGCATTTCCAGGTAAGCAAATGAGACATGAATTGCTTGAGGGTGCAACAACTGGGGTTTCTGATACTGTTAGTGAAACTGGATGGTCCAGTGGTCAAGTATTCAGGAAATATTTAGAGGAGAATTTCATCAGCTATGTACAAGGGCGTGATCCGTCTTAGCCACTGCTGCTCTTGAATCACGGGCACAATCATTCATAGAACAAAACAACATAACATCATTTTTTTTGTATTACCGCCACACTCTAGTCATGACCTACAACCACTCGAAGCAGGATGTTTCTGACCCTTTCAGAAGATATACAATAACGAAAGGGCGAAATTCATGCGATAAATTACATCATCATCTGTTCCTAAGAACGCCATATGTGAGATAGCATGCAGAGCCTACAACTTAAGTCTGCTCGTACAAATCTTCGATCATCTTTTTAAAAATGTTGAATCTACACCTTCAATACATCTGCTACTGGAAGCGGGTCATTCATACCAGCTACAGTATTCAACTAGTCTGATTTTAACATAGTTACCGACCCCAACCATGCCAGCTCTCCACAAAATAACGAATGTTTCTTCCCGACGACGACAAAGCAGTACGTTCTCGTGCTCTGAGTCCAAGCATTCGAGCTACTGGTTTCTTCAACAGGAAGCAGAGTGTATTACTGGACAATCTAAGAAGACCACCAAGAAACAAAAAGTCCTAACGGCTGTGGTTGGTGGAAAGTCTATAACAGAGGATAACATTCAGCAGGAAATAATAATGACATATTGAAAGGCAACCGTCAACAAATCAAAGAAAAATGTGGAAAACGGAAACAAAATCTTAAGGATTCTTTACTATCTGAGGGTTCGAAAAAGTCAGGGAAAAAATAAAGCTTACACCCCCTTTTAAGATCCATTCAGAATGTATTAATATGACTGGTCCATCGGTCAAGCACGTAATATCAGTACGGGAGAAACAGAGGACTCTCAGTTTGTAAACCCTGCTGTTTGTACAAACAATAACATTTCCATGATTGAAACACAATGATTACATCGAGTTCGTCAGTTGGGCACAATGGTGTGTTCAAGGTTGCAATCACTGGGTTCGTTTGAATTATTGCACCGAAGTAAGAATCTTGAGGCGGAATGGGGTCTTCAATTGTCCCTGTTATCAAGAACTGCCAAGGAAAACCATGGCCGAGTGTAGAGATGTTTAAAGAAAGCTTTCACCTGTGTACATACCTAATTTCTAAGTTAACAGTTACTTTTCTTTTTAAACCAGCTTAAAAAGTTATAGATCCATATTTGTTACTTCTATTCTGTTAAGAAACCTAAGCACACAAAAAACCAATTTAAAAAATATATTGATTCATATTAATATGACTAATTATTATATTCCATATTGTTACCACTTTGTGTCACCATATACTTCTTTTCTCAAATCCACCATGGCGCTGTGATCAACCGCTCTGAAACAGATGACTATAAACAACGTAAGCGAAATGTAGTACTCATAAATAAACTGTCACGGAACAAATGTCTGCGGCCATGAATAGTTTGAAGTTTTGACTTTTCAGTTCTGGCATAACGATGATTCAAAGTGTAAATGAACTTTTAATAAAAATTTCATTGTTTACGAATTATCCTGCGATTTCTACTTAAAGGTTCCAAAAACCGATACCACGAGGATACTCTAATTAAATTGAACGTCTTAGACTTTACGGGATTTCGTGTAGCATTGGTTCCACTTTCTCGCGTACCTACACCGATTAAACATAAGACTTCATAGCAATTATGATCACATTATGAGAGTACTGTTGATAATATAACAAAAAGCAGAAATTAATCCCTAACAAAAGTAAAGAGACAATCTATCTCACTATCTCTCGACATGTACATATGTATGTATGTATGTATGTATGTATGTATGTATGTATGTATGTATGTATGTATGTATGTATGTATGTATGTATGTATGTACGAAGCTTTTTTCACGTTTATTTTAGCTTGTCTGTGTGTGTCTCTCTGTTTGTAATTATGTACTTTAACTCCTTTAGTTTTATTCAGTTGTATTCGCAAAGACGCATATAGTTATTTCCCCTTCGTATACTAGCTGGGCTTACTAGTTTTTGCTTACAGTACTATTGTTTATAGTTTTATTTCAAAGCGGAAACAAATAAGCAAATGACGTTCACCTGTTTGATTATCACGTCAACAACCTACACCTGGATGAAGAAGGTATGTAATGTTCTTCCCTCTTACAATAGAAAGTCGACATGATATGATATATATGGTTCTTAGTAACATACATTCCAAACCACGAAAATAACCTAGGCCATCTTCATTGGAGAGAGAGAAGGGGAGTAGCTGATATACAGACAAACAGACAGACAGTTAATATAGGAATAGAAAAGATATGTATGTATGCATGCATGACATATTTGTTTCTATATAATGCATGTATGTATGTGTGTAAGTATGTATGTATGTATGTATGTATGTATGTATGTATGGATGTATAATTTGTTTGCTTGCTTGTTCTGGATTGACACATTGGCAGTTTTGAAGGAAATTGGTAAGTTCACATGGGATTTCATATATCAGCTTGATTCAGTTTTATTTCATGGGCCTGCTTCAGGTAGAAATAAATGTAAACTTGTTTTTACCGTAATAGTCATCTCAAAAGTAGTTGAAATTAGTCATAAAATAAGTTACTGAGTGGCAGTACAATTTGATATTCATATTATTTTTTTCTGGCCTGTGTTAACGGTATTCTCACACTTCCATACTTGGCACTTTTGTGTCAAACCGGGAAGTATTAATAAAAGCATTCCGAAAAGTCCCTATTGTTAACTGTATTTGTTTTCCTTTCTAAATAGTCATAATACAAGCGATCAAATGATCACAAATCCTTCTAAACGTTGAAAAAGGATTTAGACATATCATTTAGGCGTGGAAAATGACAGGCAAGCACGAGAGAGAGAGAGAGAGAGAGAGAGAGAGAGAGAGAGAGAGAGAGAGAGAGAGAGAGAGAGAGAATGTTCAAAAGCAAATCATCGCCTTAAATAAGGTACAGACATTTCAATTGCATACGTATACCACCTTTATTAAATCAAAAACAACATCCAGACAAGGCTGTAAAATTTAAGATAAATATAAACCGAAGAAATTATCATGTTTGAAGTATTTTGTTTTTCCTTAAGTGAGGATGGGTACTTTCCATAGAGAAATGTCAATTAGTAACCGATTTCTTTGCAGAATTACATTGATAGTATGGTCAAGGTCAAGGTATGGAATGTGTACCATATGCGTCCGGTCAAAAATCAAGATTGCCTAAATGGCCGACCTGTTGTGTTTTACAAAGTGCCATTGATTTATGGTACCCTTGATCTACCTCCAGACAGTGGACGAAGACCAAATAGAAATCAGTCGAGAAGAATGTGCTTTTCGTGATGAATACCCATGTGACAGGGATGTGTTTGATATCTGCACTCTCTACATGGAAGAAAAGTGATGCAAATCGCCTACAAATATCAACCATGCTAGGAGTTGTATTGTAACGTACGGAACATGTTACTTGTGAGGAGAAAGGCTTTATCACTACTTACATTCCATGGGTAGAAATAATCGTATTGTTTTCCTTTAGCTGAATAACACTAAATGATCTTTAAAGAGGACTTCGCTATATCTTTACTGAGCCAGATGTGCTTTGCTCATATACTTCTTTCTTCTAATGCAATAACTGTCTAATTTTTCTATTCTTTTTTAGCAATAATTTTCTTTTTTGGCAATCTGAAAGAAAAATGACAAAGTTTCATTAGGACGCCAGCTGCAAACATTTTAATAGAACACGATGTACAGTTGTTAATGAACGTTGAAGAATGACATTTTGATGATTTCAGAGCAAAAAGGTATGGAAATTACGTCCAAAGCCCGCATAATTTTCAATATATAACGGGAAGCGTACATGTCTGAAAACTTTCTGGTGCTAAGGCTTTCTATATACATGTACATTGTTCTCTCTAAGGGTTAATGGGTCTCCTCGCTATTCAAGCTATTATATGTATAAATGGAATTTGTCCAATCAACATTATCAAGATTAAATACACTACAATCGCACGGACATTTTGAAGTACTTGTATTTTATTAAACACTGAGACATTGACAGAAATAAACGGCGAGGAGTACTATGAACTCTAATAGGTTGTATATTCTCATAAATTTCATGCAAAAAGATCATCTATATAAATACTGCATAATTATATTTTTGTAATATATTACCGTTATGATTTTAATATACTGACTACGATTATTTATATAAATTAACATCTAAATGTTTAATTTGACGTGTAAGCATTTCAAAGTGATGGCGTATTATGAGAAGGACCTACCGGACGATACATTTCACTTTCTTGTCAAAATTTGAGTTATTGGCCCTGTGACTTAAAAAGTTTGCTCATACAAGATAAATGTCGTTTTCACTCTGTTACAACTAGGGGTAATGTAATAAAAGAAAAGACTCAAACAATTTTTTAAGATTTAAAATACAAATCTTTAATTTTCCTAAAATATTAAAATATTTCAACAAACAATCAAAGTGAAAGAATTAAAATAACTTACAGTATAGAATATCCGCAAAAGTCCTAAATTGTTCTAAAGTTCACTGATCCGGAAGTCAATCCAAATATTCCGAATGTAGTATGTTCCGATTGAAGTAACTTTCACTCTACTAATGTGTTAATAAGAATAAGTTATATCCAAGTAATCCATGCGAATATGGAATACCACAAGTTCTAGAAATATTTCCGAGAATTCCACAGAGCTGTATAATTATTAAGGTTGAAGAAACAGTACTAATCCAGAATGCACTGTATTAAAATAAATAGATCTCCAAAATAGAATATCCTACACACAAAATGAACCAAATTCGTTTATGACCTCTCAATTCAATATAACCATGAAAAATGCCAGAATGCCCATCCTAATTCTATAATATAGTCTCCTACTACGGAGAAACAAAATAAAACCCATTACGTCTTTGATAAACAACTGGGCATTTCGAAATATTGCAACCCTCTCCGAACCAATCAGAAACTAGGTTATGCGTGACATCTCCAAATTGCTATTTTACCAACGTTTATAAACAGTAAATAACGTATTGACACTGAAGAATCATAGAATCTAGGTCAAAAGTTCAACCTCACCGCTAACATGTGATGTACTAATGCTACAAGCGACAATTCCAAGTCCAATGTACTCAGTGAAATATTGATCCAACTACCGTATGTGTGCTCACAAGACGACAGCTGTTAGACTAAGAACAAAAATCACAAACTAATAAACTATACCATTATTAAAAGTAAAATTATATATAATTCCGTAACAACTCTATAAGTTTTAAAGGAGAGCATGAGAATGAAACATAGAGAGTATTGGCATTAATACATATATCTAGAAGACCGAGATACGAGTTATTTTTATTCTTCTAAGAACAAACCATTAAATATTAAACGAGTGTCCTGTATGACATAAAAGTGTATCTGCATCTAGAACCCACTTTTCTACTATTATATTATATTAGGGAGCGCACCACTCGTGTCTGGACATTTGTTTCCAATATGTATACTTTCATAACCTCTCACCCAGTTCACTTGACATTTGAAGCATACTATGAGTACATACTTTATTTCTCACTTGGTTTATGCCCATTGGTGAGGCCATGAACTGAAGAAGTGTAATATATATATATATATATATATATATATATATATATATATATATATATATATATATATATATATATATATATATATATCTGTTTGAATAGTCTTTACCCAAAACTGCCACAGTTTGCAAGTTGAGAAAATGAGTATACAGAGCCAGAAAACAAAATGCTGCACACTTTTATATGTGTCTGTTAGTCAGTGATCAGAGATATTTTTTTACCATTTTCTTTCATATTCTTTGTGTTCTTGAGAAATTATATTGTTCACACCTTGGTACGAAAAATGGGGTCAATGGGATTCGCGTGCCCCTCTTTTATGTCCGTACCACTTTAATTTTCTCCATTTAGGATATAAAGGGATAAAAGTTAGGATATATTTCACTACTAGTGGGTATGTGAAATATGCTATATTTGGGGTTATGCATTTGGTGTCAAGGTCACAGATCAACATCTCTGTAATATGCCATATTTGGGGTTCTGTATTCGGTATCGAGGTCACAAATCGATATTTATGTGATATGCCATATTTGGGGTTCTCTATTCGGTATCAAGGTCACAAATCGATATATATGTGATATGCCATATTTGGGCTTCTGTATTTGGTGTCAAGGTCACAGATCGACATCTAGAGTGGCTTGTTTTTCCTTTCATAAGCTATTGAGGTAAAGAAATTAAACTTGGTCAAGTTATGTGTGATTAGTTATAACTAATTTATAAATCGAGTGTGTTTATATATTTATGGGGTGGTACTATAAATCCTCAGAGGAATACCGCTGACCCAGAGAACATCAACACATACACGAGATTAAATGTAAATTTGCTGCTTTTTTCATTTATCTATCAACAAAATCTTTCTTACATCACGCATGACATTGTACACCTTCTAATGATTTCCGTTAAGGTCCAAACATCTCGCATTCTGAATGCTGCAGCCGAAGAATTATAATTGTCGAGATAACGACACCTTACATTTTTACATTTATGATGGACAATAGATCGCTATGGAATTCAGAAGTGATAATTTCACATACTTTTATAGACTTCTAGAGATCGATTTTATTTCTGCAAGTTTGTAGGGAATTCCATTGGAAAATTCGTCATGATAATTCAAGAAATTGAATATGATGTTGGGTACTCTACGACACCGTGTACTTATAATTAGGTCCATATTTTGGGGGCTAATCACAGACACTTTAATTTAAATATTAACTTTTAATGGATTTCAAGGGCTACGTTTTCGCATTAAACGTGAGTACGAGAGCTTTTTATATTTTCCTTTGTTTTTACTTTGAATGTAGTTAAGAAAATCGGACGACATGTTCATTTGTTGTTGTAAATATTTAATGAAAATATAAAGAGTCTCCATATATTCCGAACAACTCTGGCATTTCTGTTGAGAGTAATAAGCACGTGACCCTTTTTATTTTCATGCTACAAGTTTTAATTCCTGATAAATGTTGGGGGTTATGTGTTGCTGTTTTTTATACAATAAAATCATCCGCGTAAGTCATCTGTTGTCTCTCTCTCTCTCTCTCTCTGCCACAGTTTATGTGGTTTATTGTCATTAATTCATAACGATATACTTTATATATATATATATATATATATATATATATATATATATATATATATATATATATATGTGTGTGTGTGTGTGTATGTGTGTATGTGTGTGTGTATTGGCTGAACTAATATTCTCTCATATTATGCACATTTATCACATTTCTCTTCACACCCTCCACAGATTTTCATTTCACATATAAATGTCCATGTCATTTAAAAATAAGAATAAATTAAATTAAATCGCTTATTATATATACTCTCTCTCTCTCTCTCTCTCTCTCTCTCTCTCTCTCTCTCTCTCTCTCTCTCTCTCTCTCTCAGTAAAACGATGACTTGGACCATCAACCTGTCCAATAACTTACACTGATTTTCATTGTCAATTGACTTAATAAATAGTGCAGATATTGTACGGTGAGACGTCGAAAGCCCCGCATCCTTCACAGATATCCGGATTTATTATATATCATCTTGAAAAGGAAAACCATCCAACAACTACTTGAGCCATAAGAGCAGCTTGGAAAGTACGCCATCATTTTGTGCGTTGTGTACTGCGTATTACGCGCACTTTAGCAAGGGATAAAGCACATTGCCAAAAATATTGACAGATATTGGCTTTCTACCAAATATTTTCCAGTTTATAAAAGAGTGCATAAATCCAAACTCGGTCATGCATGGTCAACATGCAGTCACTAAACATTACTCATCATTTTTATTAGTCCGTCTTCACTAATCAGCATCGAACCATTATAATTTCTAATTGAATAATTAAAACTAGTTGTACTCAAGAAGTGGTGTTATAAAAGTTTTCGCCAAAAGGTATAACTAAGATATAATTAAGTACAAAAAGTCATTTAATAGTTTGCATGGTCGTGGATAAACAGTAGGACAGACACTCCATTAATTTCCAAGAGGGTTTTCATTTCTCATTTATCATTCTTATTCTTCTTATTATTAGTAGTATTTTTATTATACGGAATATACGTCATACATGTCTCTGAAACCCGTTAATTTTACCAACAATTCAATACATAAATCAGAAGAATGACCTTGGTCCTGTAATGATTTAACCTGATTTCGTTATGGATAAACAAAATCAAAACCTGAACTCCAGCCACCTTCAGCTTTAAAATGTTGACCTTCAATAAATTGAAAAGCTATCAATGCTGTTCAGCTGGAGTGTGTGTGTGTGTGTGTGTGTGTGTGTGTGTGTGTGTGTGTGTGTGTGAAACAAAAATGCAATTTCAGTGCTAGCAACTTTCGACCTATCTGCCACAAGATTTGATTGGGATTATTATGATTACAATTATCCACGTGTATTATACATATGAAGTTTAATGAAAATTGGGTCCATGTAAGTTTAAATTATTATTCAGAAACCAAGAGCGAAATTTCACGTCCATTGACCGTCAATCGACTATAGAGCTACCTATCTATAGTGTGTTAAAATTTAGGAAAGTGGAATTATCATGTGGAACACAAAATTACCAATTTAGCTCCAGTGACTTTGACTTTTGACCTTTGGGTCCAAGACTCCATAGGTATGTGCCTCCGCTCAAGTGTAAGATTACATATTAAGTTTGATGAAAATTTAATAGAGGAAACTTGATTTATCGAGTAGAATTAACAAATAGTACAACTTAAGCTCCATTGACGCTGACCTTTCATCTCGTGGCCTCAGAATCAATAGGGAGTTGCCCTTGCCCAGGTTTAGTCTATTTATGAATGTTGATAAAAATTGAGCCGAGAGAACTTGACCTGCTATCTCCCCCACCCCCATTTTTAGACCTTGACGTTGGACCTAGCATCCCTTAAATCAATGGGGTTCTGCATCTATCCACGGATAAGGCACGTTTGAGATTTAATTTAAAAAAGCCCACAGTGAATTCAAGTATTGTTGTGGAAACCACCTTGTCCACGGAAGGACATCGTTATCTAGTAATGCGCTCGGCACCTTTAATCTGGAAAATAAAAAAGTGGAATTATTTTTTGTGTGATTAAAGAACACCAGTGAGGTATGTTTTAATGTATTCTGAGCTTTCGTTTTGCGTCAAGCATTTGATAATACAGCCTTAAACCAATTTTTTGCTTTGAAAAAATGATCACTTTGCCCATTAGTGGTCCCAGGTTCGACATGTTGGTGCGAGAAATGGTCAAAGGCGGCCTAACGAGGATGACTGATTCACTCCAGATTTTCATGTTACTTTGACCAAGACTTCTTCACGCTTCAAGATTTGTCTCCAGTAATTTAAAATTAACGTACAATTGGAATCAAATTATTCATAAAACAAAAGGACACTTATCCAATGTATGTCGATGTATCATAATTAAAATAAAATGGCAAAATGATTTAAATATGTTTATTCCTTCTTACGTCCTCTCAAAACAATATTAGTGCATGATCATTTGCAAAAAGTATCACTACTATATGCTATCAAAATTTAAAACTTTCAACTAATCTCATGTACTAGTTCATTGATAGAATGCTGACTAGGAGACAAAAACACTGTAGTGTCATTTCCAAAACTAGTTCTTTACAGTATAAGTGAATGTGATTCTTCATGTTCTTGCAGTTAAATGTCCCACAGAGCTCTTTCAAAAAGTTTGTATGTAGCAGTGAGGCTTCAGATGGCTATAAGAAACTGAGATGGAAGAAAAGGCAAAAAGTAATAAAAGAAAATAAAACGACGAATTAGCTCTACCCCGGGACATTACTGATTTAGTGGCAGAATGAGTGAAATATTCACGTAAGTCAATCAATTAACAATATTAAATACCGACGATTCAAAAACATAAAGTCTGGCTTGATCTTTCCAGCATTGCCATCTGTGAAAGTTAGGTCTGGTGCATGTCCAATGGTAATAAGAATTAAAATGAATGCAATGTTGATATGGTAATGAAATTAATGTAAACACAAAAGTATTTGTCAATTCAAGAACACTATAATAACGGTGATCTTTGGCATCCTAAGCAAACTAGAGTCATTCCAGGTGTCATCTAGTTAGTCCAATCTAAGTTTCAAATTTTGATCAAGTATAAGTTTTTTTTTTTTTTTTTTGTTTTTTTTTTGTTTTTTTTTTTTTTTTTTCTGGAAACATCTTATACGTGAAGATCGAAAGTCGTTATGAACAGTCGTGTGTAGCAATCTGAAAGTTATGAGGATAGTCACGGTAGCCAAGTTTTCCTTCTAAAGGAAAAAAGATCAAACTTCAATAACAACAAAAATAAGACCCATACTTCAAGCATGGTTACAGTATCAAGAGAGTTACATTGTTTCCCATGGTAGATATCATATCGGCATTTTTTAATTGCAGATCATTGTTTGTTTTGCTTTTGTTTGTTTTAACGGCACTTTGAATACAATATTGGCTATATAATGCCGAGGAAATGGGAGCTAAGTGCCTTTCCCAAGTACACCCCGAGGCAGCCGACCCTTGGATTACAAGTCCGACGCTCTACCAACTGAGCTACCGTTGCTCCTCATTACAGATGAACAAACAAGAGTTGAGGAAACCAATGTCATCAAGCCTTTTATTTGTACTTATATCATCATCAAAAACTTTAAAAAGAATGTCCACGTATGTATAAAGTTATCTCCCAGGGGTAGGTAAAGTGTGATAAGATTGGTCAGTACGACAAATGGAATATCCTGATTACTGACTGTGACAACACTTGAAACTTAAACTATGTCTATGATCCAGATGTTGTTTTCTAGGTCACTGTCAAATTCAAATCTGAATTCCATAAAAGTGTCATAATAGTCACCAATTTGAAGGACACAACCGCAAGTATGTCCTATCGGCCATCTTGATAAGCCATTCTTATTTACAGATTCTACAGCTATTCTGGGCACCCTAATGAGGTCGGACCCTGTACAGAAGCGAAGGAAAAGAAATAAAGTCTTAAAATCACGTTCTTTGACATATCTCTTCAGATATTTTGAGACTTCATTAGTTTGGCCTTCAGAGATACTTAAATCTGAATCATATATACTACTCTTCTGTTGCGTGGAATTAGGATAAAATAAAAATCATTGAGTTTTTCAGTACTGACGCTGAGTTCCTTCAGGATATCTCGCCAGCAGTTACATACGTACACATGCATTTGAATCATCTCTTTATGTGTTATTTTCAGAAGGACAGTCCTAACATTTTCCCCACTGACCTTAGTCCCGCAATCCTGGGCATCCAGAGCATCTAACAGGACTTCGAGATCAACTGAAGAGAAGTTGGTGAATCCCTAATCGAAAACATCTCTATCTGGCAATGAAATAAATTGATAAAAATCCACTATAAGATCAAGATTAGTAACACCAGTATACGGAAAGAGACAGTGATTCATGAATGCCGTTGCAAGCTTTATTGGCTAATACTCAACATTGTGCCATCTATATGCAAGCAATCGCCCAATCGTTTTCCATTCTTTCATTCCTAAATCATGCTGCAGACTTGGAACTTTTACATCACTGCCAACGGTACGTCGTCATCGTCATTACAGTGCCACCCGAGGCAGCGTTGCTGTAGAGACGAGTCGGCTCCAGCAGATGGGATTTTATTCCAAGGTTGAACTCATTAAAGTCCTGTTCCACCATTTGGAGTCAGGTGCTCGTCGGTCTTCCACTGGGCGTCCCCCCCCCCCCCCATCCGTTGGTTTTCCAATTGCAGCTTGAACAGCACGATTGTGATCTATATCTGGGGGTGTTCTGGCAATTTGGACAAAGAGCTGCAAGAATCTAGCCTAATGGTATCTGTGACCGGCGGTCAATTAAATTCTGACCCAGAATTCAGTAAAAAAATCCCTCAGAACACCCCTGTATCTTCTGCTCTTTCTTTTTCTACATATGGCATAATGCGAATGATGATGAGCTGTTTATTTGAAATACTGTGATCTTTACAGTAAGAGAAATAGTTCTTGAAAGGCAAAGGCACCTTGGTGAATGTCTATTTGTGATGGTGCAGAAGGATTGAGTGGAGGAATATATGGCAGATCATCATTCATATCATTGATATCATCCACGATATTTGGTGAACTGGTATTGAAAGAGAAAATCTCGGTTTCTTAATCATCTAAAAGAGAAGCTAGAGAACGGCTAAAATGATCATTTTGAAAGCTTGGCAAGGATTTAGTCTCACTCTCTTCTTTCATTTCGAGTCCTATGTTTTCTCACTCTCTTTCAGTGGTTGATCTAATCAATTACTTGAGGTCTCTGATGCTATTATCATGTGGTGGAGGATTATTTTGTTTTGCTGCAAGATACAACCATATTATATTCATACCTTTTCGTTTGTACATTCCGCCAACAGTTTATTTGGATTCTGTCTTCTCCGAAGAAAAATCTCTTATTTCAAAACCAAAGTCCTCTATCGATCAGTTCGGGGATTTCATGGGGAAAAAAAAGGACTTTGCCACCTCCTGGACTTCTTCAATGTTAGTCTATTTGGATATGTCTATTCTCTGGATGCTATACCCACGTTTCATTCGTACTTGTACATGGATATGTCTATTCTCTGGATGCTATCCCCACGTTTCTTTCGTACTTGTACATGGATATGTCTATTCTCTGGATGCTATACCCACGTTTCTTTCGTACTTGTACATGGATATGTCTATTCTCTGGGTGCTATCCCCACGTTTCTTTCGTACTTGTACATGGATGTGTCTATTCTCTGGGTGCTACCCCCACGTTTCTTTCGTACTTGTACATGGATATGTCTATTCTCTGGGTGCTATCCCCACGTTTCTTTCGTACTTGTACATGGATATGTCTATTCTCTGGGTGCTATCCCCACGTTTCTTTCGTACTTGTACATGGATATGTCTATTCTCTGGGTGCTACCCCCACGTTTCTTTCGTACTTGTACATGGATATGTCTATTCTCTGGGTGCTATCCCCACGTTTCTTTCGTACTTGTACATGGATATGTCTATTCTCTGGATGCTATACCCACGTTTCTTTCGTACTTGTACATGGATATGTCTATTCTCTGGGTGCTATCCCCACGTTTCTTTCGTATTTGTACATGGATATGTCTATTCTCTGGGTGCTACCCCCACGTTTCTTTCGTACTTGTACATGGATATGTCTATTCTCTGGGTGCTATCCCCACGTTTCTTTCGTACTTGTACATGGATATGTCTATTCTCTGGGTGCTATCCCCACGTTTCTTTCGTACTTGTACATGGATATGTCTATTCTCTGGGTGCTACCCCCACGTTTCTTTCGTACTTGTACATGGATATGTCTATTCTCTGGGTGCTATCCCCACGTTTCTTTCGTTCTTGTACATGGATATGTCTATTCTCTTAATGCTATTCCCACGTTTATTTCGTACTTGTACATGGATATGTCTATTCTCTGGGTGCTATCCCCACGTTTCTTTCGTACTTGTACATGGATATGTCTATTCTCTGGGTGCTACCCCCACGTTTCTTTCGTACTTGTACATGGATATGTCTATTCTCTGGGTGCTACCCCCACGTTTCTTTCGTACTTGTACATGGATATGTCTATTCTCTGGGTGCTATCCCCACGTTTCTTTCGTACTTGTACATGGATATGTCTATTCTCTGGGTGCTACCCCCACGTTTCTTTCGTACTTGTACATGGATATGTCTATTCTCTGGGTGCTATCCCCACGTTTCTTTCGTACTTGTACATGGATATGTCTATTCTCTGGGTGCTACCCCTATGTTTCTTTCGTACTTGTACATGGATATGTCTATTCTCTGTGTGCTATCCCCACGTTTCTTTCGTACTTGTACATGGATATGTCTATTCTCTGGGTGCTATCCCCACGTTTCTTTCGTATTTGTACATGGATATGTCTATTCTCTGGGTGCTATCCCCACGTTTCTTTCGTATTTGTACATGGATATGTCTATTCTCTGGGTGCTATCCCCACGTTTCTTTCGTACTTGTACATGGATATGTCTATTCTCTGGGTGCTACCCCCACGTTTCTTTCGTACTTGTACATGGATATGTCTATTCTCTGGGTGCTACTCCCACGTTTCTTTCGTACTTGTACATGGATATGTCTATTCTCTGGGTGCTATCCCCACGTTTCTTTCGTTCTTGTACATGGATATGTCTATTCTCTTAATGCTATTCCCACGTTTCTTTCGTACTTGTACATGGATATGTCTATTCTCTGGGTGCTATCCCCACGTTTCTTTCGTACTTGTACATGGATATGTCTATTCTCTGGATGCTATCCCCACGTTTCTTTCGTACTTGTACATGGATATGTCTATTCTCTGGGTGCTACCCCCACGTTTCTTTCGTACTTGTACATGGATATGTCTATTCTCTGGATGCTACCCCCACGTTTCTTTCGTACTTGTACATGGATATGTCTATTCTCTGGATGCTACCCCCACGTTTCTTTCGTACTTGTACATGGATATGTCTATTCTCTGGATGCTACCCCCACGTTTCTTTCGTACTTGTACATGGATATGTCTATTCTCTGGATGCTAACCCCACGTTTCTTTCGTACTTGTACATCTGGGTACTGGTATTAAAATTCAACCGTCCGATATCTATTTTCCTCAGTCCTTTCTATGCATTTTTTGTTACCAGCTAAAATACCACTATTGACTTCAGCAAATAACGAGCTTTTCCTATCTGAATCTGACCCTTCCTGACTATGGGTTACTTTCCTGATAAGCAGATTTTTCCTCAAGGAGTTGAGTTTTTTTTCTGATTTCCTTAGCCGACAAGTCCCCTTTAAAAGGGATGTCATCGTAGATTTGCAACACTCTTTCAAAGCGGTTCTGTCACCTATGTGTGGCAGATATTTGATCAGTTTCGTGTCCTCTGCAACCTCAATCACGTACAAATAAACCTGAAAGAGGAACATTCGGTAAGTGATATTTAGCAAATAAATCAAACATGAATGCATTAAAGGATAAATATTTCACAAAGTCATAATTATTTCTGAATAACACTGCAAGTTATTCCCCGTAATTGCTCCATATATTTTAAAATCTTCTAATTCAATTGAATGTTACTAATTTTGTTTACACTTCTACTTTCATAGTGTCAGGTTCTCTGACGTGTATGTACTCCTGACTGCCCATTAGTGAACAGATCTATCAAAGTTCAAACTGAGGCTGAAACAATTTGATCAAATCCCCGCGGTCTCTTCAAACACTGAAACTATAAGTTATATAGGCCAACAAAATACACAAGTACATAATCATTGATAGGCTACCATATCATAGGTCTACCAGCCCTGTGCATTTAAAAACCAGTAGCCTATTCTTAAGGGCATGATAGTTATATTCGAAAAGGACCAAATATATCCCTGAATACAGTACAATCAATGTGTCTGTTTATTCTATTCAGAGAGCGGGATTTAAATATGTAATATTATGAAATTTAAAAGTATATGGTCCAGTCCTAGAACCCACGTTATTATCGCATTCATAAATAACCTGCATTTGAAAATGGAATCTTTGCATACAACAGACGATTTTTACATTTACAACATTAGTATAAATTACTCATCGGATGGTGCTTTGAAAATTGTATGCTATTTAAAAAATAAAAATAAAACAATTAAAATCCTAATGATAAATCTTTTATCAGAATAGAACAGAACAGAAAGTTTATTCAGTGCTTTAGGCTTCCGGCAAATAATACAAACCATATTAATAAAGTTTAATATACAGTGCACCATAAATAGTACTGTAAATTACACTAGTTTAGTTGATTTCTTAGTTTAAAACTAAATTCACAAATTTTTTAAACACTTGTAATTAGACTTATTATTTGACTGGACATTAGATTTGTAAATGTATCCACTGTAGGGTTGAGATATTTCCGTCTTAAAGTGGTATAAGAAAACGAAAAGTATATAAGAATTGGTATAAGATTTTGTAAAAGTTATCTTAACGTACCATATACTGTGAAAAATTATGTAACACGTTACTACCTATGTTCCGACAACGTCTATTTGGTTCATCATTACAGATCTGGTCAAGTAAGATTGGAAATTCTACCAAACAAATGTATATTATAATCAGGACAAGTCATTTTTGAAAATTGAAAAATATTTAACATTATAAATACCTTTCATTTTCAGAAAGAAAAAAAACACTTGCATCTTTTTGATGTTCTAAACATGATTTAACGATTGAAAAAGGAAGACAAACAAAAATTGAAGAAAAAAAAAACACTGAGCTTGAAACTATGTCTTAAAAAGAAAATACCAAGTGTGTAGAAGATGAGTACCATTTTCTATGTATATGTGCTTCTTCAATTTAATATGTTATTCTATCTGTAATAAAGATCTGTTCGGCCTTGATAATACGTTACCAACATTAGCAATCATTTGACCCCCTGACCTTGATATTTTTGCCTCTTCACCTTAGTTTGGTCCATCTTCGAACCCCAACCTAATCCTCATGATAAACCTGTGCCAGAATACATGACAACTGTTCAATACAAACAAGAGACATAACCATCTCCATACATTTGAAAAGAATGTACAAAAATACATTTGCAAACCCAAAATCCTTAAAATTATTTTATATCCTGTAGTACTCTCGAGTGTAAAGCCTCGCATTAACCTATGTATGGAAAAACAAAACAACCCAACAACCTCACTTATAAAAACTCAACTATTTGACTACAACTTATCTGTGCATCTTCTATATTCCATGTAAACTTCTGTTTCGTGTCCGACAACATTCTGTTGATGAAAACAGTATACTTGTATGTAAATATTTCGTACACGTGACATTGACCTTTGACCTCTTAATTAGTATAAACTGTCATTAGTACGGCGCTTTACTTGTTTGGATTCCTCCAAGGCAATAAGTCCGTAAAAAAAGATGTCGCTGCATATAAAAAAGTGTTTTCTCTTACAATAAAGGCACAAAATTATCCTCCTCCCCCACGCATACACCACCACTTCAAGCACCACCTGAAAGTGTATTTCATTTTTAAAATGTTCCAGTCTTTTCCTCAGGATGTAAGATCCCCGACACTTGATAAAATTTCAATTTTTAGCCAAAAAATTTATCATTAATATTACTGTCTCTTTCAGTTTAGCTCCATGAAATATTAAACATATTGAACTTAACACCAGTGTACCATTTATCACTGTGAGTAAAACCCAAGGTTTCTAAATGCAAAAATAAATATTTATATAAAAAAAAAAAAAAATTGCTGTAACGGCCTCAAAATATGATGGGGTCATCCGCATATGCATACAGATATGCTAGCCAGATTTAATTTGCCTGCATTTTATGGTTTTTGCTCAATCTTGGTAAAATGTCAGCTTCACTGGTGGACAAATGGAAGTGCGGACAGACAGATAAGACAAATCAAGACACCCTCGCTGCACTCAGTGAGGGCACAAATAATAGGTGCAATGGCCTGAAAATATAATCAGGTCATCTATATATGGATACAAATAATTAAGCTATATTTCTGTTTTGCACAATCTTGCTGATAATCTCCTTTGGATAAATTTACAGACGGATGGAAGTACAGACGGATGTTCGCATGTACAGACAGATGGACATGACCAAATCAAAATGCCCTTGCTGCATGCAGTGGGGCATAAAGAAATCAACTTGAAGCAACACGTCCAAATTTGCATACCCTGCTGAAAGCCCGTGTGAACACATGGCACATTTGCTAATACATATATATGCATATGCAAATTTGCACCTATGCAAATATATACACAATCTACACATTGTGTGCATGAGAACGGGGAATATTTGTAGACTCTCTTCATCAAATGTGTCACTGCTTTAGATTCTTCTTCATTTTTTTTTCTTTTTCTTCATGCACGATAAGCTATAAAAAGTGACACGCCTTATCCTCTCCCATTTTCTTCAGTTTCTTCACTGACGCCCCTGTTGCAAAGAAATGTACTTAGTTCTTCGTCCAAATTTCCTGGAAAGAAGGGCAATGCATATATATTTCTCAAGGTAGATATTTAAAAAGAAACATCCACATTATCGCACAAGCCATTGGGTTAACTGAGGTTCACCGCTTATATGAGGTATGGGCATTAAGTTGATGCATAAAATGATGAATCCACGACATTCGTAGTTCAAACAGAAGCCAAATGACAGAGTCAATTGTTAATAGCGTCTTCAATGGATAAATACAATCTTTCAAAACCAAATGAAGGCATCAGCATGCAGTTTAGTTCACCTCCATACAATGTGTTGCAACAAACAACAGGAACAAGAATGTCATTTAGTAGCAGCAGGGGCAGTAAACAAATGTACTCGAACTCAAGAGAGCAACCAGGGGAAGTAAACAAATGGACTCGAACTCAAAAGAGCAACCAGGGGCACTAACACATGGACTCGAACTCAAGAGAGCAACCAACGGCAGTAAACAAATGGACTCGAACTCAAAAGAGCAACCAGGGGCAGTAACACATGGACTCGAACTCAAGATAGCAACCAAGGGCATTAACAAAAGAACTCGAACTCAAGAGAGCAACCAGGGGCAGTAACAAATGGACTCAAACTCAAGAGAGCAACCAGGGGCAGTAACAAATGGACTCGAACTCAAGAGAGCAACCAGGGCAGTAACAAATGGACTCGAACTCAAGAGAGCAACCAGGAGCAGTAAACAAATTTACTCGAACTCAAGAGAGCAACCAGGGGCAGTAACACGTGGACTCGAACTCAAGATAGCAACCAGTTCTCACCTGTTCCCGTTGAATAGGCAAATAAGGTTTGGTAGAGCAGTAAAATCCAATGCAATATGACTTCCTAATCTATTTATATATATGATCAGATTGGCATTTGTAAATAATATGTTTTAGTCAAATTCATGTATCTATATTTCCATGTACAATCTTGCCATTTTTTCAGTTGTATTTTGAAAAAAATATATCAACGAGTCTCTCTCTCTCTCTCTCTCTCTCTCTCTCTCTCTCTCTCTCTCTCTCTCTCTCTCTCTCTCTCTCTCTCGTGCTGGATCCGCTAAGAAATTTATGTTGATATTTTTCTCTACGAGATCTAAATCGTGCCGCTTTAATAGTAAAAACTGATGCAGTCGACAAGATCATTTCTAAGAGAACATAATCAACAATTTTTTTGGAAACTGGGCAAATAATGAGTAAAGCAACTAATGCTGTTGAGGACAAATAATACTGAAAATGCATTTCATCATGACATAATGTAATAGCACCACTGTAACCTCTCTGTACAAATTAAATGACCCATATATGATTTAATCTGCACTTTTCACTGCGTCATAATCAGCAATGCTTTTTTTGTAAAGATGTATGACAGATATTTATGCTAACATACATACAGACAGATAGGTAATAAAATAGTTCCTTCCATAGGCAGATTCGTACATAGATAGATAGTTAGAATCAATATAACACATCGACTTGTTTTCGTTTTTCTATGGTTTACCTCTTTCTGCCTTCCTGAATCAAGAAGAGACAAAACTAAAATGTTGAATACCGTTGTACTTGTGGGTGGTTAATGCTGTTGCCGATGATAAAAATTGCAGAATTTCTGAGTAACTCAATCCCAAACGACAACAAAGAATGCACAAGTCAGAATTATAATGAAACCTTTTGGTTTAGGATCTAACGCATTTCTCTACACCGGTATGGCTTACTTATAACTCTCAACCATGTGAGTTGTTGTCTTTCGGGTAGTTAAATCGTAGTTACTAGTTACTATCTCATAATTACGACATGATACGTGGTAATTACGAGATACTAGGTCGTAATTACGAAATAAAAATATTGATGTTGACGTTGCACTAATCGGCTTCCGCACTATTTTGCATCCTGATTGGAATTCAAAGGTTATGTATTATGATTAATCTGCTTCGTTTTACCTGTTATGCTTATCTTGTCCATTGCCATGGTAATACACACTCATCTATGTTCGTCTTTGTCTTTCCATAAATGCTCGGAGGGGTGGGGGGCTAGTGATCTATGCGCTCGCCTTTACAGATCATTCACATCTCACCTCTGTCCACGTGGGTTAGAGTCTCGGTTCGGCCAACGTGGGTATGAGAAAGCTTGCCATTAGCTTCCGTGGGTTGGTTGTTCTTCCCGGGGTCTTCCTCCTGTAAAATACTGGCCGCCATGTATAGCTTCTCATGTGCTAATAAATGGCGCTAAACGCACAAAAACCAAACTAAACCAAGCCATAAATGCTGCTCTTCAACATACGTTACTATAGCATTATTTACTCTGTTTATAACAACAAATATTTATCTAAAAACCTTTGTATTGAACTCAAGTACGCTATATAGGATCCTTGAGGTTTTAAATAATAAATCGTGAGATCTTGAATGTTGCTTCATTGCATTCGCTCCACCGCGTCATCACCATCGATTTATCACGATTTGAACGATGGAGCTATTTGCCCTAATGGAATTCTGTAGTTCGTACATGTATCTCACGGCGTATAAGAGAAATGATCCATTAAATGGGCAAAGAAAACTTCATGGAATATTTTCTTTTCATCCTTATATTAAAAGAACTGTTGACATCGAAATGACCGTACTTTGAATAATTTGGCGGCGAGCTTGTTCTTCTGTAAATGCTGACATGAAGTCTATTAAAACGTTCCACATCAATATAGAGAGTGAAACAGCATTAAACACCAAATTCAAATTGGTTTTCATACGACCTCAAAGCCGTGAACTAAATCCGTAAATGTAATAAACTCACGGAAATGTGATGTCCGTGTACTTATTATCCCCACGCTTCTTTTAGAAAATCGTCGGGGATCAAACCAATCTCTGCCAGACTTCAGATTTTTCAAACGTCTTTTTTCCCATTTACGATTGGTCTTTGGAACTCTCTGCCTGAAAATATCCGAAAATCTCTTAATCTTTCAATCTTTAAAAAATGTTTATCTAATCCATAGCGATCCATCACCGTATTATAATTCTGGCAAACGTCACCTTAATATTCTGCATGCTAAACTTCCCCTCTCTATCTCTCTCACTCTCTCTCTCTCTCGTTTTGTTCCTCCCTCTGTCTCTCTCATTAATTACTTATTCACTGAACTACATTCCCATGTGCTTATTCTCTTTTCCTTTGAAATGTTACATGTCTTTTAATATACGAAATTTTTTACATTGTTTCTTGAATGTACTCGAAGTTTTGTAAAATGAATGCCCTCTTTGGATCATTTTTGTATATTTTGGGAAAGGACCTAGACAACTCGTGTCCAATCCAATATTATTTAATAAAATGACAATAAAATATGTTTCAAACAAAACTAACAAGAATTCTGAATTCGATGACTATCACTTTCGCCTTTGCTCAGAAAAAGTGCCTTCGTACGTCCAAGATATAACCGACTATTTAACCAATCACGGAAAACTAGCCATTCAGACAACACTCCCATCCTCAGTATGGATATATTATTTATAATTCATCATCCCACACGAGGAGAGAATTAAAACATGCAAAAAAGCAAGCAAGAAATAGTCGGCATGATCCTCACCCTCTTACTGACTGCTTGGTCAAACCTTTAAGAGAAGACCTCATTTGCAGGCACATACAGTTGCAAAGACAAGCCCTCCCTAATTTGAAAACATATGCCCAAGATCAAAAGACCAAATCGTTCAGAAGTTTCGCTACAGCAGTTAGCTTTACTATCAAACGGAAGTTAGGATGTTAAGCCAAAAATGTCATCTGTCTACTGACATGCAAAATCGGTGCCATCGAAACCGTAGATTTCAGAAAACGAGTGAATAATCACAAGAGTCACAATGTGAAATGGTTATTCACACGAGTCTATGGAGATGTTACCAACTGAGTGTAACCCGGGGATGAACCGATATAAAAGAAACTGAAAAGACAAATTGAGACATGCAACTTACATTGGTCTCTGGATCTATTCTTACACAAAAGTAACGTGTTTCTTGGCGTATTACTTAGAAATTGTTGAGATGCCCATACTAAAACAGTGTATATACTTACTTTCTGTAAACAGACAAATTTACAGAGACATATGAATCTGGCATTAGCCCATGGGCCCGTCCTTAACCCCAGGTAGTAACTTGAAAACTGTTGAGTTCCCCAAACGATTACTATATATGTACTTACTGCACACGAGGAGACAAATGTAGATATGCAACAGATATTTGTCAATAAGCCTATGCTCCCCCACCCCACACTGGACCTTAACCCGTGGGTTATTTACTGGGTATCTATGAAGATCACAACCATATATATATATATATATATATATATATATATATATATATATATATATATATATATATATATAGAGAGAGAGAGAGAGAGAGAGAGAGAGAGAGAGAGAGAGAGAGAAAGAGAGAGAGAGTTACGAATCTATGGTCTAAGAAAAATGTAACAGAAAGAAAGTGAAACCAACAAATCTAGTAAAAATCAATCAACAAGCAATTTATTTCTAGATAATTAAAATCAAAAGGCACTTACAACATTGTGAATTAAATTCCAAAAATAGTCCAGAAAATTTAGTCAATACAAATGTATTCAGAAATAAAAAGGATATTGTGAATTTAGGGAGAAGGAAATTAGAAGAATTGAGTAAACTCATTAAAAACAGTTTTTTGGAGATATGTAATTTTGGTAGTATCTAATTGGAAAGAGGAACCCCAAAGTCCAAACGAGTATTTATCTATGAGTATTTTAAATTTTGTCCCCCCCCCCCCCCGAATGTTCTATCAATACAAAAATCCTGGACAGAAGCCGGTATTGAAATTCTGAATGCTAGATTATCACGGTAATTTCATACCTTTTGAAATGATAAAACAAAAACCAGATGCGATAATTTCTTGAAATACTTCTCCTTAATATCCAAATTTCCAAAATCATGGAAAGATGCAATCAAAAACCATTTAGTACATAATAATTTTGATATGCAGGAGGATAAAATAATGAACTTGCAAAAACAAAATTCACTCAAGTTTATTTACAAAGATCTTTTTCAAAAAGGCAAAAAGGCAACACTCTGCTAAGCAAGAAACTTGGATGCAAGTATTAAATAAAAGTATAAGTAGTGCGGAGTTGTCTGAGATCTATAGCCGGTCAAAATTTTGTACTAAGGATACTAAGTTGATCTCCTTTAACTTTAAATTAATCCATAGAATAATTGTTACTAATAATTTTTTGCAACGAATTAACATATTAGACGACGACAAATGTACTTTCTGTAAGAGTGAGAACGAAAGTATTGAGCATCTTTTCTATGATTGCAATATTACTTCAAATTTTGGTACCGTTTTATTAAACATTTTGCACATTCTTGCCCAAATATTGTACATTTGTCCAAAAAAGAAATATTTTTAGGAAGTGAAAAATTGGACAGTTTGTGTAATTTCTGCTTATTTTGGCAAAATATTATATTTACACTTGCAGATTCAATATGTAAAAAAAAATCCTTCCATTTATGCTTTTAAGTAATAGTTGAACTGCATAAGAACATTAAAAAATACACAGCTAAGTTAAATCAAAAAGAGGACCAATTTCTTCAAAAATGGACCTCAATAATGAATATGTATCTTGTGTAAGAATCCTTTCTCTTCTTGCATTTCGTTATATTTATTTGGGTCTGATTTGATGGTAAACAGGAACAAAATACTGTAATATCACAAAGCCTTTGTCACCTAGACGCTATATACTTGTGTTCGTCACAAAGTCTATGTCACCTAGACTCTGTATACTTGTGTTCGTCTATTTAAATTAAAAAGATTGTGTGCTGTAGGAATGTGTGCATGCGTGTGTGTGTGTGTGTGTTTTCTTTTCTTTTTCTGTACATTATATTCATTATCCCTAGATTATCGTATAACCAGAAATGTTTGATTGTAAGGTGACCTCGGGATGGTGTTCCCCGACACAGTGATCAACCTATTACGGGAATAATAAAAAAAAATTTTTTTTTTTTAAATCCAGAATGTATTAATCCTATGTCCTAAATATAGAATGTTCCGAGTGAACTACTATATCCTTGAATGTGCTTATATGCCAATGGTCTGGAATGTCTTGATGTGCCAGTAGTTTGTAATGTGCTGATGTGTCAAAATGAAGTACTCCAGAATATCTTTGAATAAGTTCACATAAATCCCCAAATCATCAATTCAAAATCTAAAATCCAAAAGACTATGAGCACTTTTTATAATCCAATAAATATTTTAAATAATTCCCCTCTCTGAATTTGGAATGATTTGTCGCAAACTGTAATGACTCTATATAGACTGATGGTAAGGTCGAACTGAAAACTGTCCACTAAACATGGTATATATAAAGATAGGTCACATGACAGAATGTTCTAGAAAATTATATGGTGTATGTGACTTTTAACACACAACTCTAAAAGAAATTCTAGTTTTATCTAACAAAATCAACCTGACCTCAAATAAAATAAACAACTTGTTTACCAAAACCGTCCTTGAACTGAAATACTAAGTAAACATGCTAATTCAAGGACAATAGCTAAACATGTAAACCTTATACATAACATTAAGGCCTGAGCAAATATTAAAGTCAAGTCATTTATAAATTTCCTAAAATAGTTATAATATTATATAAACATCATACATAACAATATATATATATATATATATATATATATATATATATATATATATATATATATATATATATATATATTTAAATATGATGGGTCATCATAAGAGAAAATACTGGCTCCAGCCTTACCCTCAGAGATTTAGCCAAAAGTTTTAAATTTAAAGAGGTGGTAAATAAACTTGGAAGCATGGCGATTTGCATTTTATAAACACAGACTTTTGAATTATATATGCAATTAGATATGCAAATTCACTCATAGGGCAAAACCTTGCAGAAATGTCGATAGGTTGTAAGCACTCTGTTTTGAACTATGAGACAATTTTATTGCTTCATGCACGCCCTTAGAAATAAATGCCAGAGTTAGAATTATTGCATGCTGTGACTCCTCTCAAATAAGAAACACCATATTAACAGAAAATTAATCACATGTGTATTCGTTTTGAGTTCACTAAAAGTCAATGGCACAGTCTCGGGCCATTCTGCTGGGTGGAGAAAATGGCCCGAAAAGCGACATATTGAAACAATATTTCGATCACTCGATAAAAGCATACTTCGCCAATGTATGCCTTTGAAACAAAATAAAATAGCTAAATACATAATTTTCGGATTTATAGCAAAATACGTACCAAATTTCAACTCGTCTTTTCTAATACATAAAAACCTTTATTTTTTTAAATAAAATGTACGCAGAGGCTTGGAAGTGAGAGACAGCACTGGAAGTAAGAAACACATGACATGTATCTGGAGACAACAAACTGAGTTTTCTGTCTAAGTTCCGGCAGCATGTCAGACATGAAGAAATTATACGGTATCATATTTAGAATGCGTGCTTGACAGCAGTAAATACTTTTCCTAATCTAATAATGATGCAGCTGAATGGTATGTTACAGAATTTAATGTGGCTGTAGAACTGACATTATAAACGTTTATCTCTGTGGAGTTTTAAGATTTATTTGATCTTTGTGCTGTTGCAGGTAACGATCCACTTTTATTGGAAACATTGAAAATTCATTAATTGCTTGTACAATGCATATTCGTGTCTGAAAATCGATGATAAACTGTCAACACTCATCTAAAAGATTGCATTGGTCTTGCGCAATTAACGTATTGATTTCGCCAAGCGCTAAAAGACATATATCTTGGTTAACGAGCGAATAACGAGGAAGTCATTTCTAAAGACTATATTGAGATTTTGCAGGAAAATTGAATAGCTGAAGGACAAGACATGTTTTTACTCGTGCAGAGAGAGAAAGAGACTGTTCAAATGAACTTTAGTACGCTCCAGTTTTACATTTGTTTAACATTTTTATGGGAGCATCAGCTTTACAAGTTCAAGAGCAAAGATGCAGAATCCTTTTAGATTTGTGACCTGATGTACAATGAACATAAGTTTTCCAGGTAATTGTTCAAATAGTTTTTCATGTATGTACCCGAAAGATGGGTCCACTACATTGTTTTGCTTCCTTGGAGTTGCCAGATGTTAATTGAAACTCCGCAATTATTAAAGCACCCGTTTCATATGATTTTTTTCCTTTAACAGCTACTTCGATATCTCTGTCCTTCACGTCATTTATGATTTCTGGGTAAAACGTTTTCTTATCTCATAAGAGTGCAGCTCATCGGGATTAATATGATCCGATTCAATTTCAATCAGCGTGTGTTATTCACACATAATTGCCGCGATGTGTCGGCCAATTCCCTTATCAGAACAGAACGGAACAGAACATTACTTTATTGTTTTCACTTATGCAAAAAAAAAAAAACATAGACAATACAGTACATAATGCACATACAATACATTGTTACATACATTATAGAAAAAATAAATAAAAAATTGCCATGCAAAATCGGTGTACACATAAATCCTCGAGAGAGAGAGAGAGAGAAGATAATCTAAGTTGGAATGCATTATACACATATTTACCTAGGTATTTTACATTTGTTAAATCTTTATATTTAAATAATTGTAATAGTTTATACATACTTGATTTCTACCAATAATAAGAATCAAAATAAGATTTTCTAACTGAAAGGTATAGAGGACAGATTAGGGCAAAATGATATTCATCTTCGACATCATTATTTACACAAAGTTAATTATTCTAAGATCGGAAGCAGTTTCGAAGATATCTTTGATATCTCTATTCATATAAAAAGTTTTCGAAGCATGTGCAGAACTCAAGTCAGAATGAAATATCTATTTTAGTCTTTAGTTAAAAAGCAATAAAAAGGAAGATACCTGGATCGAATTAGAGTAATACCAGACTTCTCCAAAGCCTGAAATCAGTAGTATCTTTCTCACAATAAAAATCCAGCTTTTATAATTCTTTCCTTCAGAATCGGTAAGAATTAATTGATATATTTTTCAAAGAATACAGTTTTCTGTGATTAGAAATTTGAACCAGTACTTAATGATATATATATTTACATAAAGTGGATATCGTCTAAACTCACCATATACAAACATATTTTTGGTAGATAGATTAACATATAGTTACCACTTGCAATATTTTTATATGTACCCGTTCTATATTTTCAGCTTTCAAAAATCACCAAATTTCACAGCAATAAGACAAAACTGGAGATACAAAAAAATCAAATAAATTGCACATTATATTCACTGGACGTTGAATATTATTAGTATTATTCAAAAATGCATTTGTTCCTTTGACGCTTTGCCAGCATTAGTATCTGTAGCACATCGAAACGAGCCTTTGTTGGTAAAAACAAGTCCTAAATAATTAAAATTATGCACAATATCTAGAAACACATCTCCGTGCTTAAATAAAACGCCTAGTATTCTAACTCTTTTGTTAAAACTCATGACCTTTGATTTATCAATACTTGCAAATATATTCCATCTTATATAGCAAACAATAAAAGATATAAAGTAATTTCTTCTAAAATGATGCCCGCCTCTATATTTGATTGTAATGTAATTTCCAGATTATTATTATAAAGAGAAAATAGAAATGGAGAGAGGCTTACGCCTTGAAGAAGCCCAAGTGAACAATGGAAATAATCTGAATGTGAGTCTAAGAGCTTTACACGTGATTGCACTGAGTTATAAATATTTTTTATTATCGTTAACATTTTCCCAGTCATTCCGCATTTTATTACCTTTTATTATCGTTAACATTTTCCCAGTCATTCCGCATTTTATTACCTTTTATTATCGTTAACATTTTCCCAGTGATTCCGCATTTTATTACCTTTTGCCATAGACATCTCATTTATACATAATCAAAAGCTTTTTAAAATCAATAAAGGCACTAAAAACGTTTATTTGCATCTAAAAGCTTTTTTAATTAAAAAATGTAATATGAAAATGACGTCTACTGTACTATTATTATTCTTAAAACCAAATTGTACATCAGTAATAATATCATATTTAATGTCCCAAGAGGAGAGTCTTTGATTTAATATGCTAGCAAAAACTGTTCCTATACAGATAAACAGTGTTATCCCTCTATAATTATTTGCATCTTGTGGATTTCTGGTAAGGCTTTTGCGAGTTTCTTAAACTGTTCATAAAAATCATAACAATCATTCGAATAATTGCTGGAACGTTTCGGACTTTTAAAAAGATTCCAAAACCCACGTGGATTTCCTTCTCGTTTTTAACCAGAAGGACAATGGACTATGATTTGAAAATTCTGTAAATCTATGAACTCTGAAGTATTTTATTAAGGAGAAATTATACTCAGTAGTTAAGACATAATCAATTGTACTGTTTCCATTTATTGTGAAACAAGTGTACTGACCTAATCTTCCATTTACAATGCGTACACTAGTGTTCTTACATAAGTCGAGTAGGTCCTTTCCAAAACTGTTACTATTTGGGTCATAATTAAAATGGAAGATCAGTAGCATTTACCTCGTCATGTGTTGTGAATGAAGAGTCATTTTCTAAGTAATCAGCCTTTAAACCGGTCCTACTGTTAGGATCCTCTACAATAACGGTTCCCTTTTGCGTCTAATGATTGACTTCCATCTGTAGTTTAGCAAATAAATCCAAATTAGGAAGATTATGTATCGGTGATTGTTCAGGTGGAATATAAACAAATCAAATATATATATAACAAAAGAATCAAAAGCAAAATAACCATTTTCTAATCTTAATAATAAAAACGCAATCAAAATGAATTTGTACAATTTGTAAACCTATTAAAATGACTTTGTACAACTTGAATGCCTTTTTCCTTAACGAATTTTCTTGGGAGATGATAAACTTGGTAACCATAAACATATATGTGAGCATTTTGTTTTGTCCATGTTTTTAACAAGCATATTAGGTCAAATTTCGAAAGAAATTCATTAAACTGATTTGTTTCTTTTTTCTCTTCCGTAAGCCCTTCTACATTCCATGTAAACGGATCGGATCTACATTTCATGTAAACTCAGATTTGATTGTGTCTGCGTGTTATGTAACTGATTATAATATATGAGAGTTTGACAGAGGGAAAACTCTTATCAAATAAATAAATAAATAGATAACTGTTATGAAATAATAAATAGATAAATCAATAGATGAATAAATAAAAATGTATAAATATTACTTTCATTAAATATATGCATATTTCATTAAATGTATTAACATAACTAAGTGAAGATATATATATATATATATATATATATATTCTGGTATCTAGGAGAGCAAACATATGAATGAGCAAATAAATAAATATTAAATCAATCAATTATTAAATAAATAAATAAATCAGGAAGATAAATAGATAAACATATCCACGTTATGATATTTAATAATATCAGATCAATGTTGTCTAACTTTTTTTTGCTAATGTAATTTATATTATCTCAGGTGTACCGCTATAGTTTGTATTTCAAATAAAATGAAAGCAACTTGCACAGCATATATTCCTTATATTATATTTCATTTTAAAGTTCTTTTATTATATTCTAGCATATTATCAAGGAAATTTCATATATGAGCTTTTCAAAATATTTTTATAAGATCAAACAGAGTATTTTTTTTTTTTACATTTTAAAATATCGATATATTTTTTTTTTACTTTAATAGGACTTGATACCATATATATTTTAATCAAAGTGGATACAAAGTTGTTAAAATTATAAATAATGGGACAAAATAATGCTCCATAGAGGATAAGATAAACCCTACTAAAACCATCCAGGAAAATTTTTATTATCATGTTCACAGAATTGGTTGTTATTTATTTTCTTGAGTTGCATTCTACTGACTTGTATAATTCAATACAACATGTTATCCATATTGTTAAAGTGCAGTGTAATCAGATCGAAAGGGAAATAAAGAGAGCGACACTGAGTCAGATAATTTTTCACTAGCCACATACTTACCGTATATAATAATACACAGCCAATTGCGTACCGTATTTAATTGTGTATAATACACAGCAAATTGCGAACACTGTAGACCCCAAATTACATCCTGATTAGTATCTATTCTAGACTTTTTAATGGAAATCACAAAAAGAAAGAACATCGTAGACTATAAACGGACGGTTCATTATTCTACTGCAGGTTTAGGTGTACGATGTCCGCAGTTTATTGTGTTACACGAGCAGATTCGGTATTTGAACAACTAAACCAGATTATAGGCACTGCAGACCCAAGTTTCACTAAACAACGCAAAATTTCACCATCTTTTTCATTATTTAGATTACAGCATTGTAATATTCACTGAAGACAAAACATGTATCTAGGATTTAAAATCAGAAATAATATATTGAATTCAAGTTAAAAGAGGTTTGTTTTATCACTAAGGAAAATGTGAGGTTTTCTCAGATCGTATACATTTCTATTTTTCAAGAATATAACGATTCGGACATTTAAAAATTTATAATTTAGGAGGTTTATTTTTATTTTCTGATTAAATTCCCAATATTTTTTAAAGTATCGTCTGCAAGTTAATGTAAACTCTCCAGCTCAGGAAAAGGTTTTAGAAATTTGGTGAAACTAGGTTTTATCATAAGTTTGTTACTACTTCTCTCTCGAGTCGCTCTGCCAAGGGTGAATCCAAATCCGTTGTAAATACCTTCCAACCATTTTCAATCATTTTTCAAGATCTGTGGTCTTTATCATACTGTGCCTTAGGAAGAGTTGATCGAAAGTTACACGCACTAACTAACGCGTGCAAGGGCATTAAAGAAGGATCTTTTATCAAGTCTCAATTATCCATTGTCGGAGTTTGCTTATTGTAGCTGTTAGAACTTGGAAATTGTCCCAGTAATTATCATCAGAAAATAAAGAGGAACGGTTAGTTTAGGGTTAACAATTCGTCAAATTGAATCAGTTTTATCTCTGGTTTCATTTCTAAAAAATAAGGTTATATTCAGTGTAGTAGTGATTATATTGACATATTATTGTCAAGGAGGAAAAGACATAAAACAGTAACACTTTGAAACTAAAAGTATTGCACGCCTAAATTATTTACTTGTTAAGCTTTCAGCCAGTCAATATAAGGTTGTACTCCAAGCTTTCAGTCAGTCAATATTAGATTGTACTCCAAGCTTTCAGCCAGTCAATATAAGGTTGTATTCCAAGCTTTCAGCCAGTCAGTAGAAGGCTGTACTCCAAGCTTTCAGTCAGTCAATTGAAGCCTGTACTCCAAGCTTTCAGTCAGTCAGTAGAAGGCTGTACTCCAAGCTTTCAGTCAGTCAGTTGAAGCCTGTACTCCAAGCTTTCAACCAGTCAGTAGAAGGCTGTACTCCAAGCTTTCAGCCAGTCAGTAGAAGGCTGTACTCCAAGCTTTCAGTCAGTCAGTAGAAGGCTGTACTCCAAGCTTTCAGTCAGTCAGTAGAAGGCTGTACTCCAAGCTTTCAGTCAGTCAGTAGAAGGCTGTACTCCAAGCTTTCAGTCAGTCAGTAGAAGGCTGTACTCCAAGCTTTCAGTCAGTCAGTAGAAGGCTGTACTCCAAGCTTTCAGTCAGTCAGTAGAAGGCTGTACTCCAAGCTTTCAGTCAGTCAGTAGAAGGCTGTACTCCAAGCTTTCAGTCAGTCAGTAGAAGGCTGTACTCCAAGCTTTCAGTCAGTCAGTAGAAGGCTGTACTCCAAGCTTTCAGTCAGTCAGTAGAAGGCTGTACTCCAAGCTTTCAGTCAGTCAGTAGAAGGCTGTACTCCAAGCTTTCAGTCAGTCAGTAGAAGGCTGTACTCCAAGCTTTCAGTCAGTCAGTAGAAGGCTGTACTCCAAGCTTTCAGTCAGTCAGTAGAAGGCTGTACTCCAAGCTTTCAGTCAGTCAGTAGAAGGCTGTACTCCAAGCTTTCAGCCAGTCAGTAGAAGGCTGTACTCCAAGCTTTCAGTCAGTCAGTAGAAGGCTGTACTCCAAGCTTTCAGTCAGTCAGTTGAAGCCTGTACTCCAAGCTTTCAACCAGTCAGTAGAAGGCTGTACTCCAAGCTTTCAGCCAGTCAGTAGAAGGCTGTACTCCAAGCTTTCAGTCAGTCAATTGAAGCCTGTACTCCAAGCTTTCAGCCAGTCAATAGAAGGCTGTACTACAAGCTTTCAGTCAGTCAATAGAAGGCTGTACTCCAAGCTTTCAGTCAGTCAATAGAAGGCTGTACTACAAGCTTTCAGTCAGTCAATAGAAGGCTGTACTCCAAGACTAAGGAAGTCGTTTGAAAGATGCCCGGATATTCGAAAGATTGATGTTCGAGTTACTGAAGTTTTACTGTAACATCACTTTCGCGTTGACGTTAGCTTCATAATTTCCGTATTAAAATAGTACATCTGAACTCGTTAATTATTCCTGGTTGGAAGGCTTGCTCAGAAGTGTTTTCTGAACTTGCTAAAGTTTTCACAACCTATTTTCTCCAGTCTGAGTTTTCTAAGAAGTCTGAACATAAAACACTTTCATGGTTTCTAGCATATCTGTGAAATCTTGTGATAAATCTTTCAAAGGAATCTAACTGCTCTGATTGTAACATTTACAGACACACACACACCCATATATATATATATATATATATATATATATATATATATATATATATATATATATATATATATATGTGTGTGTGTGTGTGTGTGTATTAAAATGTTTACGATTTCTCATAAATAAATAAATTTCAAGACTAACTTCTCGCAACATTGTATGCTAGAAACACACATTTCGTCATAAGTCGTCAACTTTTATTTGCAAAATAACTATATTTGCAACAAAAACAGCAATATCACTTACATTTTGATAATTACTTTACCAATTTCAGAGTCTCTCAATGATCGTGTCTCCATGCAAAATACAAGTCTAGTAAGAAAACCAAGAACTGTACTCTTGAATAGGTTAAAAGTCTAGTAAGAAAACCAAGAACAGTACTCTGAAAATTTACATGAAAGATAAAGATTATTACATGTTGTTGTTTCACTGCCTGGGTTGAGATGGGGTTTACTTGATATAGATTTGTTTCATTTTCTCGACTCAAGTTTAAACTGTGAGTGAACATCGTCTATTTAACAAAATCCCAAATTTGCTATAACATTGAGAAAATAAGATTTAGAAAATGAATTAAAAAACTTCTCTTTTCAATCTTAATACCTGTGCAGTTAATGAATGAGAGTGGCATATGCTAATTTTTGTCATGAAAAATATCTATAAACGAGCTAACATTTTATATTGATTTATAAATTGAATAATCAATATTTTAAAATTCCACTACAACACTGCTGACCTGGTGTATGGGAAGTTATTATCTTATTTTAAAAAATATCTTGACTTTAATTTGACATCTACTACATTTACGGGTACACTCTAATACAGTCCTGACTTTAATTTGACATCTACTACATTTACGGGTACACTCTAATAAAGTCAAAGTGTTACTAAATTATGAGATTATCACAGAATATTAACACTACAAATTTATGAGCAATATAAGCTACTACATTACATTATACGCTACTGAAACTTGAAAGATGGCTCCATTTTTACCCAAAGACATATATTTTATTGTAAAACTTAGCTATATATTTTTACAACCTTATGTAGGAGAAAACAAAATTCTTATAACATGCGAAATTAGGATTTTTGATACACAACGAGATCTGTAAATAAGACAAGGTGTAGAAAATAAACAAGTCTATCAAAATTGTCATTTCTAATAATAAAAAACAATATCTTTACAAGAAATTATAATATTTGGAACATAGATTCTGATCCCTGCAGCAAATGATTTCCAGACCTCTTCAGTAAATGGACAGACATAAAAAAAAGTGTTCAGTATTTTCTATTCCATCCTTACAAAAACTACACTTGTCATCATCTTCAAGTGTTTGTTTTTTAAAACAAAATTGACTTGTGACAATAATTCAGTGCATAAACGTACAATGAAAACTAGCCAATGTTGCATCCGTTGTGCAATATTTAGCCTAAAAAAGGACTTCTCATTTGTTTATCACTAATTATGCGCACTAACTCTCTTGACCAAATTTCGCGTTTTCCATGTGGTTCTTGTATCATAGATTTTGTTAACTCTTCATAAATAAATCTTAAATTCTCTTTTATCCAAGGCGTGAAGTTTTATCTGTAATTTTGTTTTGTTTTGTTTTGTTTTTTTGTTTTTTTTTTGCTTTACTTCATTAAAACGTAATAAAAATCTTTGTGCATCAGAAATAAGTTGAATAGATACAAATCAATTTGGTTGCCATCCAGTATAAAATATTAATGCTAAATAAATATAAATCAATTTGGTTGCCATCCAGTATAAAATATTAATGCTAAATAAATACAAATCAATTTGGTTGCCATCCAGTATAAAATATTAATGCTAAATAAATAGAAATCAATTTGGTAGCCATCCAGTATAAAATATTAATGCTAAATAAATACAAATCAATTTGGTTGCCATCCAGTATAAAATATTAATGCTAAATAAATACAAATCAATTTGGTTGCCATCGTGTATAAAATATTAATGCTAAATAAATACAAATCAATTTGGTTGCCATCGTGTATAAAATATTAATGCTAAAAAAATACAAATCAATTTGGTTGCCATCCAGTATAAAATATTATTGCTAAATAAATACAAATCAATTTGGTAGCCATCCAGTATAAATTATTAATGCTAAATAAATACAAATCAATTTGGTAGCCATCCAGTATAAAATATTATTGCTAAATAAATACAAATCAATTTGGTTGCCATCCAGTATAAAATATTAATGCTAATTAAATACAAATCAATTTGGTTGCCATCCAATATAAAATATTAATGCTAAATAAATGCAAGATATCATGTGACAGACTTCTTCAATCCACGAAGGCTTTATTGTCCATAAATATACCAGTTTTCATCAATTTGATTATCACTGATTTTATATCTGAGAACATCCGAATTTTCAATAGATTTGTTTAGAAACCATCTTTTGCAACAGGCCATTTTCAAATAACATAAGTTCCTTTACCGAAGACATTTTTAAATAGTAAATAAACGAATCCATATGAATTATATTTAGCCTCTTTTTCTAAAAGAAGCAACAAGTGTGTCTCTTTTCATCCTCTCAGGTTTACTACCCAAACTAATTTGGTTGAGAATAGGCGCATAAAGTCAGGCCAAATTAATGATTTTACCCCAGCAACTCAGAAGCTTTTTCACTTATTTTAACTTTTTTGCATAATTACGCACTATCATATCCTCCAAATTTAAAAAAGTATATTCCTAACAATCAAAATGTAGATGCTGACCAAGATATCAATTTCCAGACATAATTTTTCTGAGAATTTTGTATTTCCTATCCATATTGCCTATGAGTTAGAGATATTACAGTGTAAACCTGAGACCAATGGAAAATCCTTAAATGTCTGCATTGTGTACCTAAGAGATTGTGGCGAATCACCTGTGATGAAAAGGCATCATCTGTATACAGATTTTTTAAAATTCAATTTCATTGTAAAATAAATAACTAATATTTCTATTTTTTTTTAAGATCCACGGAATGAAGTTGATTGCCATTTATAAATAAGTAAGAAGCAAAATGTTGTCAATGACGACAGCCTCTTTCAAAATTAGAAAAGGGCCATAGGTGACCATTATTGATGAAAATACTTTTGGACTTGTTGCAGAATACTCTGAACCATTGACAAATAGAATCTCCAAAATTCAAGAACTTAAGCGCATTTTACAACAAGGTCCATTCAACAGAATCAAAAGCTTTTTCAAACCTATCAATAACAGAAGACCAGTTTCATGTTTCTTCAAGATTCTGCATTAAGTCGTATACAAGTTTTGTACTTTCACCCAAAAATCTCCCTTTCATAAAATCTTTGTGATTAGCACTAACATTAGAATGGAGAAAATTCTTAGTTCTGTTAATATAGACTCAGAAGCTATCTTGAAATCTAATTTCCTCGCCTTGATATAACCAAAAATGTGTTACAAGTGCCGTTAAAACCAACAAACAACTATAAATATCGTATAAAATCTACATTAAGCAAGGACATTGGTCTCAATTCGTTATATATCTTCTAGTTTTATGGGGGGTTGGGGGGGGGGTACATGTAATAATACCTTAAGACTGTAATTCCGAGAAATATTTCTTTTCGTATCCCAAATTTAATGATCTATATATTTGTCCACCTAAATCCTTCCAAAAGAAAATATGTTTACTTTTGCATACATTTTCATATAGACCTTTCTGTTGAGCCAGTATATCATTTTGATTATCACCCTTCTTCTATCATCCAAATGTAATTTCTCTTCTCTAGATCGAAAAAATAATTTGATTGTCCAAATTAACACCACCTTGTTTTTGATCTTATCATTGCACCTTCTACACGTTTTATCCTAACGTCTTTCAATTCAGCCATTTTTTTTAAAGTTCTTCCATGAAAGCTATATTGTTTATATAGTTTACTAAGTTATGTCACGTTAGAATCTCAGAGACAAAGTCTTTCAAATGTTGTTTTTCTTCTTTTGCCTTCGTCTGCGAGAACTCAGTGGTTTCTGAACTAATTTTTATTTTCAAAATTTCAAAAAACAGTTGATCAGCACAAATAAGTTTCATCGGAGGTGGATCACTTTTATCACCATCATGATGATACTCGCCCACTGTATTGGTTATTCATTTCTTAATTAAATCAATATATTCAGTTTACTTCAGAAGTTTTGCATTGAATTTGCAATAACCACGTTCTCTAGGTGATGCAGATATGGACACAATCAGAGTTATAGCTAAGTGATTTGTATTGTAACTAGGAATATATGAATCTAGCAAGTCTAATTTATTCTTGATGTTCTATACAGCTTTTCCATGAATCTAGCAAGTCTAATTTATTCTTGATGTTCTATACAGCTTTTCCATGGATCTAGCAAGTCTAATTTATTCTTGATGTTCTATACAGCTTTTCCATGGATCTAGCAAGTCTAATTTATTCTTGATGTTCTATACAGCTTTTCCATGGATCTAGCAAGTTTAATTTATTCTTGATGTTCTATACAGCTTTTCCATGGATCTAGCAAGTCTAATTTATTCTTGATGCTCTATACAGCTTTTCCATGGATCTAGCAAGTCTAATTTATTCTTGATGTTCTATACAGCTTACCATGGATCTAGTAAGTCCAATTTATTCTTGATGTTCTATACTGCTTTTCGGGCCGTGGGATTTATATCATTTACTTAAGTTCAATATTTCCTTAACAACATTCCAGCCACCACAAACGATGATAGGTGTACTATTATTAAAACGTACAATGTCTTTTTTTTTCAAATACTTTCAAAAAATTATGTTTATCATCATTGTAATCATATAAATGCGCGAGTGTAATTCCATGTCCATGAATTTATAGATTTAATACAATGTATCTGTCCTGACAATCACATCTCTCTCTTTAAACGGAAAGTTCAAAATTATTTCTAAAACGAATAGCAACACCAGCACTATTACCATATTTATAACTGAAATACATTGATATCCCATTCTACCTCCCAGTATTTTTCAATCTACTCATTACTATGTGTTTCTTGTAAACATATGATGGAGACATTTTTTGTTTAACCCAGTGGAACGTCTATCTTCCTTTAAATTGGAGCTGCGAAGACCCTTAAGAATTTGTTGTTAAGATTTTCATGTTATTAATCATACTTTATTAATAACTGCAAAAAATTCTACATCTATACATTGTTTGAACCATATGACATATTTAAATACATTATAGAATACACTGAGACATATATACAAGCGCACCCACATATAAACACACACACACACACACACACACACACACACACACACACACACACACATACACACAAGACTTAAACATTTGTATTAATGTAGCACATTGCCATGTCCACTTTGGTGAAATATCGCCCAATATAGAGGAACCTGAGACTGTCATACCGTGTAGGTTTGGTACACTAAGCATCTGTAAACTTGCTATCCTTTTTTATTAAAGAAAATGTAATTTACAAGAATAAATTACTAATTAATGAACTGATTGATTAGTTATTCATCTATTTACCAATCATTCACTAATTAATGCTACCTCTATGACAAAACATTGGAGTCAATTCTTAAAAGAAAAAGAGAAAAAAATAAAACGGAAGCAAATGAATTGTAAACTCGGACTCTCACAAAGCATGGGACACATCTAATAAATAAATCATCAGATATGTGAAAAATATGATCTACTTGTCTCACAGCTTGCATGGATATTTAAGAAACATTACCCTGTAACCAACAATGTTAGTATAAAAATGTACTTGAAAGAAAAATAATTAGATACTTATTTTCTCCACACATACTTAAGCTTCCACAAACCCAAGTTAAGCTGAATCAAGTCAAATATATCAAGTGAAATATCCAAATAATGGATTTGTCTTGATTTGTTTCATTTTTTTTTTCTCATCAACATTGTTATAAAGGTAAAATTTCAACATTTTTCCAGCAGTTGTTTTTGCATAGGACCGGCAGGTGAAATAGTAGGCAGAGTCTCTATCAGGGAACAAAGAGAGTATATTTATGAGATCCATATTTTGTTATGTTGCCTCTTCCGTCATTCTCATTTTAGTTGTGTCCTTAAGGTCATGTCGTTTCTTGACTATGTCTAATTTAAATTTTCAGTGCATAAAGCAATTATGTACAAAGCATTTCCATGTTATTTACCAAGAAAAGTATTTGCTCGTCAAAACTTACAACCACTCCAGTTTTCGAGTATTAGACAGGTATACTATTCATTGTTACAGTTTTGTGTTGCTGGTATTTGAGCTTTCAGCTTGCGAGACGGTGGCGGACTCTTTGGCATCCCCTATTGTCTTCTTCGTTGAGCCTCTACAGATGCAAAGGATACTGTCGAAAGCTGTTCTGAAGTTCTTGTTGGTGGTGTAATACACAATCCAGTTTATTGATGGATGCAAATGTGCAAACGTGGCGACGTAGCAATGCGTCTCGTGAGAAAAGGAGTCATCACTGTCCGCGGCAACAGCCACGGCGTATGGTATCCAACACGTTGTAAATACGGCGTAGATAATGAAGAGAGTCTTCGCCAGTTGAGTCGTGTCGTTCCTCTGACTGGAACTACTGATATTTTTTCGATGACGGGTAACAAATCTATAGATGAGGGAGTAGCAGACACCGATGAGAATCATTGGTAGCCAGACGAAGAGCACCGATAAAACTATTGTAAACTTGTGTGTTGCCATACGGTCCCAGGTGCAAAAAATGGCCTTCCTGTCAAATTGGTGGCCTCCTAAGCCTGCAACATTTAGTAATATCACAAACACTCCTAAAATGTAAAAACTTATACACAGGCAGATACAATTTCGTTTCGTAAACAATTTCGAGTACCAATGCTGGCGACAAATGTAAATGTACCGGTTGAAGCTCATAGTACCGATCGACATCAAGGATCCAATGCAGAATATGGTACAAAGGCTTGCGATCGTCTGACAAAGTCCTGGTAAGGAGTTGAAGAATTCCTCCCCTTCTAATTTGGCTATAAAATAAATGAATAAAATTGCATGATAATTCTAAAAACATATAGAAGTGACTAATTGGTACTTTTAGTTCAGTAATCATGTATGCCCGCCCCCTCCCCCCTTCCACACACACTTAATAATAAATATTATCTCCTCGAGCAACTTTTGATAAGATTCTATTCCATGACACTTTGTCTTCCTTTACGTGATCTTTGACTTTGTAAATGTCGTTTTATGTGATATAATCTATCTACCTGAGGAATAGGTCCAGTGCATCGGCTCAGATAGCTCTAGTGGTAGGGCGCCCGTTTAGAGTTATTGAGATTCCGGTCCGGCCGTGAATTTTTCCCTTTGTGAAATACCTTTATGAAAAATAAGCAAGTAATAATATCTATTGAGCATGCACTGAGGCTACCTTATTCTCTCTCTAAGAGTTTGTTGCTACTTTTCAACGGCCCTTTTTAACATTTTATTCAGAATTCAGATTTGTCTCACCGAAACTTTCGAATGTACTGGAGTTTTCATTATGGCAATTATTGCAAAATAGATATATGCTCTTTATCTCTTGGTATCTTTCAAAATGTTTGCGCCTGTGCCAACATCTTTATGGTAGTCTAATGAACAAGAAAGACCAGTAATTCAGAGTTTACATTTGAGGTCTTCAGTGTAACGGGGGACGAGGGACCCAGTGAATTCTTTTTAAAAAAAGTTTCTTTAATTTCCTCATATTCCTAATTTTATGTCGGATTTAAGAAACAAGTATCAGCTCAACAAGATTTGCAAGATACTCACCCACAATGTTCATGGGATCGGCTATGACTGTCACAAACATATCAGAGATGGCCAGGTTGACGATGAAAACTGACTCAATATTCTTTAGTTTTTTATGCGTAGCCACCGCCATGAGGATTAGAATGTTGCCAAAAGTTCCAGCCACGGATGCTATGGAAATGATGATGATGGCTGGAATAGCTATGTGTGGTTTCTCTTGGAGAAATTCGAGTCTACCAAATACACCATCATCGGCCGCTCCAGAAATAGAGGTTGTGCTATTACCAACCAGTACGTTGTTTTCAATTATTACTGAACTCATTTTGGAGACTTTTTCTGTTTTAGAATTGTTCCGATCGATCTTTCTTAAATTTCAGATAATTACATAAAATTATGAGTAAAATGTTCAGCAATTTCATCACAATACTAACAACCAACGTGCCATTAGTAGGAATGCGAGCACTTTCTGTAACATACGTTGATAATCTTGTGCATAATCCAGTTAGCTAAGACGAATCCCTGCTTCTCATGATTATCTTATCAGAAAGATCTTCTTTTCGAGGCCACGCTATCATCCTCATCCTCCTGATCAATAAAGTCCCACCCTATCCGCGAATATTTATATACATTGTATAAGTGGTAGACCACTTCAATTCACAACAATGATTCATGTTTGCGTGATTATGTTAGAACTTTCACGTGTTCGAGGAAGATAGCAAGATTCATCAGTTGATGCCCATTTCTTATATCTCTTTTTGTCTGGAGTTTTGATTTGTTGTTGTTGTTGTTTGTTTTAGATTTAACAGAAAGACCATTTGAAGCAAATTCCCTATTTATGCAATTAATACACAATATGTGCGTCATTGTGGGTGGGGTTTTCTTTGTGTTTTGGTGCGAGAGATAGTTTTTTTTCAATTTGTAATTTTGGGATGGAGTGTATTCACACGAAATTTTAATTATACTTCAGTTAGATCGGGGAAAATTAAGTGTGTTAATTGGGTAAGTGGCATCGTATAATCCAGTAAACATTCTGCAAATTACGTCAGTGGCTAACTGTCTTGTATTAGCATTGAAAACATGAATTCGACTAGCAGCAGTGTCCTGCTGTGATTTATTTACTGCGAAAAGCAATTTAGTAACAATGAGAGGGAGGTACTTCAGTAAAAAAAAATATTTATACCAACTTAAAATAATGAGGTCATCTTAATGATGATATAGTGCACTTGAATGTTGACACAAAATGGAGGGCAATATTTTTATCTAATATTAGTCTCGTTCAACCAGACCTCTCGCACGACCCCGTGAGATCTTCGCCATACGAGGGTCTGGTAAATGTTTATGCCAACGAATGTAACGCTCAAAATGAGATGCACCAAATATTTGGTAAAGTTGCTTATTGGTTGGCAGGTTAGTGAGCTTTCCTAATTAAAACTAAAAATGAAATATATGCGCAATATTCATACTTTTGTTTATGTCCTTGATCAAAGAAAATTTTGTAGCTGGAAATAGAAGATTTAGATTTGCAATACTGTCTCGAGTCATTTAGAGAACAATGCTTAAATGCTATCACGTAATTTATATGCTCCCTGTCCAGTGTAGATTTTATATTCAAACCGATTTTTGTGTTTGTTACCTTTGTGTTAAAGTTTTTACAAACATGAATCTTATCCGGAATGTCTAATAGAAGCAACACTTTATTGATACAAGATTGCATCTCTCGTATCTTTTCATAAAGTTTTCTCGTAACTTGAAACCTAAAGACGTGTTTGAATGTAAATTAATAAATATGATTGTATACAGGGAAGTCCAGCTGTTAATGGTTTGTAACAGGTACAAATCCGTTGATTCTCGTTTAGTGTAGAACCTCATTACAAATTGCAACTTGTTTCCCAGTTATCTACATCCCTTTTTACAATTCCTAAGTGAATATATCCATCAATCCTGACATATGTCCACTTCTCTATTCAACCATTTTCTGTGTGTGTGTATGTATATATATGTGTGTGTGTGTGCGCGCGTGTGTGTGTGTGTGTGTGTGTGTGTGTGTGTGTAGAAAAAAAGTTGGCGGTTAGATACTAATAATAGACACCAATGATTGTAATGTTATATATAGGATTTACATTTAAAGATAGAGTCACTATTTTACTGAACAAGAATATTGGAATGACGCAACAGGTTTCCAAACAAATATCATTTGACCTATTCAGGGTAGAGATACTTTCATATTAGCTTATACGACAATGAAGGATTTGGGGGTTTTGTGTACAAAAGCTTTAAACTATTGCTGTGTGATTATAATTCAAAATCTATTAAAATATAATACATATAGATCTGAATCTAATGCATCAATGCACCCTACCCCACCACCTACCTTTTAAATTGAGAGAATAGCGGCGGAAAATTAAAAGTCATAGCTAATATGAGAATACTTGTCTTCGTAAAATGCTTATAAAAAACATTTTAAACGACGAAAACCTTCTACTTGCTATGACTCCCACAAGGACAGCCCACCGTCTAAAAATGATTATAGTGGGAGTAGTGGTCACAGTGTTTATTGTAAAACACTTGTGTCTTGTTGATGAGTGAAAGAACAAAGGGCTATATAATTGTCACAATCAATATACACACAGAATACTGATGAGCCCGAAGTTTACCTTATATTGCAACTAGTTAAACATATTTGCCATCAGTAATATTATAATTCAGATTGGTCCCATATTTAACATTAGCAAAGCGAAATGTATACGGGTTGCTTATCGGTTGACGCGTTTCTGCCGCTGACTGTATTAACAATTGCAACGTTAATTAGTATAGGGGCCGATTTGACAGTGACAAATAAAGATACTGCTACTACCACTGATAGCGACGACCAGTTCTTGTAGATAAAACCGTACCGAAGAATTGCGACGGCACGTAAGGCTGCCGTTGTTCTTTATGAGGCGTTGAAGAAAAACACATTACTCTTTATGAGACACTGAAGAAAACACGTTGCTCTTTATGATGCACCAAAATGAACATGTCGAGGAAGCCGCATCGTTTATCCCAGCGTGATAATGTACTCCAGAAATGTATGCAAACATTCGAGTACGTCGGGTGTTAGCGGATACCCCATATCTTTTACCAAGCTTATTGCGGCCGGTGGAAGGAGGACAGTGTTTTTGGCAACCAATATAACCAACTTCATTCCATGCTTAGGATCTCTCCAGGTTTCCAGTGACCGTTTTGGCAAAGTCCGGGGGCTTTTCCAGTGCGTGCTGCCGTACTTGCGGACAGTATGTGTACCCATAGCTCCTCTGGTAACCCCATAGTGTATACTAAACTGCAAGAAAGCAGAAAACATTTTTGTTACGCCACGGCGAGGCACGTAAAGGTGGGTACAATGCATCATATGTAGTGACGTGCTGGTGATAGAGTTCATTCTTTTGCTTTTTGTTCAAGTGTGAAGCACAAGAGCACGAAAGCTTTTGTCCCACCTTTTCCTACGATTTTGCTGTTTCAGTCGTCCAGAGCGCTTCAGTTATTCCAGCGTTTTTCTCTTCTTCGTTAGTTTCAGCGGTTCCTCTGACACCATACAAGCCTCATTCATTCGGAAATTTTGCTTTACTACGCGGAGAGACTTTTCATAATCTCTTCGCAGGTTTCTGCTTTCCCGCAGGCAATCAATTCGTTTTGCTTTTCTTTTCTTTTTTTTTTTTTGTGTCGATTACAGCCAAAGCGTGTTCCTTGTGCGATGCATCCTGTATTTCTTTCTCCATGGTTGCGTATTTATCGAATTCATCGAGGATGAGTGAACTCTTCTTGTGAGATGGTTTTGTCCTGTAGTGCCTTAAATACATGGTCTGAGATTGTATTGAACTTTGATTCGGCTAAGACGCAGATTTCATTGTGCTTTTTAGCTTTTATGTTAAGATGTTAAGTCATCGTCCCGCAAACTTCCCAGTTAATGAAAGCTTGAAAAAGCTCCCTGCTGTTACAAGCAAGGGTATGGCCAGCAGCAACACAAAAACCGCAGCCACAGCGGTGCACAAAGACACAAACAACTGTGGGCATCAACACCACCCACTGCATTTACTTTGCGCTTGTACCTTTTTGTGCAGAGCACGCCGGTGTTCAGTCTCAGCCCGTAACAAGTTTTCAACCTCCGATTTGTTTTAAACGAATATTTGTGTACATCCTCGAGCTTTGGATATAGAGACATTATTACTCCTCTATAAGCAGATTGATGTGAACGTTTAATTGCTGAGGAGAGGTGGTTTCTTTATTTGCTCCTTTGCGGGCACGCACATCTAATCTATCGCCGTTTTGTACTGATACGACGGCAATAGTGTTAAAAAAATTAATTTTCCTTATATCATTAGATGTGCAAATAATATGATCTTCACCAACACGCCTAACAGCACGCTCAACAAGAGTTAAATCTATTATGCCTTCTATTAGCAGGTTTAGTCATTGTTTGTTTTTATGGCCGGTTACTCTAATGCGACAAAACATATCTTTTTCGAAGATCACACGTTTATTTTGTTTGGTAGCCGAGTGATAGAGGGCGCTACATGCCCTGAAGGAAAGGTTACTGCCGACGAGGTGCTTGTCAAAGGCGCTTCGCCAAATGTCACGGCGGCATTGTAGTAGCTATCGCACCCTAAAGCAACCGAGGGAAGTACTTTGGGGATTTGTTTCGAGAGCTAAAGTGCAATTATTCCTAGCTGACCCTGGCTTCGCTAACAATGCTCTGGGTGGCCTCAATGGATAATGTTTATCTGCTTTGCATCCTCACCCCATCTCAATTTGAACCGGTACCTGTACCTGTCAACCCCCTGTTGGCTCAGATACTCTTCCACCAGTGGTTCACATTGCTTGTCGATACCAGACGCAAGTTTTTAGAGCTAATCTAGTATTCTATTGCCGATCCCAGGCGGCTCCAATGATTTCACGTTTATGTTTCGTTGCTCCCCCATGGCTTGCTTGTGTTTTCGCTTCACGCGGAGCTATTGTTTTGAACTTCGTGAGTTCTAATTACTTGCCACATTCGTTGCGAATAGCATGCCAAAGATGGTTATAGTGACTTCGAATCCCATTGGATGTGCGTTGACATTGAGACCTCCGCACCTAATGGTGTCTCCGGACGCAAAGCTAATTGTAAGGTTTTCGCGTGCGGCGTTATCCAGAACGGCAATGCTGCCATTATGTGCCATTTAGGCCCCGTTCACACGGATTAAAAACAATGTCCACGACCCTTCACGACGACTCCCGTGGAGATTAATGAAGCAAAAACTGGCGCCCACGATTGTGATAGTCTCTTTCTCGTTGCTGAGTGTAAAACCGCCAAAGTTTTGAAAGTCTTAATCTGAATCCCACCGATACAAACCGTACTTATTTATTGCTGTAACCCAATCAACTGACTTCAGTCTGTCAGCCGTTACGTACACAACATCCTCCTTTTTCAAAGAAAGAGTATGCGAAGTACCAAAGTTTAATCTGGCCAGATCATCCCGTGTCACATACTTGACGAGATCCGCCTTCGTAGAGTACTGGAAGCGGTCACGACCCACTTCTAGGCCCGCGGGGCAGGTGACGCCACTAAATGTAAGCAATGACCTTGAGACTATTGCAGCGCCACCACCAAAGCCATGACCACATAAATCCATAGCGTGCCGGCTGAACCAATACTGGCGCTTAATTTCAAGGGTGATAGTGCACCCCAGAATATTAACTGGTGTGGGGTTTTTTCATCTAAAATACTATCAAGAGCTCATTGATTCCGCCTTCACGTAATCTGCGCCAATGTGATTTTCCATATGAGACAGTTTCCACCGTAGCAGGGTACTTTGTTTCCCATCAAGAATATTCTTGGCTGTATTTACCTAATCAAGAAGAACGTAAAGCTGCAGGATTTTGATAAATGCTGTATTACGTGCTATGTTTGCGCCTTCTTCCCAATACTCCAATTTAGTAGGGTTCATAAACTTATGGATGCGGGCGAGCTTTCTGAGATATAACGTCGGGTTAGTAGGTGTGAGGCCGACCTTACCGGTTGCAGCGTTATAGCCGCAATAATTCTGGGATCTACCGCCTGTATTTCTTTTGTGAGCGTATGTATGTTGTAGCTTTTCCTTTAGTCGAGATGTTTAAGTCAACCGCACTTAATTTGTTGATACCAAACGCAGCTAAAATGTTGAACCAACCTGGCACAGATCCTCCAGCTATTGCTCAACCTTGACGTGTACGTGCGGGATAACGCCTCATTCAGAAACAAAACAATTTTCGACGTGTTTGAAAAGTACGCGCTGCCCCACATCAAGACTGAATAGGCTTATAACCACTGGAGATCAGGAAACGAAGATTATGAAATAAGGTTTTGGTAAAATCAAGTAAACTTTACCGTATGGTGTACAACCACTGGTTGCGCCGTCAGCGTTTGCGATCACCTATTGCATGCTGTTCAAGCTGTTCCGATAGGGACGACACCAAGCACGACGGGATGACTAATAACCTTATCGCAAAGCTTTTACTGCCTTCACGTTTACTATCATGTTAGGAAGATTCTCAATCAGATGAAGAGCCCAATTCTGGGCGAAACAGGAGGGACGCGTTCGAAAACGATATTGACAAGATAGAATACGAAGCCATACCTAATAACATTTTCGTGAATAGAGGGAACGACTGGAGGATAAAGCATGGCACGAATAACTGCTTAGAAGTGATATGTCCCAGAGGACCAGCCCATAAATCTGGAATATGGGAAGGCCTCCCTCCCCCACCCCCCACACACTCACCGACCCACCCAGACACGTGCCAGACCCACTATGTATGAAACCGAGCAATATGCGTTTGGCGAGCCGCATACGGGAAACATCAAGTCGCATATTTCACACAGGACGAGGACGTATATACCAAAAATGGGTTTGTGGACTTCATGCTGGACAATTCCCAAGGCTTCATCCAGCACGGTGTGGTGCGTCTCAATGATAGCGTCCAGGCGTACGTTTGGGCAATCCTTGGTGCGCAGTCCGAGACGCTTACCTCTATCATCGGATGAGGTAAGGTATTTAATATGCAAAACCAGTTTCTCGCGCTCGTAAACGCATAAAAATCTAGCGCTGACGACGGCCCAAAGTCAACAGCTAATTAAAAGGACGTAATGACAAAAACAAGGACGAAACTAGATTCTGACACGGAGCTTAACGTTGGCACCTATGTGGGGATAACAACAACAATCAGGAGGTGACCGACGACATTGTGGTCGGAACTAACGTTAACGTAAACGCTGACAGAATACAAAGGCAGGTGTCCGATAAAAGAACACTACAACAAACGCAGCCTACGAAACATGAAGTTGTCGGCTTCCACCCGCCCGCGGCACAAATCAGCGCTGCTGGAACAGGAACAAGCAGCATGCAAAACCTACAGGAGTCGAAAAAAAGCCGAAGACCCCGAAACCTTTGTAGCGTGGATCGGACCAAGAATTTTTTTGGGTTGTTTTTGAACGTTAACGTAATCCAGTTGTTACCCCACCTTACTGATTAGGGTGAAGTCCTTCTTTGCCATAAACTTTAATCCAGATTTGCGGAAAACACAGACTTTTGTGATATGCATTAAAGTCGGCTAGGCGTCGTTCTAGTTCCGTTGTGGATGCAATATCTTCCTGCTGACACCTGGATGGCACGCTGCCACTGGCCCATTTCCGTTGGCAGTTCTTCTGTCTCATTTACTTCGGTGGAAAATATCGTTCCATCTTTGTCGGGCTGATAGGCCTCACGAGGGCGAAACTCTTCTATTTGAATGTCTCCGCCTTCAGCCATGTTTTTCGATTACGCAGCAGCAACAATGCTCGTTTATTGAAGAGAGGGAACGTGAACTTCAATAACACTGCGAGTATGTTTTAATGCAGAAACATAAATGTCAAGCTCAAAGGGAACGAATGGGCCACCATTAACGATGGGGTGTATACAAGAAGCTCTGGTTGACGGAAGAAGAAAGGAAAAATGCGGTGTACCAGGGCATCCAGAACGTAAACACTGCCACTATACGTGTTGGCGCTGGCAATAGGGTTGGAGGCACGGAGCACGACGCGTCTATCCTCGGCGCGTATGAATGAAAACTGCTTCTTCGTGCATTTCCACTTCGAGCTGCTAAATGATCACATGCTGTACTACCCATCGGGCCTTTCAGACGACTTAGATTGGATCTGACATTTAACAGCTATGGCAGGGTGATCCACAGCACAGTTAATGATGTAGCTAAAAACAAAGCGAGCTACACAAGAAGTAGTATCTCGTTGAAATTCGACGTTGTGAACAACTCAGAGCTTCCACGCATAGTTAGAAAGCAGTACATGGCAAAGATGGCTATATTGTACACCAGAGTGGTGCGCCACCGGAGGGTGGTACTAAACAAGAGTGACACCACGTAGAACATTAACCTAAATTCGCCAACAAAAGTATGAATTCGATAGTCATACTCACCGAGGACCTTACACTTACAGATGATTTCAAGAGCGACATTTAGCATTTTTATTACATCACTATCAACAAAGTGTCAGTGACGATGCCAGGGGAAGGCGCGATATCAGCAGTAAAAAGAGGCATTACAAATAATTACGAGGAAATCTATCAAGGACGTGGAGCTGCCGTCGATAGCCATTGGTGAATTTTACCAAAACAAGTTTGTCATCGACATCAGGTCAACGGAAGACCACACTCTCAACCTCCCCAAGTGGTCAGGAAGGGGCAATGAAAACGCGAGCAAAGACGTAACGCTGCAAATCAAAAAAATAACAAAAAAAAAACAGTAGCGCAGGTGGCGGTCGTCTTGAACGCGTACATATACATTATGATGGACACTCAGTTCAACATACAAAATGGCCAGTTTATGTGAGCCGGCGTTCCGCCAGTTCCTTGATAACTTACAGCAACATTGCGCCATATATCGTTGCCCATCGCGGCTGTGGCAAGAGTGTGTTTGCATTTGAACTTCTCGAACCGGCATTTAAGTGCCACTTAGATTTTATCATTATCATCTGCCCGACCATACGGCTCAACAAGGCATACAAAATGCCGTTGGCCGTCGTCAACAGAGACGCGGGAGTATTTCTTGCCAACTCTGGGGGCTATGATATGGATGCCCTGCTTTGTGCTCTCGCTAAACATTTTGAAGAAAAAAAACACAACGCTTTTTCTACTCAATGATCGTGTCTTTATTTCTGGCGTCAGGCATAAGGAAACGGCTCGCCTATGTCAGCAGGAATGCAGAACTCACGCATAGGTCTCTTCTACTACAAAGACGAAGACTCATATACGGCACAGATGAGAGAACACGATATCACTTAGGCTTCGAGTCAATGGGGAGACATACGAGTTTTTTTAAAAAAAGGAAAGTTTTGGCAAGCTCCTTCGCTGCACAGACCCACCAGTGTCCTACCAGTTTATTTGCTCTTGAGCAACCTGCCATGATTCGGGATGTGGTAGATTTATATTGCACTTTGTGCATGCGTTGCCAGCCACGCCATAACACTTGCGGTCTTAGGCTACATGCTACTTAGAGTCAGGCAATCAGTGAACCATATCCAAAACCTTGATATTGAGGAGATACTAAACGGACTGGAAGCCAAACCAGCAGAAGCTGCCGGCAAGAACAGCTGGAACGACGGGAACAGCGGGAACAGATACACGTCAGCCTGACCGCCTGTCGGAGCTAGTGGCTTCTGAAGCGGTGAAAGAATACATAGGCTGGCATCTTATCTTTGAGGGTCACAAGGTGATGAACGATGAAGAGGTTTCAAACACTTATGCCATATACCATATTTGAACTGCAGGCTAGAATGACTGCTTCACTGGGAGCGTCTCTGCTTGGCCTGTACACGGCGGTCGTGAGCCAGGTGTTGCCCATAGACAGCCGTGATCACCTTGCGAAGGATTTAAAGGAGGATCCGCTCATCCAGGCTTCTTTCACTAGCATCATCAGTTGGCATGGTAACATATCGTCATGTTAAAACAAAGCAGTAAAAACATATTTTTCAAAGGATGATGAGTGAGATTTCGGAACCGAAGCCAGAAATTGCCGGCACAAAAATATAAACTATAAATATAGACCACGTATCTTACTGCGGCGAGCTGACTTACTACAAACATCAACTCGTATTTTTGCTCCAGCAGGGAGTTTGTGGGTGCTGTGTCGCAGCTATTGGCCAAGCACAACGTGCAGGCGAGGCGGGGCGAGTCTGACGTCCACCGTGGCCAGGGTATTGTGGAGTATTTCAACTGTACTCTGACCGAGCGGCTGCTTGGGCACCAGTACGCTCAGAAGATGTTGTTTGCAGCCGCGACACCGACCCTGTGTGGTCGCTCAAGGTGTTCACTATGGCTGAATAGGTTTGACATCCCAGGTCAGCTATCTATGTATCATCTTTCTGACAGTAGCGGTCCGCGCAGAACCTTCGTCCGCGAGGAACTACAGATTGTGCCTGAAGATACTCAGCTACCATTCTTCGGTACTGAGTTGTTCATCAGTTTGAAGAAATCTTTTTAAAACTCTGATGTCGGCTTGGTTCTGAGATCGGCGTTGAGCTGTATATATGAGGTTGAAGGTTTCAGTCGTGGACCACGTATCACTCCTTGTCTCGCAGCTTTGGAACGAGTTGGACGCTTTCATTGAACTGACCCACCCCACCCCACCCCACCCACACACACACACCAGTTCGCTCACCAAACCACTCTATTACTCGTTCAGCCAATTCTCTTAAATTATCATTGCCTCAGGAGCCAGCGGATAGTCGTTGTGCGCGTCATGACGCTACTCGAGGTCTACTTCAAGAATGTTGCCCTTTGGTGAATCCTCCGTGATTTGCGCAAGATCTGGCGGATCGACCCGTTTAAAGCCAACAGTTGGACAACTCTTCATCATGGCCCATTCATACAGATTGTTGTGATCAAGGTAAGCTATCCAGCTGTTTTGCTTTCTGCTGTCATAGTGCTAGAAACGACTCATTTCATGACTTAGCTATGTTGTCTGCCAACTTTTCAAGGCTGCTGTTAATGAATTGCAGACTGTCAATAAACCGCAGCTGCCGAAGTGAGAACATCGTGTATTTTTCCATGTTGTCTGAAATTGTGCTTATCTTTTTCGTCAGATTATGAATCACAACAGGCACCTCTATTGTTTCTGGGTAGATGCGCAGCTTGAGATGGGCGGCTCCACTGTATTTTCCGGTAATATGGCAGTGGTCTCGCACTCGGTCATGGTAAAGTTTCTTGCCGCAGACGTGATAGTCATTGGGATTCTTATAAACCTTTCGGTCATCGTCAACACCATTCCTGCGGGATTTCGGAGAACCCCTCTGACCTCTTCTAGCTCACGCTCAAGGCTCTGGATGAAAGTGACGACAGCTTCATTATCTCAGTATAATACCGGTTCTTTGGATACTCCATCACAGCGAACGACTATATGGCACAAGCCACATGGAACCTGGTCAGCGATTTTCTGAGTGCTGCTTTTATTTGGATTGTTGCCAGGGCCTTCCACCGGAACGTTCAGTGCCTCGAAATCCGCATAGATGATGTATCAAACACGCATCTGGCGATGGAGGTTGGAAGGCTAGGATTGCGCTTACGTTGCATAACACTTGCTACACTTCCTACGGCTTTTCGCAAGTAACGCGGCAGTCCCTGCAGGGCTGAGCAAAATTTTTTTTAACCACTAGTCCAGGACAAGTGGTTTCAGAAAATTAACTAGTCCCACCTTACTCTTCACTAGTCCCACCTTACTCTTCGCTAGTCCCACCTTACTTTTCACTGGTCCCAAAATGGTAATCACTTGCCGAGATTTGATGAGATGTATGTACTTAATCCATAGAAAAAACAAACGAAATAATATACAACATAATTATTTCTTAAAAGAATTTAATTTTTCAAAAACATTGGTTGTTATACATTTGGCTTCTTCGGGTTCATGTATATATGTTTTAGCTGATGGATTTGAAAAAATGTCCATGTATATGTCTGTCACCTGCACCAGCAATAGCTGTGTCTGGGTTGAAGTCCTCAAGCTCTGGTCCATTTGCAGAAATGTTCATTAGCATTTGTAAACTCTTTTGGTTAAAGGAATTCCTTAAAGAAGTCTTGATTAAGTTCATTGAACTAAATCCTCGTTCACACTCAGCAGTGGATGGACTTATAAAAAACATGATTTCTAATAGTTTGTATAATTGACTAGGTGGAGTATTCACTAAGAGTGTTCCAAGAATTTCAACAGGTGGATCCGGTGACTGCTTGTATGCCCTCATCTATTCTTTGAACTCCAGATACTGCTCATGAATAGCATGATGGTCTTACTGTTTGAAAATCACTTCAAGATGATTAAGAAGAACCTGCATATTTCATCAGAGCTGCCCTCTCATGAGGAAAGTGCCTGTAGTCAAATGCTCTAAAGCATCTCAAAGGTTCTTCCATATCAGAAAATAGTTTTCCATAACGAGCTTGGGTGTAGGCTGTGTTAAAGAGAGCTCTCATTTCAGTCTCATTTAGTTTTGAAAGGGCCTTTCTTAGTGGAGTGTCGGCAACTCTGACTTCACTGATTTTCTGCACATGCTGGCTAGTGTCATGCATATATTGTGCTACACAGGCCTTGTGGGGTCCAGACATGTCATGAGACTTGATTGGTTCAATCCTGAAATTGTCACTTCCACTGACAAATACACTGGGTGAATTTCCAACCTGTGCCAGTTTTGGATATTGTTTGCATTAACTGCAAAACATCTTTCCTTCCGAGTCAATACATTCAAGCCAGGGATAACAATCAACCCAATGCGGCTGAAAATTTATCTGTCTCTTAGTAGTGTCATATTTGACATTTTTTGCCACCACAGATTGTTGCTTATGTCTCTTTGGAGAAATAGCTACCGTACACTCAGTATCAGTCTTACGTTTTATCCCTCCACTTTCAAACAAATTTTCTTTCTCCGAATCGCCGTTATTACCTTCCTTGCGAAAATAATTTTGCAAACTCATTTTATCCACAGAGTAACTATCAGCTTGCTTGACAACTACTTCTACAGTGATCATAACATACATTTTCTCTTTTAAATAAGAACAGAGACAGCTCATTAATTAGCGTAATTGTTTCGCTTCAGACGCAATATCGCAAGTAGAAGTTAATCATCTTTATAATCAATTAAAAATTAAAGAATCATTACTGTCATTTAATCAGTTCATAAAAGAAACCAACACTGATGTCGGTAAAGTACCTTTCATTAATTTAATTACACTGACTCGCTGGATTAAAATCATAGTGAGCCGCTAGTGATAATCTGGCTTGAGTAAACTCAATGCAACAAAGCCGCTTAAAACACTACTAATTGATCATACTGGGTTTCTTTTGTTTGACGTGTTTTGATTTGCCGATAATTTGGTCGCTTAGCCCAATATGCAGTCAAGCGGTAACAGGATGTAAATGTATACACGAAGAGGGGTAGAATCAAGTATTCAGTACGCCCGGAGGACATGATTGGCCAAATAAAGGTAGATATAGTGATTAAAGCACGAAAATAAGGACTAGCCCGACTTTTTTAAAAAGCACTAGCGACTTGGAAAATTTTACTTGCCTGTCTTCAAAAATGACTAGTCCGGGACGTCGGGCTATGGGATTTGCTCAGCCCTGCCCTGGCATGGTCTTCTAACATGTCGCCCAGCTGAAGACGTTGAGGCAGCGGCGGCAGACGTGCTTCTTATTCATGTGTTTGCTGTGATGCTGCGCCATGAGGTTTAGGCTCTTTGTCCAGACATAGTGGCTCTTTTCCGCTTCACCGGCGCATGCCGTCCCTGCAATCAGCAATAGATCGATAGCCTGAAATCAGCCATAGACCTATAGCCTGTGGTCTGACTTCCTCGCTAATACGTAGCGGGAAGATGCCATTTATCCAACCAAAGACATTAACTGCGATAGTTTCGTTGCGTCGCTTAAACTTGGCAATATCCCTAACCTTGACATGAATGTCAATGCTGCAAAGACAAGCTCACCAAGGTGCTGACGGTACTTCCTGGGCTGATCAACATTTTTACCTGCTGGGTAGAGAGCTGACAGAATAGCCCATTCAAAACAGCAATTATCTGTGTTTTCCACATTAATAACAGACCGCCGTTGTATACATTTTGGAGTTGAAACGTAGCTCCGACTTCGAGATGGGCGGTACTGCGACACACCGATGTCAAGCTCTTCGCAGCAGTCAAACACCCATCCAGACCCCTCGCGCATTCAATTTTCAATGGGCTTTAGTATTAGGACATTAGATTGGCCAACCAGCTGCTCAAGCTCATCACTGCATAGTAGTACTATGGCGTCGATACGAAATCAGGCCGTCACTTTTGTGGTTGCAATCCCAGCTTCTTTATCTAAACCCCCACCCCACCCCCACATTTTCTGGATCCATCCTTGTGGCCAAGGAACGTAATTTCTAACTCAAAATCTCGTGTTAAACCCTGTTTTTCTGTTTTCCAAGTCTAATTTATGTTGTGTAAATGTATATCTTGCATGCGTTACACGTCATGTGCAGTTTCATATTTGTCTGAAAGTTGGACTATGGTCGAGTTTTAATATATCTATTAGTAGTCAATACTCGTCCCAATTTTCTCTGAAATTTGTATAATTTCTTATCAAAGTCTTTATCATCTTGCATCTGATTTTGTTTTGACAATATTGGATGTTTTTCAGAAATAACGAAAACGATGGAAGGAACCATCCGAAAAGTATCCATTTTATGTGAAAGTTATATTTTCCAGACAAAGACCTCGGGAATTATTCAAACTTAACGAAATTCTCATCCCATCCCCCCCCCCCCAAAAAAAAATCAACCATTCAGTATTTTATGCAAAATCGAAATATCAAAACTTTGAGTTAAATCTGATTTATTCTTTATTTTATATACATTTTACAGAATTGTAACACCTTTACGTTTTATATTTTAGCTTGTGTATTTCATGTTTACATTTATTTCGAATGGTGTATCTTCCTAACCTGTAGTGCAATCAAGTTCGACATTTTCCTGGCTTTACATTTAGTTGGAACCCTATAGTCACTACTGTGCTGATGTGCCGCAAAACGCTACATACATACATACATACATACATACATACATACATACATACATACATACATACATTGTACATATTCCCTATCACATATAGAAAGATAGAATGATTTTATTTTAATAAGACTCGTGTTTTAATATACTGCGAGAAGCTGGAGTCTATTATTCAATCTTCCTACCAACTATTTGTAACGTGGACAATAAACGTTTCAGTGATCAACCCTCCCCAAATCCCTAGATGTTTAAAAACACATATTTAGAACTCGTGACTCATGACAATAATACATGACTTGAGTATTTACAAAGGCAAGATATAAATTTAAATAGATAATAGTCGGTGTGCTGTAGCGACTGTGACCAGAAATGTAGCCTGGCCTAAATCACCACTCAGATGTTTTGGTCACTTTGGTCCAGGTGAATTACAAGCATTAATCAGTTTCATTTTATCATAATCAGGATCATTAATACTCCCCCAACAGCAATTAAAGGTGACACAGTTTGTCACAGCACCAAAACACGCCCTGTTTAGCACGGATCAGCCTTACTGGCGGAGGAGACATGACAACCAAAAGAAAGTACCAATCATGAATCAGCGACCACTGACTCTTGATGTCCATATCATGCACACCACGTGACAAGGTTTTTCACAGTTATACGACCTGGTTTGTTTACTATTAATTGTATGTTTACTAGCCTGAAAGATATAGAGGAGTAAGAATATAGTTCCGGTGAATAAGAGTGATTTTGAGAACGCGACCCGGATTTAAATGAAGGCCGTTAACTTAGCATATGTCATGTGCTGATCATTCATTTAAAACGCATTCCATCGATTGTCTAATTTTATTCGAAGTGTGAAATTGTCAAAATGTACGAAATTGTTTTCTGATCGGCCACGGTAAGTTTACAGTCTATCATAATGAGACCTTTTTGACTAGTAAGCGATTGTTATCCTGAGCAGTGAGCGAAATTGGCAACTGGTACTTTTTTTCATCAGATTACAAATTAAAAATATTTCGCCTAGAAATATGTGTAAAAATGTATTGTACAGAGTTGAGTAATTAGCCTGACATACAGTTTGTCTAATCTAGAAAGAAATGCTATTATTCAGCGCCATTCAACTTGGCATGGTGCAATTACAATGCATAAAATGGTCTAAATTTTGATACCTAGGTTTGAAGTTACACCGCATGTTCCATGACTCTACAAAAGTTCTGGAGGAACTAATCCCTTACTGTTTTATACTTCGTACTTCTGACTTCAAATTCCAGACTTGTGATAGAGACCTTTAGATTTCATAGTTCATTGGCTTCAGATTTTAGACATGTACAGATGCACCGAAGGGACCTCAGTGGATATGGTCTCCAAATATAGACGATCGTTGTTGTTTACCTCCAGTTGGAGATGCGATATACGTAGTATTCCGGTAGCTAAGAGCGAATTTAGGACACAACCAGGATACCTTTTAATGGCAAGTTTAGAGCACAACCAGAATCTATTATGAAATGAATAATAATTATTTTGTGGGTTTTTCCGAATTTATGATGTGTGTCTGTCTGTGTGTATATATATATATATAAATATATATATATATATATATATATATATATATATATATATATATGTGTGTGTATATATATATATATATATATGTGTGTGTGTGTGTGTGTGTGAGAGAGAGCGAGAGAGAGAGAGAGAGAGAGAGAGAGAGAGAGAGAGAGAGAGAGAGAGAGAGAGAGAGAGAGAGAGAGAGAGAGAGAGAGATTCGTAAAGGAGTTATAATCGGTAAAACAGTAGATGAACTTTTCAGCCGGATCATTGTATGCGTGCACATCGGTTCCAATAAATAAAAACAAAAAGTTGCAAATGTAACCAATGCATGTATTTCGTGTCATATGTTACTATTGCATATAAATGTTAAACATTTTGTTATAATAATTATAATTTGCGATTTTATTACAATATGAGTTACTACATAGCATGCCTGGTCTATCGCTCTATACATTTTTAAGCATTACACTGGAACTTAGAGTTAAAAAGAAATAACTAAAAATATGTTGTCTGTAAATTTACTCTAATTAAAGTGTACTTCTTAGAATGTACGGGATTTTCTTTAGCATTGATAACCTATCGAATGTACCTCAACCTATCGAATGTACCTCAACCTATCGAATGTACCTCAACCTATCGAATGTACCTCAACCTATCGAATGTACCTCAACCTATCGAATGTACCTCAACCTATCGAATGTACCTCAACCGATGAAGCAGGCAACTTCATAACAATTACGATCACATTTTGACAGTCCTATTGATGATATAACAAAAACAAAAAGTTGAAATGAATTCCAAAGGAAAGAAAAGGAATATATATATATATATATATATATATATATATATATATATATATATATATATATATATATATATATATATATATATACATATATATCCCTCCCTCTCTCTTTCTCTCTTTCTCTCTCTCTCTCTGTAGGTAGGTTGATGGGTTGATATGTAGTGATAGATATATAGCAGAATGCGGATAAATATAGAAATTAAAATTGAATAATATACCTGTAGTTTCATATATCAAGAAAACAAGATGGAGAAATATAAAACCCTGGGAAAATTTAATTTAACGAACATTTCCCTTCAAAAATATTGAAACAATGGGAAACAGGATTTAATGTTTCGTGTCTGATTTTCAAATGATATTTCCATTGTTGAGAAAAACAAAACATTAAATTAGGAATCTATTTTTTCACGTTTGTGTGACTATGAGTGTGACTCTTTTTTATATAAGTGCCATAACTCACTTAGTTTTAATGAATGGCATTTATGCATAAGCATATGGTTATTTCCCTTACATATACTAGCTTGACTTAATAGTTACTACTTTGTGTACAGCTGTTTATATTTTTATTTCAGTTTTAAAGAAACTAAACAAATTATATTTACAAGTTTGATTTTCACTTCACCAACCTACACCTAGATGATGAATTGATTAAAAAAATCATATTTTCCCGTTGTAAATGAAAAGGTCATAGTTAACGACCTAGTTTGTTCTTAATAAAATGCGTTCCAGACGACGAAAATACCATAGGTCATCTTCAATGAACAGAGAGAGGAGGTGGAAGAAGCAGACATACATAAAAACAGACAGACAGAAAAGATAGACAGGACAGAAATATATATGTATGCATGACATGTATGTTTATATATAATGTGTGTTTGTATATCTGCATGTATGTGTATATGTATGTATGTATGTATGTATGTATGTATGTATGTATGTATGTATGTATGTATGTATGTATGTATGTATGTATGTATGTATGTATGTATGTATGTATGTATGTATGTATGTATGTATGTATGTATGTATGTATGTATGTATGTATGTATGTATGTATGTATGTATGTATGTATGTATGTATGTTTTCTGCTATGTTTGTTTGTATATGCATACAAAGTAAACATGAAATGCAGGTAATATGAAAAAGTTCGTCTGGCTTGACAAAGTGAAATATTGTCAGCGAAATATTTTTCTTTTCTCATCTCGTTTATTCTAAGATTTTATCAACAAGTCAATGCTGATTCTATTTCGCTTTCTAGAATTGAAACTGCTCTAGTTTATTTTTATATTTGTCCTCTCCATTGCCATGGGAGCATACACACATCTATGTGTGTCTTTGTCTTTCCATAAATGTTTCACTTCAGCATATTTTACTATACTACTATTTACTCTGTTTAAAACAGCAATATATAACCGAAGATTTTGTATTGAATTCACATACCCTATGCAGCGTCCTTGAGTTTCTTATCAATAAATCCTGACAATCTCGAATCTTGCTTCTTCGCCATCGCTCCACCGCGTAATTACCATCGATCCATCCCGTTTTGGGCGATGGAGCGATTGGCCCTAACATAATTCCGTATTTCATACATGCATCTCAAGGCTCATAAGAGAAATGATGCATGTGAAAGGAAAACTAAAAAGAATATTTTGTTTTCAAGCATATAATAAAATTCCTGTTGTCATGGAAACAACCAATAATTGAGCGGCGACGTCTCTGTTTTAATTCTGTAAATGCTGATATGATGTCTATTGAAACGTTAACCATCAAAAAAAGAGTTTAGTAGTATTAAACAGATAATTCATTTCATACGACCTCAGAGCAAAATGTTAATTCCAAAATCGAATAAACTTACGTAAATTTGATATCTGTGTACTTGTTATCCCCACACTATTTAAAAAAAAGCGTCAGGAAAATATCCTTGTTTCCTCCGCTCTTTAGTCCGTCGAGCTATTTTCTATTATAGTTTTAAACGACACGTTACGAAACCTGCCGTAATACTTACCCATGATATAAAAGTAGAACGACGTGCATTTAGTTTATAGGGTCAAAAGGTCATAAGGTCAATTATTGCAATTAGTGCAACAGTATATTTAAAAGATTTTTTGTATATGGAATTGGCAAGCATGGGCACGATTCTTTTAGACATGATAATATGCAGCCGAAATTGGCTGCTGGGTCTACGCCTACCACGAGGGATATAGACCCTGTGTCATAACTTGGAAATCATTGAGAACCGTACCCTATGACCATACAGAGTGAATTCTCGGGCACGACTCCATACCTTCGACCCTGTTCCATTCCCCTTAACATAGTTGACAAACTTGAGCCCGCGAACTTTGCAACTTATGCACGGCTGTTATTGTCGGTATCTCTTATAAAACTTACATATAGCAGAGTGTATCTGAAAAGTTCGAGTATATATATATATATATATATATATATATATACACACACACACACACACACACTCACTCATGGCATATGATAAGAAAAAATACACATACTGTATGTACCAACTAACATTAGCCCCTGGTCCATACCTATCAGTAGTACAGATCCTGTATTTACTAAGCCACAACGACATACATACAATCACTCCCACCATATGAAATAAAAATAAGTAATGACAATCATAAATCCCAGTGTAATGCCAAATCATTTTTCAAAACATCATCACCCTACAATCGTATTTTCTGAACTACAACGACCTAACCACAAAAACCCATATTTTCATTTTAAAATATCTACACCCTACCCCCAACGCCCACAAGACAATAAAATGTCAAAAACTAACACCCTACCCGCCACGATACAGTTTTTCTTAAACAAGATGATTCCTGGCTCAATCACAAAATATCTTGTTAGTTGAATGTGTTGCTATTTTTTGTAATGGACGATAGTAAGCGAGTCTTCTGGCTATACACGTCTATGTCTACATCAATCGACTATATTCCTTTGACCATCTTCATTCGGTCATCGTTCATGGACTCATGTGTTGTATTTGAAGAAGTATAGGACTCAGGGCATGACACTGCTTCGATTCATAATAGTTGAGTGTTGAGTGTCCAATGCTGATAATTGTCAGTTATCACTTGGATGAAAATGATTAACTGCTGATATAAGTTTAAACGGACGGTAGGGTACGAGCAAATTATAACTGTATTTTATGCAAGTGTTTTTGTGGCTTCATGAGGCTTGCAGCAGCTTTCGCTCAATTTGAAAATAAAAAATATAACGTAATTCCTTAGCGCTGTGAGTTAGCTTTTTTTTTTTGAAAAATGAAAACAAGGTATTTTGTAGCTGAGCCAGGAAAAATACTGTTTTAAAAAATGTATTTTGATTTTTGAAAAGAAAAAAAACCTATTTGGCAGTAACCTTGGGTTTATGGTTGTTATTACTTTATTTTTGTTTCATGGAGGTAGGGTATTGTTTTTTTGAAAAATGAAAATAAGACTTTGTAGGTAGGTCAGTGTGGCTCAGGACATACAGACTCTGTACTACTCATACTCTCTGGTATATAGCTCAGATTTAAAATGGTGGCTAAAAACAGGTAAGCGTGGAGATATGAGTTTTACAAAGACAGATTTAAGGCTGGTAATGCAATTAAATATGCAAATTTCAATCATAGATCAAACCTTACAGAAAGTCGATAGGTTGTGAGCACTCTGTGTTGAACTATGATGCGATTTTATTGGCTTATGTACGCCCCCAGAAAAGAAGGCCAGAGCTAGGATTATTGCATGTTGTGACACCTTTCAAATAAGGAAAGATTCCATGTTTTCAATGACGGGGATTATGAAATCAACTTGCGGTAAATGTTTCGTTAACATTTTCGGGAGAAAAACAAAACAAACAAAAATATCCACCACATTAACAGAACATTAATCAAATGTGTTTTCCTTCTCAGTACACTAAAAAATCAATCGCACACTCTTGGACCTTCTACGGGGTGGCAAAAATGGCCGGAAAAGCGACATATTGAAACTGTATTTCAAGCACTCGATAAAAACATAGCTGTGGCAATGCATGCATTTTAAACAGAAATTTTTTTTTTAAATGCATATTTTGGGGGGATTTCCACAAAATATACGAAATTTCAACGTATTAACTGTTTCATCTTTTATTAGTGTTTGAAAGTTTTTTTTTATTTTTGATTTGCATTTTTTTTTTCTTTTTCTTTTTTTTTCTTTACTTTTCTTGTTTTCAAAACGTACGGAATAGCCCAGGTGTGGTCCAATTGCAATGAAAATAACAAACACCTGACATGTCTATTCCTGGAGACGATTTTTCTGTCTTAGTTCCGGCAGCGTGTCAGACATGAAGAAATTATACGGTATCACATTTCAAATGCATGCTTGATAGCAGAAACACATTTCCTAATCTAAAAATGTAGTAGCCGCCGAATGGTATGTTAGAGAATACAGACGTGGAACTGGCATTATATAAACGTATTATCTCTGTGGAGTTTTAGGCTTTATTTGATTTTTGTGCTGTTGCAGATAATGATCCACTTTCAATGCAAACATTGAAAATGTATAAATTGCCGGGCCAGTGCACATTTGCAGTTGAAAATCAATGATAAAGTGTCAACACTCATATAAAAGATTGCATTGGTCTTGTGTACATAAATGACTAAAAGACAGATGTCTTGGCTAAAGAGCGAATTACAGTGAAGTCATTTCTAAAGGCTACATTGGCACACTTTGCAGGCAAAGGAAATAGTCTAAGACAAGAAAACTTTCACTCGTACAAGAGAGAGAGAGAGAGAGAGAGATAGCAAACAGTAATGAAAACAAGAACAATTGTACTTACTACCTTAAACTAAAAATAGAGTAGGTGTTTTTCTGACATTGAAAAATATAAAATTTAATTTGTCTAGTTATTTTTTTTTATAGATTTCAATTATTTGGACTGCCAGTATGTATTGTTAAACTTTATATTTATATCAAAAGCTCTCATTTATGACTTAATTTTCTTTTCAATATTTCTTTAGCATTTGAAAGTATTTCAACCCTAGTAAAAATGTAGTTATAATAAAAAGCATTTCAATGTTCTGTGCTGTTTTACCTGAGTTCCTTGTCAATTCTTTTACAAATGTGGATTGTCTTCCTAAAATGTAGATAAAAGAGATGATTGTTGGCAAAATTGTTGTAGTCAGTCTGTCGAGTGTGGTGTTCTTCCTTCCCCCCCCCCCTCCTTGCGAATCCCTTGCTTGCTCCCATCTTTCTTTCTTTTTATTTTTTCATTCTATCTATCTGTCTTTCTTTCTTTGGTCCTTTTAAGTCGGGGAATTTATTTATCAAAAGTGCCTTTGGAATTACAGGACATCAATCAATCACTGGATATATATATATATATATATATATATATATATATATATATATATATATATACACACATATATATGTGTGTATATATATCTATATATATATATATATATATATGTGTGTGTGTGTGTGTGTGTGTGTGTGTGTGTGTGTGTGTGTGTGTGTGTGTGTGTGTGTGTGTGTGTGTGTGTGTACCTTTGACCTTTTTTTATTTCATGCAAGGACCTATTGTTCTTTACTAATCAATATCCCATAGGGCTGTTGTTGTTTTTTCTTGTAAATGTTGTTATTTTTTACTTACGCTTCTTTATTCTTTTTGCAGGTGAGTTTTCTTTGTACCTTAATGTAAATACTCATCACTGACCCTACTCCACTCACCTTCAACTTTTGTATTGAGTGTCTGTTTTGTCTTCAATTCCTTGCATAGCTCAAAACACGAACAGTGCAAAACTAGTTTTTTTTGTTTGTTTTTTTTTTAAATAGCCTAAGCGCTTTCGACTCTCAGTGAGTCTTTGTCAAAAGCAAAATTACAAAACAAAAAAGAACAAGACAAACAATAAGCACAAAAGGAAACGTTGAATTTACAAACCTTTACATGATTATGAATCTAACAGAAATATTTTTTTAAATTGTAGATGCAAAGCCTTACTTGTTTGAACTCCGATGATAAAATGCCAGCATGGTTGGTATTGACCTAATATATATATATATATATATATATATATATATATATATATATATATATATATATATATATATATATATATGCATTAGAGTTAGGCGATAAGTACAGTTACTAGCAGCAAGAGTTCAATTCCTGCTTGGAATGAATTATGACTCTGTAACCTATGTGATATTATAGGTGTCATTTATATATTGTAACAAACATAGGTTATGTGCTATTTGTGGATATATATATATATATATATATATATATATATATATATATATATATATATATATATATGTATATATATAGTTTATTCAAGTCTCGAGTTCTCATCAGATGTAAAATATGTTACCAATTAGCATACGTTATTTCCTAATGGTATTATTCCCAATGTACTCAAAATATTTGTGTTTCATAGAACTATAGGAGACATCACTCATCACTAACAAAAACCCATGGATGATATATACTAAAATCAAATTAGAAATTAAAAACACACAACTGTTACATTTTACCAAGAAAAAATATTAAATTAATATTGCAATATAAAGACAAGAGCATGGCTGTCTACTGATGCTTGGATAACCCATGCATACCTGTTATTATTTTAGCTGCCATCATCTCAACTTGTGCTCTGCCAAAAGAAATCAATGGACTTAATCTTCAGATGTGTCCTCCATTCGTATCATTAATTACAACCCCCTACCTAGTAAATTATTGATATTAAGAAAGCAAACGTCAATACGCAATCACTGATTTTTCAACGTGCTAGCATAAAAAAAAGCTACTTCCATACGCAAAGCAGCCTGGAAGTAAATGTATTTATGGCATGATTTCTATTTCATCCATACGTAAGCACTAGATTTATAATTTATTTGATCTCAAAGATAAAATATTCTTTCAATTTGAGATCAATGGTCAAATGTTGCCCCTTTTTACTTGTATATGTACTTGTATTCACTCGTAGTATGAAAAGGAGTTCGGAAGAACTTTCGGCACATTAATATATCCGCGGCTTGCGTTTTACTTTCTGTGTATAATCAATAGTCACTGGTTATTGATAACTTTTTCATTCATTATAAAATGAGAAATAGTCTGCAAAACTGAAAACACAGTAATATTCTATGTAAGAACATTTCAATTGTCAGCAGTCATGACTGTGAAATTTAAAACCAAGATCCCAATCTTTTAATTTTACGAGTAATGAAGCAAATGTGTGGATAAGCGCGAGGGTAAGGAAAGAACAAGGAATTAATGAGCGAACAAAAGAAAAATGAACTGGAATGAATGATTGAATGAACAAACGAAGGAATACATGAACTAACGAACAAATGAATGAATAAAAAAAATCAATGACTGAATGAATGACAAAGAACATTAAAATTCTAACAAACTATCTGATTTTCTAATAAACTGGTCTTCAAACTCTAATTTATAAAGAAACAAATTGCTATAGAGAATGCCTCCTTCAATATGTGGATGGCATTATTTACGATATACTTCTGGATTTACACAAGACTTGACATAATTAGTGTAACTCTAGCAACTAATTGTTTGTTTACCCATCATTATCATGTTCATCCACATTAATCAAATATTCTAAACAATGAAAATGGTTCAGTATCTTGAGTGATCCTAATTGTTCGGACTACGGTCCCACTTGTGGCAAAATGACCGTGTCGATAAAAAGGAAGTTGTTATCTTAGCTAAATGTCCCATGAATTCCTATGAACAAGTCAATGATCGTGGAAAATTAATTGAAGTTATCTATATACAGTAAAATCGGTTTTTGAAGGTATTCATCCGTATATACCCTTCAATGGCTCTTCTCAAGGTATTCATACCGTATATACTCTTCAATTACTCTTCTCAAGGTATTCATACCGTATATACTCTTCAATAATTCTTCTCAAGGTATTCATACCGTGTATACTCTTCAATAACTCTTCTCAATGTATTCATACCGTATATACTCTTCAATAACTCTTCTCAATGTATTCATACCGTATATACTCTTCAATTACTCTTCTCAATGTATTCATACCGTATATATTCTTAAATTACTCTTCTCAAGGTATTCATCCGTATATACTCTTCAATAACTCTTCTCAAGGTATTCATACCGTATATACTCTTCAATTACTCTTCTCAAGGTATTTATACCGTATATACTCTTCAATAACTCTTCTCAAGGTATTCATACCGTATATACTCTTCAATAACTCTTCTCAATGTATTCATACCGTATATACTCTTCAATAACTCATCTCAAGGTATTCATACCGTATATATTCTTCAATAACTCTTCTCAAGGTATTCATACCGTATATACTCTTCAATAACTCTTCTCAAGGTATTCATACCGTATATACTCTTCGATAGCTCTTCTCAAGTTCAGTTTTAGTGTAAACATGATAAAACTAAAGTAACAAGCCTGCGAAAAAATAGTGTCTGACGCAATCACAATGCTGAGACACATAAAGCATATTTACCTTCATTCAAATGTTGGTGCAAATGATATGGTCTGTTTCAAAATGTAACTATAGGGGTCGCCCCATCGGTAAAAGGTCACAACCGTCTCATTTCTGAGAAAATAAATGATAAAACAAAAAGAAATATTTATCCTTCAAAATTTAAGGAACATCCATGTGCCCCAATATGTTTTTAATATTCGCGTATAGTATTTGCAAAACTTTCCTTCGGTGACAATTGTAAACAGACTATATCTTCTAAATGTCAAGTCAAGAAAATGTATTTCCTGTGTCCTGTGTCTCGATATTCTGCGTGAATCAACCATAGTTGTATCGCGTTAAAATGACTGCTAATTTAGATCTAGCGTAATTTTCACGCAAAGAGAGAATGAGAAGCACTTCTTTTTGCAAAGAATTTAGATTGCATGTTGAAGTATTCAGGGTTGGAGTATTCTTTTGTTATGATACCGTTGATATAACGTACCTAAGAATTATTCAGTGATAATAAGAGAGAAAATATTACGAGTCCAAACATTCACCGATATGCGGAAGATATGTTTAATGACGAAACATGACTCACTGATGATTGTAAAATATCTTACTTTGTATTCGCTTCTCAAAATATATCAGAGCTGAGTATGAACAGGAAATCAATACGATTGCTCTCTGCCAATGCACACATATAACACCACTTAATCAGAGACGTAAGTCATTACCTATTTCCCCAACCCCACAACCACCCACCTCCCATTCCCGGGGAGGCATTCAAAATTGAAAACTTTTATTGTCATCTACGTCTCCATGAGAATCATCATATCAATATGGAAATCTCCCTCAATTTTTAGTGTTGATGGAATTCAGGTTACAAAAAGAGTCCATATTGTTGTGTGGGTATGTAGGAACAAACACAAGATAATCTCGACACTACTTTTATTATATACAGACAAAGCTATTAACTAAATGAAGGCCCAACACCAAGTGAACAAAAAGGTGGGAGAGTATAAAATAAAAGATGTACATCACAAGCATTCTGTAACTAATTGGACTCTAATTAGACTGACCCTAGGTCTTACTAGCTTTAAAACTGTCAACCTTTATCTGTGTCTCAAACTCCAATTACACATGGCTGTGCCTCATTAACAGATACTACACATATTACTTATGTAAATGGTCCCTTTATCGGTGTAGATGGAATTCAGGTAGCAACGAAGAGTTCATATTGCCTATAAAAATGCGAAGTGTACATTTGAAAAAGGTCTTAATTGCTATTGCTTTTATCGCCCGATCAGAAATATTGTGTGACCTTTTTATGCAACTAAAAAATGCTACCAAATATTCGTATGACCCAGTTTCAAATGTACACTTTTGCAGCGAGTCTGTAATAACAATTGCAAATTAATTATTCCGATCGAAGATTAAGAAAATATTCAATATGCATTGCACAAAAAATGCAGCAATATCTTGTAAAGGCGGCGGCATGCATACACTTCCACTCTAGTTCAATATATTTAGGAGTGTACTGGGTAAGCAACTCGGCCCTGGACTTATCTGCCGGGACAGGCCCGAGGTTTTCCTCACACCAGTAAAACACCGGTAAAAACGGATTTTTTTTGCGGCGGCCCACAGGCATTTGTCCCGGTATGCCCAATGGCCAGTACACCACTGAATATATTCAAAAGTTTGATAGATATATAGATATATATGTGTGTAGGTTGGTAGGTATATATATATATATATATAAATATATATATATATATATATATATATATATATATATATATATATATATATATATATATATATGTGTAGGTTGATCGGTAGGTGGATGGACAGATATATAGGTTGGTAGATAGATAGATAGATAGATAGATAGATAGATAGATAGATAGATAGATAGATAGATAGATAGATAGATAGATAGATAGATAGATAAATAGATAGATAGATAGAAAGATAGACTGATAGATAGATAGACAGATGTAACATGATACTGAGAATCATGGTAGAAGTTGTCGGCATCGACTGTACAGAAATAAATTTTGTACCAGTTTTTCTCTACGCATTTCTTTCCGGCAAACACGCTCATTTATGCCTCCGTAGTGTACATGATCCTTGCTACTTATGTGTTATGGTTGCTGTGGCAACATATAAACATTTGTGGTTATAGCAATTACCCACACACGAAGAAGGAAGTATACTACAATAGACATATCTTCAATACTACAACAGACGTATCTTCAATTGTGCAGTGGTTCATTAACAATTATATGTAAACTAGACGAGCCTCGCGACCATAAATTAGCGCGTTATATTTTTTGTTCTAATCTTATCCACTAACCGTAACCCCTCCTTCACAGTTAGGTAATTTGGTTAACTGCTATTATAATGTAGATGACAATGTGGGTAGAAGAACTCATATATATTTAATGTACAGCAATTATATCAAAGTTATTATTCCCAAATAACAATAACCACATTACTTTCTGAAAAATTATTTAACATTAATTTATATTAGAGATGTAAAAGAAAGAAAGCTGTTGAAAAAGACCATAATTAGACAGCACTTCCTTTTACGCTCGACTATATATATAATTTGTGAATAAGTATACAAAGAATTCAGTTGTTAATGTAAAGAAGCATATATGTAAACTTGGAATCAAAACATATTTGAATATATGTTTCAGATTATATGGAATTTTAAATATAATTATCAGATCCCGCAATATAGTGCTTTGAACTCTATCATCAATGGTAAATGGGTTTTGGAACTCTATCATCAATGGTAAATTAGCTAAAATATGCAGACTTCTTCATCAAATACTTTTTTACGAGGGAGATTGTAACACAAATACTTATAATGGATGAAGAGTATAAGTGATAATTATAAATGGATAAACAGTATAAGTGATAATTATAATGGATGAACAGTATAAGTGATACTTATAAATGGATGAACAGTATAAGTGATACTTATAAATGGATAAACAGTATAAGTGATAATTATAATGGATGAACAGTATAAGTGATAATTATAATGGATGAACAGTATAAGTGATACTTATAAATGGATAAACAGTATAAGTGATAATTATAAATGGATGAACAGTATAAGTGATACTTATAAATGGATAAACAGTATAAGTGATACTTATAAATGGATGAACAGTATAAGTGATAATTATAAATGGATGAACAGTATAAGTGATACTTATAAATGGATGAACAGTATACGTGATACTTATAAATGGATAAACAGTATAAGTGATACTTATAAATGGATAAACAGTATAAGTGATACTTATAAATGGATGAACAGTATAAGTGATAATTATAAATGGATAAACAGTATAAGTGATACTTATAAATTGATGAACAGTATACGTGATAATTATAAATGGATGAACAGTATACGTGATACTTATAAATGGATGAACAGTATAAGTGATACTTATAAATGGATAAACAGTATAAGTGGTACTTATAAATGGATAAACAGTATAAGTGATAATTATAATGGATGAACAGTATAAGTGGTACTTATAAATGGATAAACAGTATAAGTGATAATTATAATGGATGAGCAGTATAAGTGATACTTATAAATGGATGAACAGTATAAGTGATAATTATAAATGGATAAACAGTATAAGTGGTACTTATAAATGGATAAACAGTATAAGTGATAATTATAAATGGATGAACAGTATACATGATACTTATAAATGGATGAACAGTATAAGTGATACTTAAAAATGGATAAACAGTAAAAGTGGTACTTATAAATGGATAAACAGTATAAGTGATAATTATAATGGATGAACAGTATAAGTGGTACTTATTAATGGATAAACAGTATAAGTGATAATTATAATGGATAAACAGTATAAGTGATACTTATAAATGGATGAACAGTATAAGTGATACTTAAAAATGGATGAACAGTATAAGTGATACTTATAAATGGATAAACAGTATAAGTGATACTTATAAATGGATGAACAGTATAAGTGATACTTAAAAATGGATGAACAGTGTAAGTGATACTTATAAATGGATAAACAGTATAAGTGATACTTATAAATGGATGAACAGTATAAGTGATACTTATAAATGGATAAACAGTATAAGTGATACTTATAAATGGATAAACAGTATAAGTGATACTTATAAATGGATAAACAGTATAAGTGATACTTAAAAATGGATGAACAGTATAAGTGATACTTAAAAATGGATGAACAGTATAAGTGATACTTATAAATGGATAAACAGTATAAGTGATACTTATAAATGGATAAACAGTATACGTGATACTTATAAATGGATGAACAGTATAAGTGATACTTAAAAATGGATGAACAGTATAAGTGATACTTATAAATGGATAAACAGTATAAGTGATACTTATAAATGGATGAACAGTATAAGTGATACTTATAAATGGATGAACAGTATAAGTGATACTTATAAATGGATAAACAGTATAAGTGATAATTATAAATGGATGAACAGTATAAGTGATACTTATAAATGGATGAACAGTATAAGTGATAATTATAATGGATGAACAGTATAAGTGATAATTATAATGGATGAACAGTATAAGTGATAATTTTAAATGGATGAACAGTATACGTGATACTTATAAATGGATAAACAGTATAGGTGATAATTATAATGGATGAACAGTATAAGTGATACTTATAAATGGATGAACAGTATAAGTGATACTTATAAATGGATGAACAGTATAAGTGATACTTATAAATGGATAAACAGTATACGTGATAATTATAAATGGATGAACAGTATAAGTGATAATTATAATGGATAAACAGTATACGTGATACTTATAAATGGATAAACAGTATAAGTGATACTTATAAATGGATGAACAGTATAAGTGATACTTATAAATGGATGAACAGTATAAGTGATAATTATAAATGGATGAACAGTATAAGTGATAATTATAAATGGATAAACAGTATAAGTGGTACTTATAAATGGATAAACAGTATAATTGATAATTATAAATGGATGAACAGTATACGTGATACTTATAAATGGATGAACAGTATAAGTGATACTTATAAATGGATAAACAGTATAAGTGATACTTATAAATGGATGAACAGTATAAGTGATACTTATAAATGGATAAACAGTATAAGTGATACTTATAAATGGATAAACAGTATAAGTGATACTTATAAATGGATAAACAGTATAAGTGATACTTAAAAATGGATGAACAGTATAAGTGATACTTAAAAATGGATGAACAGTATAAGTGATACTTATAAATGGATAAACAGTATAAGTGATACTTATAAATGGATAAACAGTATAAGTGATACTTATAAATGGATGAAAAGTATAAGTGATACTTAAAAATGGATGAACAGTATAAGTGATACTTATAAATGGATAAACAGTATAAGTGATACTTATAAATGGATGAACAGTATAAGTGATACTTATAAATGGATGAACAGTATAAGTGATACTTATAAATGGATAAACAGTATAAGTGATAATTATAAATGGATGAACAGTATAAGTGATACTTATAAATGGATGAACAGTATAAGTGATAATTATAATGGATGAACAGTATAAGTGATAATTATAATGGATGAACAGTATAAGTGATAATTATAAATGGATGAACAGTATACGTGATACTTATAAATGGATAAACAGTATAAGTGATAATTATAATGGATGAACAGTATAAGTGATACTTATAAATGGATGAACAGTATAAGTGATACTTATAAATGGATGAACAGTATAAGTGATACTTATAAATGGATAAACAGTATACGTGATAATTATAAATGGATGAACAGTATAAGTGATAATTATAATGGATAAACAGTATACGTGATACTTATAAATGGATAAACAGTATAAGTGATACTTATAAATGGATGAACAGTATAAGTGATACTTATAAATGGATGAACAGTATAAGTGATAATTATAAATGGATGAACAGTATAAGTGATACTTATAAATGGATGAACAGTATAAGTGATAATTATAAATGGATGAACAGTATAAGTGATAATTATAAATGGATAAACAGTATAAGTGATACTTATAAATGGATGAACAGTATAAGTGATAATTATAAATGGATGAACAGTATAAGTGATACTTATAAATGGATGAACAGTATAAGTGATACTTATAAATGGATGAACAGTATAAGTGATAATTATAAATGGATAAACAGTATAAGTGATACTTATAAATGGATGAACAGTATAAGTGATAATTATAAATGGATAAACAGTATAAGTGATACTTATAAATGGATGAACAGTATAAGTGATAATTATAAATGGATGAACAGTATAAGTGATACTTTAAGAGCAGACCTCCTATATTATGAATTTATCAATAATCCAAAGGGAACAAAACTCTCAGAGACCTTTATATACAGGAATGGCAATCTTCAGAACTCTATCCTCTAAGAGAAAATTTTACGATTATTTAAAACACGATTTGAAAGTTGAATAAGGAAGATGGGATCATTGTGATAAAAACGACTCAGGGGACGAATTTCATCATATATTCATTTGCCCAAAATATCAGGGAGTAAGCTTCTAAAACCGTTATGGTTTTGCAAACTCTGTATTATAAAATTATAAAACTTATTTGCCACCAATAATTACAAAATTATCGAAAATCTTGCGAAATTTGTTGCTTTAATAAAGAATACAATATCATAAACTATATGCTATTAAAAAGTTCTCATACATTATATTGACATACTATTCTCTTTTTTAACTTTTGTACACTCCATCATAGTTATCATATATGTTACTCTTCTGTATCATTATATATTCTGTCCTCAAAATATTATCTTATTTAAATGTCCTCACATTTTCTCCGAATCTGTGATACTCCTGCTCTGATTGTACTGGTTGACCAGTGATGTCACGCGTTTCACCAAAGGATTGTGATCTCATGCGTTTCGCCATAGGTTTGTTATGTCACTTTATAAAATTGTAGCAGTTGTGGTATTCCCATATGCCATCTGTGTGTGGCCTCAGATTTACTTTCATTATTAAAAGTTCTGTTCTTTTCTGTTCTGTTCTATGAAAGGTAATTTTACCGACCGGAAACATCCCATATACATGTTATATACGAGGGGTATTTAAAAAGTCCTGACTATTAGTGCGCTGTACAACAAAAGTTCTTTATTAGTGAACAGTACATCAGTGCATCCCCTCAAAGTACTTCCCGTGCATTTCTACACATTTTCCAACCGCATGGCGGATTTCAAATCGTCTGCCCTTCAGCGAATCTTTGATGACAGGATTCAGCCAAACAATCTCTCAGTGCTAAATCAGGGTTGAATGGAGGATATGGCAAAGTTTTAATGCTGTGATCCTTCGGGATGTCTGTCACGACGGCGGATATATGAGCTAATGTGTTGTCATGGAGTGATGGATAACTCAGGTCCCGGTGGGCGGACAGTTGGTTCGGTAGTTAATCCACAACTTTTGGCAACACTTTGAAGACTTAAAATGTCCAGTGACACTAGTAGAGTCAGACACAGGTACCTGGATGACTGGGCTTTTTGCATCGAACAATAAATGCTTATCAAACTCTCTTGATTGTCCGAGACATTAGGAAGAATACATTTTCGCAGCAAAATAAAAAAAATAATTCCGTTCATTGTTCATTTCAATAGACGTTCAGGCTCAAAGTATGCTACAGAAAATTTTAGTGATTTTGAAAAAAAAATTCCTGAAGCGTTTGGAACAAGCACTTTAGTAATAGATTACAAACGAACTAAGAGCATAAGGGGCATTTAGTGGGATTTAAACCTGGTTGTTGAAAGTGATAATTCAATGGTTGTAAGCTGTGTGATTTTCTAATTCATTCAGACCTACTACAAATCTTGAAAACTGGTCGAACTTTTAAAATGAAACAACATATTTCATGTGTTAAGCAAAATATGATTTATGTGGTGTATTGTTTATACTGCAAGAGGCAGTATGTAGGGAAATCCGAAAGAAATTTACGCGTTAGGATGGAGGGGCATTTTTCAGACATAGGACTGCAAAGACAAATAAAATATGCATGATTGGCACTGAACACATCTGCTGATCAAAAACGGATAGATTAAAAAGAGAATAAATAATTCGATAGTTGATGTTCCAATACCAAAAAAATAAAAAATAAAAAAAATAAAAAGATAATGTAAAACTACATGTATCACTTCTTCCAACATATAAATTCGACAATTTGGTTCTGGAAAACTACAGCAAGACTTTACAGCTAGATGAGTATAGAAATGTTTACCAAAGAGCAAAAAAGGTCTGTGAATATATTAAATAGAGGTGAACTGGACGATGTCAGTAAACATTTATTTGAAATGTTACATAACAAATTTGGTCAAGAAATAAGTGAAAATACAAAATGAATGTTTGACAGGATACCCTATTTAACATTGCACATAGATAGGTATCACCCGCTCAGAGGAAATTCGTACAAAGATTTGCTTGAGTGGATTAAGAACACAACATATTGTATCAGTATCAAAAATAAAGATAATAAATGCTTTTGTATGATGTACAATACATTTTAAATACTCTCCAAAAGATTCCCAGAGGCATTTAAGACATAATTTCGATATCTTCAGTCATGGGTTTGGTTGATGACATGTTAATTATATTTCAATATGGTGGGTCTAATTCCAACAATGATAGAATGTACCATTACATTGGAATAAAAGATTTTCCGAAATTGGTGCCATCAGCGATAAGAAAAAACATAAAAATGTTTAAAAATTATTCTGTAAAAAATGGTTGAATGTTTTCAATACACCCAAAACATTATTAGAACACAAAAGACTATGCTACAATGGAGATAACTCAATAAATATAAGGCTTTAAGTGAGTTCAGTTGTAAAATTCAAAACTATTAACACGAATCAAAAGTTATATGTATAATTTTTGTGATTTTGAAACTATCACCGGACCCGTGAAAGCAAAATTGACAATCGACTTAATATATTATCGTGCCAGAAGTACGAAGGACGAACACAGATAGTCCAGAAGATACAATTATGGACACTAGTCAAACACATTCAATTATGGTTTGGTATTTTACATCAAATGTATTAAATTACAGGAACATATTGTATTAAAGTATTTTATGATTCGTAGAGTAAGATTTAAAAACTACTGCATGAAGAATTAAAACAAGAAATGCAAAACTTATGGTGCTCACAGAGGAAGATAAAAGACATTTTACCTCAACAAAAATATTTCATTTGTGAAAGACAATTAACAGATCAAAATTTACGTGACCATGACCATTGATAGGTTAAGTTGGGGTGTTTGAGGCGCTGTTACAGCCGGGGAAAAAAGGATTCGTTCATTAACAAAATCAAAATAGATTAATACATATTGGTCATTGTTCCTTTGAGCTATCCAGGCAGCAGAAGCATTTCCTGGAATTAATGGCAATGTAATAAGCTGGTCACTTTGAAGTGCTGGCCAGTTTGTTGGTTTCCTAGCTGACTATGTCATTTTACTTATTTTGTTACTAGTGGATTTGTTATTTGCATTTTTAATAGAGACATAAACAAAGCATCCAACAGAGCTTGTCTCTGTAGGTGAAATAAAGTTTCGTGTACTATTTCAAAATGTAAATTGCAGCAGCTCCTGTAACCATTTATATATATATATATATATATATATATATATATATATATATATATATATATATATATATATATATATATATATATGCGTCGTTGCTACATTACGATGTGAAATCTGAACTCCGGAGTATAGGACTGCATTGGTAGAACTGACGGCAGGACTGTCATTATCATTGCTTTTCTTCTCTACATAATGTTTGTATCGCTTTCTCTTCAGTTTGTCCTCTGCAGTTTCTCGTTGTACTGTTACATATTATTTATCACCCTTTGGAATAAGGTTCTTGTCTACATAGTTATTGATGGTAAGGTTAAATCAAAGTTTAAACCAGTAACTGGATTTCGGTAAAGTGCTGTTGTATCCAGCGATGCTACCCATTTTCATCACCGTGTGATTTAGTAACAAAACCTTGTTCCAGTGTCTGATACTGTCACAAGAGACTATATACCTATGCACCTGCTGCTCTGATTCAGTCTTATTATTCCATCGTTAGTTAATCGGTTGCTATCTTGCAAAAGGAAATAAGTCCAACCCGCTGATCCATCTTTGTCTAGCACAGAATTAATATTGCCAGCTTTAAAGTGTCTCCATTATTAAAGAGTACCTGATCCATAGTCATAATGACGTTTGTAAGCAGGTAACACAACAACAGGTTTATATACATATATAGTTTTATGTTCTTGTCCTTCTGGATCATAATTGATCAAGTATTTGTTTCCTGATGTCTCCTGAAATAATCTTGTAGTGAAATTTATAATCGGTTGCATACTATGTTAAATTATCTGAAGTCAATTTTATTCTTTTTTGCATTAAAGGCTTTCTCGTAATGTAACTTTACCGCACATTCAGCGAATAGAAATCGTGTCAGGAAATAAATGAAACCTGTAAATAGATCTAACCATTCCAGAGATACTTTTATCTGTTAAATGCCGATAAGAAATACCACAAACAGATGTTGCCATCCATGATACTCAGTAACGATGATTCTGCTAAAATGTTATATCAGACCATGTTCTGTAACTGTTAGCAGAGTCAGTACTGTTAAATTGTAAAATAATTAATTTCAATGTGTGATGCCATGTCGTGAAAATACTGAGTTCTTCACCCACTCGATGAAATATATCCGTTATTCACTTGTTTCAAGCTAATATCTTCTATGTATTACATTTAATCGCAGGACGAGGGTAAGGTTCTTTACTTTTTAGTTGTTTAAATCGGAAGTCCGCCCTGTCAGAGAAAACGCGTGCCTGAGACACAATCACATTAGCACCTTAGTCTATTACTTTGGGAGTCGAGTCATCCAATGTTGTCGCCGTGCCCTGTACCTGTACATGCGGGACAAGTATGCGCCAAGGTTGCGGCGTTTCTCTAGATTTTACAAAAGCGATAAAACTGTCTGCATCTATGAATAAACCTCCTTAAGTCATCATTTAAGTTTAAAAATCTTATATGAAATTGATTATTTATGTGCAAATGTATTGAGACTATATTTACTGATTTGTTTGTTGTTTGTTTGTTTGTTTGTTTGTTTGTTTGTTTGTTTTTCTTTTATTTCTTGTTAGTATATTTGTTTGATATTTTTTTATTTTTTTTATTTTATTTTTTTAATTTTTTTTTTCACGTCCACTTGTACTCATTTGTTGATTTCGGTCTCTAATATTTTTACTTCCTCCTCTGGAATTCCACTTAAATCTCATTAATTGTATCCATTCTTTGCGTCTCTTGTATTTTGATTATGTTTCCTCTGTGACTTATTCTCTGCTTCATTTGTAATATTTTACAACTGAGAGTATCTCAGATGTTGATAATACCATTTTTTTTTTGCAGTTGTAATTTCAATTCCTACTAAAAGACAAAGCTATGAAAAAAACGTATCTTCAAAATCTGTAAATCTGCACAGTATGAAAGGTATGCTGTATTTTTCTTCATCCATGTGGTGTAAAATTCTCCCCAGATAAACTGATTTTGGTTAATTTTGTGGTAATTGTTTGTGACAGAATGGTAATTTTATCCATAACAAATGCATACTTGATGGTGTAGTTGGCATGATTCCTGTACCTGCTTGCTATAGAACTCTAGAGAAGTTTAAATGTCCTCATGAAGGCATCGATACTTTGGTTATTTTCATTACATTGTATTTTGTTCCAAATTTCGTAGACAAGCTTGTAGTCTTTCACATTGTATTTGTTTTTAAGCTATTTTGTGATTAACTTCATGTTTTTTAATTGTATACCATTTATTACCATGCTTGTACATAGTCTACATAATAGTCGCCTTGTGATGTTTTTCATGTGTACCGTTATGTTATTTACTGGTGATGTTTTGGGTTGTAATTTCTATTATCCCTCTAGTTTGTGTTCAAAAACAAATTAGCATGCAGTGTATATGGAAACTCCTTTATGCTCTAATGCCCCCCTTTTTGGGGGGGAGGTTGCTTTTTTTAAAACATCTGTCACCTTCTAGATAGTCGTTATCTTTGAGGAACTCAAAGTATTCATGCTTCATAAAATCTCGGTCTATGTATCGTGCTTCCTCGATCTCTGATAATCTGCTGATTTCCAGATTTGGACGTAATTTAGTTTAATGGCGTAATGCTTTCACTTGGTTCGCAACTGTTAAACAATTCATCGTATCCTTTCCTTTTAATGAGTGCATAATTTTTCCATTTTTTATTGCTTTTATTTTTAATGTTAAAGATAGAAAAGTAGCTCTTTGGAAAGATTTTTTGTATTTTTTAAATCGACTGATATTTGTGTAAACAACTGGACTTTCAGGATAATAGCAAAAATGCCTTAAATACTATTCTTTGTCAGTCATTTAAAATAAAATAAAAACATCTAGAGGACACTTTGTGCTTCATAAATTGTCTTTGGGTGTTTTTACCAAGCGAACTAGATATCCCTCTATAACGGGTACTCTATTTTCAGCAATTTGCAACGTTTCTTGAATCTTCTCAAATGTATGACTGGTATGATATATTATTTCAAACTGTGTCATTCCTATAATTGAATCTGCAACAGCAACATCATATACTGAGTCACCAAGTTTCAACTCGAACTTGTTGTCTTCGAGTTCTATGGGTTTTTTAAAACAAATTATTTAATTTGTTGTTGTTGTTATTTTTGTTTTTTGTTTTTTGAATGGTTTAAGATTAAACTTTTAGAGCTTTCGAGCTCTTCAGTTGAACTTTAAATTCTGCCGAATATAAATATGTGTATTAACCTGCATCAAATACGTAATTTATTCCATCTTTGTATTGTACTTTTTAACCATCTCCCTTTCTAAGCTGTTGTTGCTTATTTTTAATGTTATCATTATTGGAAGGGATCTGTAAGTCTGCATTATTTGTGCAACATTGGAGTGTCTCATTTTTAATGTTTGAAATCAACAAAAATAAAACATTTTCTCTTGAATGTTATTTTATAAAACAAGTAGATTTGAGAACACTTTTACCCCGATCCAAACTTGTAAAACAAATAGGCGTCATCTCTGGGTACCACAATTGTTGATTTCATGTTAAACGTATGATATATTTCTACATCCATTCTGTAAACTATTGAATTCAATATGATGTAGTTTTGTGTTATTATGTATGACGTGTAAAATAAATCAAATTATTATTTTGTGTCTACTTGGAAATTTAGATGTTTTATCTCAGTGTTGTCCTACCCATTCACGAGATGGTGAGACATAAAAAAATCAGTGGTCTAGTAATTTATTCATCTTGACTTTCGATTTTTAATGTTCTCGTATCCTTACTATACAGGATGTAAAAACACAAAAATATGTTTGCGCATGTTTCCACATATTCCTTACTACTGAAATTCATACTGCAATACATACATACATACATACATACATATATATATATATATATATATATATATATATATATATATATATATATATATATATATATATATATAATACCGCCCAAAAATGACAAATTTGCCTCTTTCTTTTGTTGCAGATACTCTTTTGCGCTTATCTATATAGATTTGAACGAGGAAAATTCCAGACCAGTAACGTTTTTGTTATCTTCCACGTTGTTTTCCAATAGTTTCACTATAGGCAGAATAAGAAACGTAACTAAAAATAGGATGAAAATTCGAGGTTTTAAATAACTGAGAAGTTTTCTTCCCGTAAGAATGGCATACCCTAATATATATTCCAAGACCTTTTTCGAATCCGATTTTCATATGAAATGTCCTCCAGAAAATTGACAAATTATAAGCAAAATAAAAGTGAATAAACTTGAAAGTGTCAGGCTGGGCGAGCGAAAATGAATTATTGATGCAAGGAAAGAAAGCTTGAACGGAGAATTCCTAAGTAACATTCTCTCTCTCTCTCTCTCTCTCTCTCTCTCTCTCTCTCTCTCTCTCTCTCTCTCACACACACACACACACACACACACACACACCATAGCAAGAGCGTTCGAACTCGTACACAAAAGCACGTACAATAACTTTTAATCTTACACGATCATGTGAGTTTTAGCTAGTTTACCACTTAGCGAGTTTGTGATAGCGGTCGTCATCAAACATCAGAATTATACGTGCAGTATTTTTAATTTTGAGTTTTTAAAACTCCTTTTATAGGCATTTGGTATATACTTCCTTTGTGCTTCGGTAAAGGTTTGTACACATAAAACCGTGTATGGTTCTCCTATATTAAGAGATAATACACTGTTAACAGGTCGACAAAACCATTTAAAACAACAGACATTTCTATTGGTAAAGACAGTTCGGTGTAATTATCTTGTTTTCTCCCTCAGTTTGACAAATTTCTCCGTTATTTCACAAAATTTAATTGATAAAACAAATATACAACCATTTTGTCGATCGATATAATAAAAAATGATCATTGTTTACCGAGGACGTATTCACAAGATAAGCCAAATTAATTACTGGATTTGTGAAGCACTCAGCCTTCAGTACTTAGATATCAGGTAAATCCGCAGGGACACAAATTGTCATAATTATCATTACATCTCACGTAAATCTATACCAGATTCACCTGTGGAAAGGACTGAATTTGTTACCAGGCAACATATGGGGAAAATACACAGTCTATTTTATTAGACAGACAGAGTAAGATGACAATGTTTATACCGTGGTTGTAATTTTACCTATGGGTTTACTTCAAAAAGGAGTAAGAGAAGGTAATGTACCATACGTCATGATGTGGATGCTGAAATTCGGTGATAACTAAGGATATAACAGCTTAATGTTAGGTAAAATGTGCTACAAAATGAACATATAAATATATTTTTACCAAAGCATGGAGAACAATTACATTAAGATAAAAAAAAATCCATTTGTTAATTCTGCTTCGGGTATTTTCCTCCTTTTATCCGCTGTTTATCCGCGACAGACCAATATGAAGTTGCACCTGATGATTAATTGAAGCTATTGATCTGGAGTTTTTACCTGAGGTTTAAGATTGTGTATTTGCATCGATTCAATTCTAACGTTACTATCAAAAAAAATTATTGACCGAAGAAGATAAATCATAAAAACAATACGAGAAATGATTTTTGACTGAAATATGAACGTAATATTTGGGATTCGTCATCTACTTTTGTGAGTGTCAGAAGAGGAAAATTCACGACACAAAGACATAAGACAAACAAATGAGAGAAATATGTTCAAAATGGGGGTAAGTTAGCAAGCTTTTATATTTTATTTCAAAGAATCGTATTGTTAATCCTGTCGGAATTCGACACATTTAAATTGAACATACTTACGGTTGCAACATTGAATCGAAAGGGTTACACAAATTTTTTTTAAAAATTGGATGCTAGAAAAATAAACTATTTTCTTTATGACGCAATGATTGATGCATTCATTTCTCACTGTATAGTTTCCGGGTGTAATTCTCGATACCTTTACGTTCAAGCATAATGCTTAACCCAAATATGGTTCGTATGGGATACTAAGCTTTCTTTCGATTTTCAACAAAATAAAATGCCACAAAGTGTGTAAACTACAACTTCACAATTATTATGAGAATCATGCAGCCTTTGTGTGTATGTATAATGTATATATGTGTGTATGTATATATATATATATATATATATATATATATATATATATATATATCCCTTCCACAAATCTCCCATTGCATATCATTTATTTTTCCCCATTTGCTATACTCTCTTGCATTTTTTTCGTATGTTTGCCTTCTATATATCCAGCATTTCAAATTGGGAGACAAGTTCCCTAGCATTTGAACCAACAAATCAAAACATGTTACATAAGAAAATATAAAATATATTATATTTCTTCATTACATTTTGTTGACCTTTAGGATAACAGAATTGAAGACTTTAATATCCTAAACACCAGCATCCAAATCCTGTTTTAGATCCCCAAATCCTGTTTTAGATCTCTAAATCCGCCCATTAGATAAGGAGTTAAATCATGAAACATTGATTCATCTTTAGAGTTCATTTTTAAAATTCTTCTTAAAAAAAAATGATCTCGAAGTTGTTATGATATAAGCTGTAGCAGATCTTTACAGGTAATATTTGTTTCTAGAATTTTCTTGTGCATTATCCTATAAACAGTCTTTCTTGTGCATTGTCTTTTTTACAGCCTTTCTTGTGCATTGTCCTATAGACAGCCTTTCTTTTGCATTGTCTTATTTACAGCCTTTCTTGTGCATTGTCTTATAAACAATCTTTCTTGTGCATTGTCTTATTTACAGCCTTTCTTGTGCGTTGTCTTATTTACAGCCTTTCTTGTGCATTGTCTTATAAACAGCCTTTCTTGTGCATTGTCTTATTTACAGCCTTTCTTGTGCGTTGTCTTATTTACAGCCTTTCTTGTGCGTTGTCTTATTTACAGCCTTTCTTGTGCGTTGTTTTATTTACAGCCTTTCTTGTGCATTGTCTTATTTACAGCCTTTCTTGTGCGTTGTTTTATTTACAGCCTTTCTTGTGCATTGTCTTATTTACAGCCTTTCTTGTGCATTGTCTTATTTACAGCCTTTCTTGTGCATTGTCTTATTTACAGCCTTTCTTGTGCATTGTCTTATTTACAGCCTTTCTTGTGCGTTGTCTTATAAACAGCCTTTCTTGTGCATTGTCTTATAAATAGCCTTTCTTGTGCATTGTCTTATTTACAGCCTTTCTTGTGCATTGTCTTATTTACAGCCTTTCTTGTGCGTTGTTTTATTTACAGCCTTTCTTGTGCATTGTCTTATTTACAGCCTTTCTTGTGCATTGTCTTATTTACAGCCTTTCTTGTGCGTTGTCTTATTTACAGCCTTTCTTGTGCGTTGTTTTATTTACAGCCTTTCTTGTGCATTGTCTTATTTACAGCCTTTCTTGTGCGTTGTTTTATTTACAGCCTTTCTTGTGCATTGTCTTATTTACAGCCTTTCTTGTGCATTGTCTTATTTACAGCCTTTCTTGTGCATTGTCTTATTTACAGCCTTTCTTGTGCATTGTCTTATTTACAGCCTTTCTTGTGCATTGTCTTATTTACAGCCTTTCTTGTGCGTTGTTTTATTTACAGCCTTTCTTGTGCATTGTCTTATTTACAGCCTTTCTTGTGCATTGTCTTATTTACAGCCTTTCTTGTGCATTGTCTTATTTACAGCCTTTCTTGTGCGTTGTCTTATTTACAGCCTTTATTGTGCATTGTCTTATAAACAGCCTTTCTTGTGCATTGTCTTATTTACAGCCTTTCTTGTGCATTGCCTTATTTATAGCCTTTCTTGTGCGTTGTCTTATTTATAGCCTTTCTTGTGCGTTGTTTTATTTACAGCCTTTCTTGTGCATTGTCTTATTTACAGCCTTTCTTGTGCGTTGTTTTATTTACAGCCTTTCTTGTGCATTGTCTTATTTACAGCCTTTCTTGTGCATTGTCTTATTTACAGCCTTTCTTGTGCATTGTCTTATTTACAGCCTTTCTTGTGCATTGTCCTATAAACAGCCTTTCGTAAATAATGACCAATGTAGCTCATGTTACTGTCCCAGACGCCAGTAAATGCATGCAAAGTCGCCATTAAATGTAACAATGTGACACTTCTTGGTAACATTAGTGCCCGTGAATGTCATAAACAAAGGTAAATGTCACGCGTATAAATTGTGACATTTACTTGTGACACTAACACCAATCAATGTCAAAAACACCGGTAAACCTTACACCTAGAATATGTGATATTTACTGGCAACAGAGAACTTCAGTTTTATCAATATAGTAGACCCAGTAAATGTCACAAATGTCTGTAAATGTCACATATGACATTCAAGAATGGGTTTGAAATCCAAAGACAAACCTTGCAAACAATTGCCGCCATTTGCAACTGAAACAAAGAAAGCTCTCCCCATTACATGTGTTATTGTACTTACCATAATTCTTTTAGATAACGGCAAATCCTTATCGTCAGTTTCAAATGACATTAAGTTAAGATAGAGTTTCACGAGAACTTTGGTTGAAATTAAATAAACAGGGTGAAATTTTAGCTGATTGGAAGCTTAATAATTGCATAGCATTAATTTATGGAGGGCACTGACTATAGACTTATAATTGAAACCGTCCGAGAGCTCCTAAAATGACGGGTTTCTAGAATTTAGAAATATAATGTAAATGTTGGCTATGTCAGAAAATCTTCAATACGAACGAACGGAGGGACAACAACTATTTCTTTGTTTCAGCAGTGAAGGGTGGCAATATTTAAAACGTGTATATTAGGGTTTCAAAGTCGTTCTTCAGTGTCATCTTTGACATCACAAAGAGAGACAGAGATAGATAGATAGATAGATAGATACAACTACTGCCAATAAATCTTAATGCTTGAGTTAGTACAAAGCTTAAGTAGATACGGACAGACAGATAGCTGGGTAGATCGATACTTACAGACATGCATACATATATTCATCGAGACATACATAGAGAGACAGATGGATATATAAAGTAGATAACTATATATGTATGTAAACAGACAGATTGATATGCAGACCATCCTTATATATATATATATATATATATATATATATATATATATATATATATATATAGAGAGAGAGAGAGAGAGAGAGAGAGAGAGAGAGAGAGAGAGAGAGAGAGCAATCTTCATTTAAAATGGTAGGGACTACCAGTCCCCGCTGCAGGTTCTGTTTAGCTTTACTTTTTTTCGGCGCTATACCTTGAATAATGATGCAAATCCACCTTGGAACCATGCTTTAAATTACGCTTTAAAGGTTTTAAAGGTTCCATTACATCATTAAATTTACTGTTTATAACTCACAGGACAAATAGCAATTAATATTTTATGAACACTTCTACCCATTTTTGAAAAGAAATATTAATTAATTTTGTGACTTTTTGGGTCATTACTAGACTAAACTACTTGCATGCTTGTCACTATCCTTAAAAAATCTGTAAAAATCTACTATTCATAGACAGATAGATAGAGTCGCTGGTAAATTTATTATTGTGACGTTTACATGCGTGGAAAGAGACAGTAGATGTCACAAACGCCAGTAAGTATCACTTTGTGATATATACCGACGTGGAAAGAGACAGTAGATGTCACAAACGCCAGTAAGTATCACTTTGTGATATATACTGACGTGGAAAGAGACAGTAGATGTCACAAACGCCAGTAAGTATCACTTTGTGATATATACTGACGTGGAAAGAGACAGTAGATGTCACAAACGCCAGTAAGTATCACTTTGTGATATATACCGACGTGGAAAGAGACAGTAGATGTCACAAACGCCAGTAAGTATCACTTTGTGATATATACCGACGTGGAAAGAGACAGTAGATGTCACAAACGCCAGTAAGTATCACTTTGTGATATATACTGACGTGGAAAGAGACAGTAGATGTCACAAACGCCAGTAAGTATCACTTTGTGAAATATACCGACGTTTGTGAGATTTACAGGCGCTACAGAGCATTTTGCAATTGATTTCCTAACATATATGAGGTCGAGATGGACTCGAAGTTTTATTCAGTGTTTGGGTTCTTGGTACAACTCATGCGTAATATTTTAATCTAAAGGAAATTATTCCAATTTAAAACAAAGAAAACTTGAACATCAGCAAATTTTAGCACAGATATGGGGAAAGAGAACGTATTAACGTCTCCTTATATAACTGGGCGCCCGATATTATCACCAGCCTTCCCATTTGTACCAAATCTTTCAACGTGATTTATTTCCAAAACTAATAGTCTCGCATGCAAATCGTGATATTACGGATTAAATATAGCGACATGAAGATCAGCAAACCGTTTTAGATAGATGGAAAGAGAGATGGATGCGACTGAATCTATCTATACCAGTAGTCCCGCGCGATATTTAGTATTTGAAAAAAGAAGAAATAAAAAACAAAAAGGTTTAAAAAGAAAAAAGAAAAAAAAACTGCAGAGGGCAACGGTTGAGGTTACAACGTCAGTGGAATTTAAAATTAATTTCAGCTCCTTAAAGTTAATCCAGAATTTTTCTCTTTTTCTTCTATCCGGTGGATTTTGTTCTCAATGTCAATCACTCTCAAATGATCTTTACTACGGTTTGTACTAAAATGCTTAGACATATGTTTAAAAAATGCTCCTCTATCCTGACGCGTAAATTACATTCGGTTTAAGCTTCATACTGCTTCATATTGCTTTTTACAATTCTAATAAATATATCACATATATCACAATTTTTGTGTATGACATGAAAATGTTGTTTATTTTTAAACCTCTGCCTGCTTTCGATATGTTTACAATGTCTGAATCAATTAGAAAATCACACAGCTTACAACTATTATGGGCACACTTAAACCAACCAAGTTTATCGATACTCGATAGATGAGATCTCACTAAAATGTCTCGTTAAGTTTTTATTTCGTTTATAAGCTGTAACCAAACGTTGCAGGAAATTTTTGTTCAAAATCACTAAAATTTTCTCTTACATACTTTGATACAGAGGCTGAACGTCGCTTGAAACGAACAATGAACGGAGTTATTTCTTGTGTTTTGCTGTGAATATATATATATATATATATATATATATATATATATATATATATATATATATATATATATATATATTCTAAGAATGCCTCAGATTTCATTTTCCTAAGCTCCCTGATTTTGTAAGCTCTTTCTGGTAATCCAGCAAAAAGCAATGAACAAGCGTCATGAAAGTCCATTGGAAGATTTTGAACCTATAATTATCTATATGATAATAAAATTATATCTTATCCAATAACAGACACAACCCGTATGCACTTTAGGAAATATAGTTATTTTACATTTGCCTCTGTTAACAACATTCTGAACATTACTAAATCTGTTTCCTTTCCGCTGTTCTTTTCAGACAAAAAATTTTATTATACAGTTGTTTGTGTACGCAAATAACATGCAAGGAAGGTGCCAAGAGATATATCATATTTCTGTAGTAAGCCCTGGAAGTTAACTTTGTGGTAATGAGGCTGTCCAAACTAACATTTATTGACTCGTTTATAAGTATGCATGCATACAAACAACGGCTTTCAGATATGATTCTCATGTATTACTTCTTATTGCTAAAGGCTAGTAAAGTACTAGTTCTTCTCCATTATACAAAATACTAGTACTTCTCCATTATACAAAGTACTAGTACTTCTACATTATACAAAGTACTAGTACTTCTCCATTATTCAATAGGCCAGCCATCAGAATCATGCGAGGGCATCGGAAGTTGGGCGGCTAGGGCGGACATAGCCACCACAATTTGCTTCCTTTAATAAATAAAAATTCCTATGTTGATAGCCACCCAAATATATATATATATATATATATATATATATATATATATATATATATATATATATATATATATATATATATATATATATATATATATATATATATACACACAAGACACAGGATTAGAAAAAAAGGGTTGATCATGATAATATTCTTGGCCTCGATTTCACTAAATCTTGCAAAAATTATCCTCAAACTGAGATTTTTTCTTTATCTTGCAAGCGTTATTATGACTATGTTGGAATATTTCTCAGAGATAGAGACAGACGAAGGAATTAAGACCTAACTCTAATTTTAAACATGTGTATGTTTGAATTTTTGTTTTTTATTGAATAGAAAGAGTTGAGGAACTCTTAACATATTGGGAAACCTTCTCAAGTATACATAATCCTCAGCTATATGCTATGTTCCAGTAAATACTATATTTTGTGTATTTATTTTAATTCTTGATGCCTGACAAATTTTCAGTGAAAAAGTCATTGTTGAAATCCAAGCAACATAAACGACTTTCTTGAAGCCTCAATTTGAGGGGAAAAGTTTGAGACATTTAGTGAGCTGGTTTACTTATTTGTTTGCTTTTGATAATAGATGACGTATTGCATGCAATTTGATATTTAAGCTTAGTAGCTCTGTTTAAAAAAAATGACATTCAAACGGGACTAGTTAATACCAGTTCAATGCAACGGTGAAATCACTTATGGGTATATACGAAGGGTAATTAAAAATTTCTAAAATTAGTTTCGCTGTACAACAAAGTTATTTATTAATGAACAGTACGTCAGTCATGACTCATGAATGTATATAAATTGCACTAAAGGGCAATAGATGTTTTAAAACTCGATTTTATCTTAAATCGTTTGGTTCAAGAAGTAATGTTATCACTTCGTTGCATTTTTTCTTACGGTGAAAAGCATTTATTTTATTTCTGCACAAATACTTTATATTTATACAACTTCTGCCACTCACTCCTGGCTCTTTTGCAATATAGTTCTTAATGTCCCCTTTTCCAGAAACTCTCTTAATTAGAACGAATTTGTTGAGGTGGTTTAGTACAGTACTTTGTTCTTCCTCCCTCCAAGGTAATTTGATACCATTTTGGGAGTGGTGATTGACCTTCATCCTCTTCCCTGGGTTTTCTCCTGCTCTTTTCAGCATCCTCTTTGAACCTGTCATTTGAAAATAAGTACTAATCATATGTATTGCAAAAATTTTCAAATCAGCCTTTGATCATCACGCCTTTTTGTAAAAATCAAAGTCTAGTAATTTAAAACAGATTAAAAAATTGACTTTATAATTTTTAGTCAAAATAAAAGGCACCGTCTACTAAATTAATATGGTAAAGCAGACATCAGCATCTATAATTATCATTAAAAAAATGATCTACATGGTCATTGATTTTAATGACATCTTTGAAAACTCATTCGATCGACACAAAAATGTAATTGACTGTAACATGGTAATTTTCTGTCCGTTTTTACCCGACAGAGTCATAATACATCTTCATGATAAATATAATGAGAGAACTATTTAAAAGATAATATGCATGCAAACACGCGAACATTACAGAATTTGGCATCCAAATAGATAAAAGCGTAAAGTGATAGCCCAGGAAACTGTAGATCTTGAACTGCATGTAGAATATTTCTTACGTTATTTTGCCTTTTTGAATAATTTCGCCAGTGATCGATTGTGGTTGTTGGCACTGTGAGGTAATACAACATCCTGAATATATCAAAAATAATTTCATTTATTGTGCACAAGAAATTAATATCAATATCGATCTTTCAACAAATATTTTAACCAATTTTGTGACTAATTAATTATTTACTTTCTACTATAACATGAATCGGAATACTCTTCGGAAGAAAATAATATATATGTTTATGGTGTAACTATCTATAATCTCTGTAATTTCAAACGGGTATTATTAATGAATACTTTTACAATTACATTATAATACAGGAGCAATCATCATTTTTAATCTTACTGCAAGAAATGATGACTGAAATATATTCATTAAAAGTTATATTTTCCAAAGGATTCAACTTTTGTCTGCCTTCGTTATAAATTCTACCAATAGTAAGTTACTCATTCTTCTCACATTGGGTTTTGATATTATAATAATATTCAATATCGTCTGACATATTTGTTAGTATCACATATTGTACAAACTAACCAAATTTATTACTTAAAAATTAACAGTAAATATATATTTATTTCACATGAAAATATGATCATATGTTAATCATACGCGTTTTACCTTCGGGTTCCTCATCCTCCGTCTCCTCGTCCTCCTTGTGTTCAACCGTTAGGGAGCCGCGGTAGCTCAGTTAGTAGAGAGTCGAACTCTTAATGAAGAGGTCGTGGGGTAGATACCCACCCAGGCCAGTCTGATATGACTGCCTCGGTGTGTCCTTGGAAACGGCACTTGATAAAACCAGTAATGTGTTAAAAGTGCCGTTAAAACCAACAAAAGGAAAAAACAAATAAACTTTCTTGTCCTCACAAAAGAGGATAGAATTATGTGAGAAATGCATATCAACCACACCTACTCTTCTTTGGGGGGGGGGGGGGGCAGTAATGATCAAGGCGAGGTAACCAGCCTCTTTTTTATGTAACTGGTCAAATAGGGAGAAAACATGATTCTGTACATTATCGATAGACACCTAGAAATAAGAATACTGCAAACGGCATATGATACCCCGCCAATATATATATAGTATTATCACAGTAACGCGATCTTGATTGCTAGATCACGTCGAGTTGTCAAGCATTTGAAAATCCGGATCATTACGAGACGCGAAGCGTCGAGTCATGATCCGGATTTTTATGCTGACAACGAGACGTGATCTAGCAATCAAAATCACATTACTGTGATAATGATATTTTTGTTATATACCTTTCAATTTTCAGATAATTTAATAAAATCACTATATGTAGTTGAAAAACACAAGAAATTGCTAAACATTTCAACCACTATAATACGAACTTCATCTTAAAGCATAAACCGAATTACTTTTTGAAAGGCTGACATGCGCATGAATATTAGTTTTATGAATAAAGTTTGTGAAACAACGCTCGCTCAGTTTGACTACCATCACTGTCAATAACACGAATTCTTCGACGCTTGAGGGCAGACTACTCATATATGTGTTTCACAGTCATTGTGCAGTTCTGAAATTTTGCATCACGGAAGTTTTCACCAGCTGAATGACTGGAAGTTTCTTTTAGAGGCCAGATCGAATGCGGTTAAACTGTTTCGGGCGTGACATTGTGGGAGGCTCCGATGGGAACTTGACACGGGAATGACAACATTATTTTGACAGTTATTTACAACCGGATTGGAGAAATTGTTGGAACTTGATGGTACAAATTTGTTGCAGAGAATATTACTCATTTATAATTTCAAATTTATCCATTATGCGTGAAACACACCAACGTTACCATTTATGAATTTCCGTAAATGGGTTGTACTGTACAACTGTAATGTTTTGGTACGCGATTTCCGAATATGATTTTGTTTCAGACAAACATTTTGGCAATATTTTACTACTTCAAAATAAAGGGAAAATGCTTTTTTATTGTTGTTGTGACAAAAACATGGTTTAGACCTTTCAGATATTTTACATATAGCGCAAGGTTTCTTAACTAACGTCGCTGTGAGAGCTTTGTTTACTGCTAGTGTTGGCATTCCATCGCTAGGGGCGCTGCTATTGTCACAAGGAAACCTCGAGGATAAAGTAGTCTCAGCCTCGTTTGAGAGTATGGTGATACGGGTTTGGAAAACGATAGTATCGTTTTCTTGCTTGTAGGAAATGAAGGTAAAATTCAGGCTCTTTCTTGGGTAGAAAATTGGTAGGTGTATAATAAAAGATTTGACCTTGTACTTCAGTGTAGTGACCCCAAATTTAGAAGGCCTCTTTATTACTGAAACTATTAATGTTGAAAAAGTCGAAAAATTATGTTCTAGTCCAGAAATGAAATACAAACGAAAAATGTTTTTAGTAACAGTGACACTGACCATGGAGTTACTAACTCTTAATGAACAGACTTCTTTCTAAAACTAAGGGAAATACATGTAAAAAGTTGCGTTGAAATCTGCGAGCAGTACTCAGTTATGATCTGGAAATTAAATGCATAAGTCAAAATCTATGTTTAGTAACAATGACCTTGACATTGAAACGTGAACAGTCTTGTCTTCTGGGTTTAACGATAGACTATACATAGTTGCCAGTATATTTGGTAGAGAAAGAACCCGGGAGGAATCACTGACCCACGGGAAGCTACTGGCAAGCTTTCTCACATACCCACGTTGGTCGTGGCTAGACTCGAACTCACGCGGACAGAGGTGAGATGTGTGTGTGATCTATAAATTGCGAGCGCCTCGCGCCTCTGACCACTCGACCACCCGGGACCCCAAAATGTGAACAGACATTGAATAAATAAATAAATAGATGGACTTTAAGTCGTAATTGGTGGTATAACGTTCTAGATGAAGGATATCCGCGTCTATTTTTTTTTTTTTTTTTTTTATGTAAACCGGCACTATGGATGTCCTGCGTGTATCAAAACTTTGCACCCTCCAGCGGCAATTTGCTTGATGCATTTTGTCTATCCAACCTTTAACAAACAGTGTTTTATATCGTGCATTAGATTATATTATTTATTTTTTCACTCGGCAGCATTTTAAAATATAATTTTACTTATTAAACAGGTTAATATGTTTTAAACCCATTTGCTTATCGGATATAATTTAACAAATATCATGCTAAAGGGAGTTATAGCTGAAATAAAATTCTACAAATATTAGACTTTACGAAATTAATTCTAATATCAGTTTCATTATTTTATTGAAAGGAATGTCTATTTTTCATGCTTTTTTTTTATTTTGTGGGGGAGATAATTAGTGTCGCGTCTCTTTTCCGATTGGTATATCACTGCTTTGCGTTATTTTATATGCTATTTTTGATTCCATACGATTTATATTCAACCCATGTATGGTCATTTCAAGCCTAATGACTCTCTCTCTCTCTCTCTCTCTCTCTCTCTCTCTCTCTCTCTCTCTCTCTCTCTCTCTCTCTCTCTCTCTCTCTTAATAACAAACCTGAGATGAAAGAGAAAGAATGTCTGTATTTGTTGACAAATTAAGCTACACATTCGAAGGTTGGATTGATGTGCAAAATAGACACTTCATGTGCCTCTCCCCAACCGTACTTATTACTGACCCCCTCCAGTCCAACTTTTTATTGACCACCTTACAATCCAGCCTATTATTAACACCCTTCAGTCCATAATATTGGGGGGGGGGGGGGGAATGGAGAGGATGTAGATAAGTAATGAAGTGGCATTTTTCCAACAATTGTCTTCTGTAGTCATATTTTTTGGATCAGAATATCGTTTATCTCACTGGCGAATCTATGACTTTTTTCTAATGGGGTTCGAGTTTAAAACTCTGGTGGTTCACTTTGTTTATAATAGCTATATTTCGTTTCTTTTGTGCCTTTTTAAATTAAAAAGTGTAATAATATTACTGGAAATGAGTTCGGTTGAACATTACTAACCCCCTACGTAATAATATTACTGGAAATGAGTTCGGTTGAACCCCCTAATTCCACCGCTGTATCTTATCATAGGTTCAATACATTCTTTATAAACGTACTGACTACATGGTGCGACAGACCAGATACTTTCGGTTCTGTTATCATCACGCTCTCAAATAGATTGCATTGATTTGCTAATCTAAACTTTTTTCTCCATCAGTATTGTAACCAGATGTCTCCACACATGAGAATAGAAACTCTGCGCTTGTTTACAATTTTCAGGTATTCAAGTACAGAAAAAGACGGGGAATTTGTTATGTTGACGTTGTCCTCATAAAAGTTATTTAAAATGTTTTATTAGTGGTTAATTGATTTGATTGCCTAATGCTCCTAGGTCCCCGGAGAAGCTTTTCCCCATACATCAACGAGCACCAACTAGTTAGTAATGCTTGTAAGGATCATTATAAAATCAAAACAATTAACCATTAATAATAAATTTTGTCATGACTATTATGATGACGACAATACTGTGTTCATTATAAATTCAGGATGTCGTTCTGTTTTTGAATGCCTGAGAATTGTTAACAAGCACAAACTTTCTGTCCTCATGTGTGGAGGTATCTGGTTACAATACTGATAGAAAAACATGTTTTGATCAACAGAACTGTGTGATATATTTGACATGGTAATAATAACAGAACTTGAAGCAGTCCGCTCAGTTTGAGTCGACTGAACTACCTTTGTCATGAACTACCTTTATAATGAAGATGGTATTGTCGACCTTTTAACAACCATTAAAAAAGTGTGATATTGACGGTAAATTGATGTGATTGCCAAATAATGCTGTCATTAACATACAGAATGAAAAGATCCTATACGAGTATCTTACATTTTAATGTATTTATTATCCCTTATGCTGACGATATTTTTATTCTTGCAGATAACGAAAAAGATCTTTAGAAAACTTTGTATGAAATCTGTATAGAATGCAGATTGAAAGTCAATGTTAAAAAAGTACTATTTGGTATAATGGCAATCTAGACGTGTCTCTTTTGTATTTGGAAACTCATCACTTGGAAATAGTTGATTAGTTTTTATATTTAGGGTTGTTTTTAAAACACAATTGTTCATTTTATTCGGTAAAGAAGAGACTCACTGTAGAGGCTAAAGAACATTGTTTGTCCTACATAAAAGAATAAGAAATTTGTTTTTATTGTTGGATTTACAATTGAAACACTTCGTAAAATTAGCCTTGCCATTATTGTTACATTGATGTGAAATATGGAGTTTTAGTAATAATTATGTTATCAAATAAATACATGGATATTTCTTACAAAACGTTTTCAAGAAAAAATGCTCCACTATATATGTTGTGAGAAGTGGCCGGTAGGTTTCCTACAAACATTTTTATCAAAATTAGAGCTGTTATATTTTGGGGTAGACTTGTTATTGAAAAAAATTAGTAAAATTTCAAACATATTATATGATATTATGTTATACTATCTTGCTGCTCATTATGCAATTTTAAATGGCTTTCCTTTATCAAACAAATTTTGTGTGATTTAGGACTAAATAATTTATGGTTATCTTAGTCATTCCACTCTGTTGGTTGACAGATAAATTCCTCTTAAAGTTGAGTTTATCGGATATTTGAAAAATCTTTAAATTTTGAACCATTTTAACACGTATGCCACAAAATAGAGAATAATTTTGACAAAATGTTTGTGCAAAGAATCACTGGGTTCCAAATCCAACTGGAAGGTAACAACATTGGAATATATCTGAAAGAAAATGTGAATTCTGTGCCTCGCAAAATATAGGTGATAAATTTCACTATCTTTTTCAATGTCAATTTTTTGCTGAGAAAAGAATATAATATTTAAGCAAAAAGTATTTTTAAAAATGTTAATATATACCAATTAAGTGAATTGCATAACAGCATAAATCTTAACGTTACAGATAAGAACAAGCAAATTTATAGAACTGATATTTAAATCATTCTGTTCCTATATAAACTAAGAACAGCTATGTCTAGCACTGTTTCATCCCATTTGTCATGTATGTTCAAACTATTATCAAAATATTGCTTTCTATCCTCTCCTTCTCCATCCGCTATACCACCACCATTAATAATATTTATTACTACTTAATCTGATATGTATATTGTTAGACCTAAGTTGGCAATAAAGTTTTCTTCTGTTCTGTTCTGTTCTGTAATAAGTGTTATATTGTTTCTGTATTTTAACTGTGTAACTGATTTGAGGCTTTCCAAAGGACGCTATACTAGTAAGTAGTTCAATATATGAGAAAGAGAGAGAGAAAAAACTCTAATTCAGAGTACATGAACACTACTTGTATGCTTATTCTTCTGTATGTATTTTCACCAAATACGTTTGTATATATCCCATTGTATTTTGATATTATGATTATTGGACTGAATAGTGAATGTGCTTGCTTTATTTTCTCGATATATATATCTCTTCTCTAAGGCACGAATTGTTGAATTTTCAAAATTACTTTTTTTTTTGTCTCTGAAAGTTCACAACTTTATATGCATTAAAACTATAAGAAATGATCTGTTATGTTTTCTGATTGAACATCTTTATTTTCTAAGGCCGCAAGGTGTACATGTATAAACTCCTCTGTTTAGTTTACTGCCTGTAATTGTTTACAAAATCGGTAATCGTGTAAATGATAATGCATATAGTACATTGGGTGTTAGCCGATGCGCATGCTCAGGCAGATTTTCGGGTTGAATTATCAATTTATTCATCATATACAAATCCTAAAGTTGTTTTACCTAAATTGTTAGATATATTCAACAATGAACCCTTATACAAAATGGATCATGCCATAATATTTCAAACATATTTTGTTTTGTTTTTCTTGGTTTTAATGGCACTTCTAACACCTTATTTAACTATATCATGCCGCAGAAATGGGAGCTAAGTGCCTTTCCCAAGGACACAATGAGGCAACCGACCCAGACTGGGTTGGGTGAGTATCGAAAACGCGATATTATATTACGAGTCCGACGCTTTACGAACTGAGCGGCAGCGGGTCCCTTTTAAACTAGATATATACTCCATACAATAGTAATGTTTTGGGCACACAACGCAGGTTAATATTCAAGCAATCAAGATTGAAATCAATTGCATCCAGGCCGTAAACCGGTATAATTTGTCAATTAAGTATATGAAAGGATTCATGAGAGACCTGCGTAGCTTTCTTTTATCAATATTGTAAACACGAGAATCTAAATCTATAGACTCCTTTGCTTAGTCTCTATTTATTCAGTAAATATTTCCCATTATTATTGCAGTCCATAACACGTGTTCAAATTGTTAATGCAACTTAACTGTTCCCTTGTTACGAATATAGCAATTGATCCTATTTGATGACCTCTCGCATCATTTTGAATCTCTTTCACGTGCAAAGGCAAATACGTTTCTGAATAAACACCATTCTCCTCGGATGTCGGAACAAAGGATTATTTTGGAAAATGCGTCCATTGAACTAATATTTCTTGTAAATATTTTCTAAGTGAAATATAACAGATTATATCCTCGTCTCAGTTTTAGCAAACTTACAATACATATCGACACTTTGAAAGGTGAACAAATAATATATTAGTTTCTTTAGGTAAATTTGCAGTCATTTATACCAAACGAATGTCTCATCAGATTTTAATACAGTTGAATTTTTCTTAATTATTTTTTACTTGCAATTAAATGAGTATGCTGAGTTAATTGTGAACATGGTAAACTGGATAGATAATTATTTTCCAAGTTATACAGATCAGTCAAATGGCTTTCATATAAACAGATGTCAGCTGGAAGCCTAAGGTGCAGATCAGAGGAAATGTTGAGTTTCGGATTGGTTAAATTAAACGGCATCGTTTTGGTTATTGTATCGTGTACACGTTTGTAAATGTTTTAAATGTTGTAGCTTTAGTATTTTCTTATCTCTAAGCTTTCTCTGAAAAAAGAAAATGAAATCGTCTTGCCAAGTTTTTATATCCCTCTCAAAGGTATATTTTCATATATCTATGAATTTTCTCCATACATCGATGAGCACCAACTAATTAGTACTGTCTGTAATCTTCTCTCTGACGTAGGATTTTTAGGCAATCAAATCAATTAACTATCAATAATACATTTTTGTAATGACTTTTATCAGAATGACAATATCGTCGTCATTATAAATGCATTGTCTCTCTCTGTTTTTGAATGGCTGGAAATTGTTAACAAGCACCGACTTTCTATCCTCATGTGTGGATGTATCGGGTTATACTACTGATGAAGCAAAATGTTTAGATCAGCAGAACTGAGTAGTCTAGTTGACAATGTGATGATAACAGAACCTGAAGCAGCCTGATCAGTTTGAGTCTAGTGAACTACCTTCGTCATAGGACTGTATTTCCATGTACCGTTATATAAACAAATTACTGAAATAACAGCTCAAGTAATAATACAAACAGCAGTTCCTGCTACTGGACTGTAGTCAACATATATATATTTTTACCTCATGTACATTATCATTTTGTTTTTGCAATCGTACCTCAATATATTAATATAATATCTCAAGGCGATCGGTCTAATATACGTCAATCAGATTTAACATTTATGATAAGAATAAAAAAGGACTTCTACGATTAAGCTAAAAACAAAAAATCTCCTATTATCATGGAAGATAATATAAATTTAAAAGAAAACTAAAAGGAAAGTTGACTGTTTCAGTGTTGTAAATATTAACTTTTACGTATTGAGTGTATGATGAATTACTAGTAGTCCCATAGTAATTAAAACGTCAAAGAACAAATATGTCAGTTGTGCTTAAATCTTTCAATAACGTGTGCTATTAGACTCTGAATTTCATACAAAGAATTAAAAAGAAGTAAGTTAGAAAGAAAGAAAGAAAGAAAGAAAGAAAGAAAGAAAGAAAGAAAGAAAGAAAGAAGGAAATAAGGGATAATGTAGAGAATATAAAAGGTACCGACTAAATGGAATAAGGAAAGAAAGATATAAATAAAAGACAGACAGAAAGAAACAAAAGAAAAAGAAAGAAAGAGAAATATTCGACAATTTAGCATTGAGTCAGCAAGAATCATATAAATATTTTGCTTCACATTATTTGTACTGCTGAATGCTTGCTCATTTAATATACATTTGAGATACACTGAATATTCCTATGAAAACTGTTTTGTTTTATGCCGTGAATGGTACAATGTACAAGTTTTTACAAAAAGCTATTTTATTTTTCCAGTTAGTTCAAGATCGACTTGTCAGATTTAACTCTAATGCTGTAAAGTGAAGGAAAGGAATGGTTACTGTTATTATTTACTTGATTGCTATGTAGACAATTCATTGATGTGCGACTTTTAAACAATGATGATGATGGTAATGTTGGTAGTGGTGGTGATGTTGTTGTTGTTGTTGATGATGATGATGATGATGATGATGATGATGATGATGATGATTTGTAGTAGTAGTAGTAAAAGTAATGAACTCAATGGATACCAATATTTAAACTACATACAAAAATACCAAATCACCGTTATTACCTATCTTAATGAAAATTCAAATTGTAGCACACATGCTTACAATTAGACAACAACGATCTTGGATTTAACATTTTGTACTCCAATCATATTTTAACTACGTTTCAAGCGTTTATATTTTGCGATGTATTTCTTTTCGAAACGCAAATGGCTCACATGTAAATAGAAGATAAAATGTACAAGCAGAACTGAATGGCTAGAATCTCTTTCCCATCGTAATTTTTCTGAAGAGTATCTGAATAAATCTTATCAATTTATTTTAAAACAGTGGTGTTCATGATATTTGCAAAACCGTCTATTCAGTTTTCATTTGTTTCCAATCTGTCTAATTTGGCAAAAATGTGTTATGAACGGTGGGCTATCCATTAATAAGCATACAATCGATCTTCCTCTCAGTGTCAAAATGAAAATATATAATACATATATGTTTATAATAACATACATGATTTAAATCCTGTTAGATCTTCTTGATGTCATCTTCAGTAAGTAATTGGGTACAAAAGTGCGCGAGAAAGAAGCGGAGCTGACAATGAGAATTTTACGGCGTAAACGGGAACTCAGTTTTCCGACTGATATGCACGAAATTTTGAGTCTAATGGGACGTGTTTATTAGTACGTATGGTATGCTGTGAAAAAAATCGCGACCAAACGAGGACATGCTACGTTGCGCTTGTTTCAAGATTTTTATCACTAAATAAAGTAGTGACAATCCATTTCTGCCCCTATTACAAAACGGGGACGACCCCGTTTCGAGTCCCCGGTATGTTGGTGTGCATTAACATCGATGTTTCCGTTTCGCTAATTTAATACCCTCCACCCCCCCACCCCCAGCCACACACACACACACACTTATTCGAAGATTTTTCACTTGTGATTCAAGGTGCTGTACAGGATTATTTCATTTTATGCTTCTTTTTATGTGCCAAAAAATGAAAACGACTATTCATGTGTATGCATTTTTATCATAAAAATAACATTAAACATCAGCTACGAGGCTTCTTCTTTCATGTCACAGAAGGTTGCATAATGACGATGAAAGAACGATAACTATTTGCTATGCGTAGCTACTTCTTGTGCTAAAAACGAAAATGAAAGGCTCTCATCCGTACACGCCATTTTGTTATTTATCTAACAAAATGGTTGTTTTTTTTTTTTAAAGAAACTACTGTAGTATCAGAAGTTTTCGTGGGGGATCAATTTTCATGGTTTTCGTTGTTGCTCCGAACTACGAATTTAAACCCCCAACGAAAAATTAGCCACCCACCCCCGCCCATTTTCTTACTGTGTTTCTTTTCTAGAGATTAACAACGCTACTAGTATTTGTAAGAAAATATTAGCTTTTAGAAGCGTTTGTTTTATTTTAACCCTTTGAAAAAAGAATTTCAAAACATTTTATATTGTTTCAATGCAAATGTATTGATAAGGTATCCGGTATAGCTGTAATTTCCACTCACTGCCTTAAATCTGTATGTAAGATAAGTAAGGATAGAGAAACGATAAAAATCATAGGGTATTCAAACACTAGTAATACTGAATGAAAGGAAGAATAATAAAAAATACTAGTATATGAAAATTAAATTTAATACTTATTGAAATTGTTTCTTCATTCGAGTACGACTGTTGTTGACAAATTTAAATCCTCCTGAAAGCACATTTCATTTTATCCATGCATTTTTAATCTAAAAGAACAACAAGCCTGTAAAATTATAGAACTATTGCTTGAAGCTCTATTATTCATGAAACACTATGTTTATACACTAATTACAGCGGAGTATTAAAGCTCACACTTCACTGATTTTCTGACAAAGTATCAACATCGTGTCAATAAAGTATCCTGGTACACACAAATGCTTGTCAGGTAAATAATCCCCAAATTGCAGAATTAAACAAGTCCAGCTTTCTCAAAGCTACTGATAATTAGATCACTCATTGTTGTGTAAACTGCAATTATCCATTAAACGTGAATTGGCTTGATTAATAAGGTTGCAAGGTTCACTATCGTCACCAGTAACATCTTCCTTTTCCGCGATGGCTTCCATGACCTGTTTAGCACATCGGTTGTAGAAGTGTAATTTTAATTCTTCTTTATACTCTTTATTGTTTTGTCAAGTCTAGTTGTTGAAGTTGGTCTGTACATGAGGCAGGCACAAACAAAGGAGTGATTCCATAGTCTTTCAATTTAGTTAGCATCTTCGCACTTTTCAGACGAAAACACGTTGTATGTGATTGATCTTGTTTTATTTGTTTTCATAGAGGTAATAGTATTATTTTACTGTTGTTTTCTGCGTCGGCTTCCATTAATGTTATTCACTCAGACGAAACACGGTCAGTATTGAACTTGTTAGGTCTTTGATTTGTGCTCATAAATGTGTTCGTTTTGTTTTATATATTCAAGTAACTGCCGTTTGCGTCGGCATAGTTTTATTCTTTTGTATTATTTATTTTGGGTATTTGTAGAGGTTAAACCACTAAATTAAATATCTACTAATATGCAAACTTTGACAGGCAAAACCACGAGTTTAAGTACCCACGAAAATGTCTTTGTTTTACAAAACCACGAAAACTGAGCCCCACAAAAATAAATGATACTACAGTATAAGCTACAAAAACACTAACACCCATCACAAGTGCAATAAATATGTACTCGTATTTTACTTGATCATCAGAAGGTTGGTAAAAATCATTGACTTTAAGTTATCTTGATTTCTCAAGTTTATGGTTACTTTCAAGGTCAGTAACTGTGTCAGGAGTGTGCAAAGCACTGTGTCTGCCACACTATGTGTAGATGCAGTTAAAGCAATATCATCGTTCAGGTTGTTTAAAGTCTGAGACTCCAAACTTCGTTCTCTCAATAATTCACTCAAGCAGTCAAGTGTCGTATATTTGTTTACATTTACTCTGCAGTTTTAATATGTAGTTCTTATAGAATTATCATGCCTAATTCCTTCTATATAGTCAAACCGGATCAAATACATTGAACATACAATTGCTTCCTACAATCGCTAGATCATTAGTTATTGTTTCTCAATTTATTGTTCCTGGTATTGCCATTATTTTTACTTATATAACAAAAGTTTTCCTTCCGCAAAATAATTATCGACAAAAATGCTATGTTTTTGTATAAGCTATTCAGCTGTCCAGACCAGATGCTATGATATTTATCAAGTGAAAAGTCATTCCATTTAAGAGTAACAAATTCTGATACTGCTTATACGTTTTATTATACATCCTGAGTAAGTAGGTCCTTCTTTGCATTTTAATCCAACTATTCAAACATTGTTTTCTTCTAGGTGATATGTACGTGTTTCTTTTACACTACAATGATTAGGTTCGTGCTCTGCGGATTCTTTTTAACATCTAATGAGTAAGCAACACGAAAGTTGATTCCTTCTAATTCAATCTAGAAATCAATATGTAGCTCTATGATCTTAAAGGTGCAATATACAAATTTTGTGTATAGGCTTTGTTTGTTTTTCTATTTTAATGACACGTTGAATTCAGCTAAATGTTTTGGGGGTAAAATTGAATCCATAAATGTTCACTATTATCAGGAGTATAGTTTCATCCTTATAAACGTCAAACAACCTATAATTATATCTGTTTTCATCATCCGTCTAGCAACTGAAATTACATCTCTTAAATTAGTGCTTAAATCACTGCCAATGGGATCAATGCCCAGCTCGTAAAGCAACATTCATCCAGGCATACGTTTAGTTTTCTCTTCAAATTCTTCGTTATCATCGATTTTTTGTTAAATTCGTCCATTTTACACATTTTGCCCATTTCAGTGTTCAATTCATTTTTAAATGTCTCTATTTTTCGTTTATTTCCATTTCTACAACTTAATACAAGAGTTTGTTTATCAATTTCCGACTTAAATGCATCTGCCCCTCTTGCAAAAGCTTGCTCAAAATCATTAAACCTTTTCGCATTTGTTGTCAACTTTTGTCAATTTCATCAATGCTACCTTGTACCACGCCGATTTTTTTAAACAAGTATGCGTGTAATTTCTAGTAAAATTCAACGAATGGTAACATCTTTTATCGTCTTGATCTTATCAGTCAAAACTGTAATAGATAAATCGTAAGTTTTTTCAATTATTTTAATCATGCTCTCATACACATTTATTTTACTTTTGTTGTCCTCTACCTTTTGGTTACTACTGTTAAATCATTCTTTATATGCAGCTCTGACAGTATTAATGTTAGCTACCATCTGGTGAACAAGTAACTTTTGCGTTAAAACTATTCGTTAACTGTTCCAACTGTGACTGGGGAGTGTTATAGTCTCAGACATTTTTTTTTTGGTATCTTCTGTATGCTAGTCTGGAAAGCATATATCTCTCCTCTGTTCAAATAGATGTAAATTTAATTCACCATAATTCCTGTAGTAACTAACATAGCTAATAATATACCCATAATACCTAGAACTGTTTTCATTCCACCTTCTATCCAGTTGAAATCTTTAAATGCTACCTTACATTTCTATCTAACACAGCTACAATGTCCGAGCTCTCTAGCCAAATCATTTTTAATATCGTCAATTTTCTGCAGTCTAAAATAAATACCATTATCAGACAAAGTACCGTCTTCGCTATCGATGGCAGTATAGGATATATCGATGGAGTATTTGCTGTCTTTTCACTCGTTTATATATATGAACGAGACAGCTTGGCCTTTGTAGTGGCAAGCAGTGTATCGACTTTATTATTAAGTTGAACTGTTGCATTTATGATTGGTCCTGTGCCTTTTGCACACATTCAGTGCATGTTCTCTCTTACACGTTACTCCTCATGAATACCTCATCTTTGACTGCGATTATCGCATTTTTCATTACTTTTCTTTCTGAACACAAATGTAACAATCCATGATCCAGAAATACTTATTTACTGTGCTCGAAATGGGCACAATAAATGTTGTATCCTCTGTGCAATCATTCTTCTTGAGAAGATTGTACGCAATTTTGCTATGCAGATGTTACCCTATGTATTAAGTAGAATATTTGTCTGGCAAAAAGCTCATGAAAGTAGTTAACGACCTTCTCTTTCCTTTGGATAGTGGAGAGATTACAGTCCTCGCCCTCCTTGACTTGTCTGCAGCATTTGATGCAATATACCATGATATATTACTTCATCGTCTCCATCATGTATTTGGCATTCGCGATATAGCCTTACTATGGTTCAAGTCATACTTAGTCGACAGGACACACATTGTGTCCGTAAATGATAAACATTCCAGCCCAGTTGATCTATGTTTTGGTGTTCCACAGAGGTCTGTTCTTGGACCCGTTCTCTTCATTCTATACACTCATCCCCTCTCAAGTGTCATTGATCGTCATCCGGTGTCTCACCAATTGTACGTTGATGACACCCAAATATACAAATCTAGCTACCCAACTGAAGTTGATGCTACATTACAAGGCGTACAGACGCGCATTTCCGAAGTGAAGTCATGGATGTCATGTAAAAAGCTGCAGATGAATGATGATAAAACTGAAGCCGTTCTGATCAACTCATAAAGACGTTCTCATTCTCATCATTTACCTCAAACAATAAGTATCAGCAACACCAACATTAAATTCACACAATTAGTACGAAACCTAGGTGTCACTCTCGACAGTACTATCTCATTACACCAACATGTCATCAACATATGCAAGGCTGCATATCTGGAGCTGAGACGTATCAGCTCCATTCGCAATTTTTTTCAGTTGATGCCACAAAAATACTTGTGTATTCCTTAGTACTCTCTAGACTGGACTATTGTAATTAACTTCTAGCAGGTTCGTCGCAGTATCTCCTACAGAAACTTCAAAAGGTTCAAAAACCAGCTGCTCGGATCATCCTTAGAGTACCAAGAACCGAGGACTTCATTTTTTTTTTTTAATCGTGTCCATATATATGTCCTTATGTGTTAACTAGCTCTTAGAGCTTCTAAAGATTTTAAGTCGTCATTACTATTATTGTTATCTAATAGCTACTCACTTGGCAGCGGCCACAAAGAAACCGAAATGATTAGTTTTATATGTTCTTTAATATCTTTGTTTGATTGTGGGTCAGTTTTAAACCTCAGTAACCTTTTCAAAAATATGCTGTAGACAACAGTAAGAGTAGTGTGTTGACGATGTTTTAGTCGCCAATTGTGCGCAGATAAATGCTATGTTTTTTATTAGACATAAATGTTAAAGATTTGAAGCTATATAAGTTTGATTTTCCTTTTGCTTCTACATTGTTAACAATTTCATCCGGTAAAAGTCTAAATGCTATCAGGTAGTCAATAGTGAACTGGCTAAGTGAAAATGGAGTAATTAGTTTTGCAATTTCTCCAACATCTTTGTTTGATGGACTGATTGACTACTTTGTCAAAAGTATGGTGCAAAAAACTGTGCTTTAATTTAAGTGCTGCATGGAAAACAGTTAATATTGTTTTCACTCGACATTTGTCTGTAGGCCAGATCTATGATATTTATCTAACGAAAGAAATTTTGATTTTGCACATGGTATTTATTACATGAAAAGTTAAAGCATTTAAGGGATGGCGTTGGAAAAAGTCCCGATTATGCCGTTATATGTGGACAAAGTCTTTTCAATTTGCTCTTTCGTTCCGATAATTTTCTTAGACCATTACATTATGTATTGTTCAGGTTTGCCATGTTTGTCAGTTTTACAAAGAGATACGAATTTGCTTTTTGATACAATGAATAAGATATCTGAAACAGCCAAATCACTACCTATCAAATAATATATTTTGTTTGAAAGTTTAACATTTCTTATAAGTAGTGCGATTGAAGCATCCTGTGATGTTTTATAGTCATCGTGTCCTATCTTTCAGCGTTCAGCTCTGGGTTTTTTAAAATTTCTCTGAACATTTTCCAAGTTGTCTGACAGGATTAACTTTACGTGGATTTTTTTGGCTCTTGTAAAGTAACATTTTCAGGTTCTGTGCTAACCTTATTTTTGTAATGTTCACCTCAGTTCATTTGCAAGAAAATTTGGAAAGTTGACTCAATATTAATCTAGTCATATATAAAGGTTAATTGCCAGTCAAATTCAGGTGTTATTGGTAATAGTGAACATAATAAATAAAGGTTAATTGCCTGTTAAATTCAGATGTTATTGGTAATAGTGAACATAATAAATAAAGGTTAATTGCCAGTCAAATTCAGGTGTTATTGGTAATAGTGAACATAATAAAAAAAGGTTAATTGCCAGTCAAATTCAGGTGTTATTGGTAATAGTGAACATAATAAATAAAGGTTAATTGCCAGTCAAATTCAGGTGTTATTGGTAATTAGTGAACATAATAAAAAGTCTTCTGAAGACGAAATAGCAAAAGAGTGAAATAAAAAAAGTTTAATAATTCAATATTGCTGACTTTATTATAGATGAACCCTTGAATAGTATTTTCTACTTTAATTGTCTTCTACACTTTATTGTGTTGTAGACAGACACTCCTAAAATTAGAGTTGTTACAACAATGCTTGGCACATTTTCAGACGTATCAAGAACAAAGCAGCCAGTATACATGTATATTTTAGCATTGTTTCTAAATTTTATATTTCCTCCTTATTTTATGTTTCCTTTTTAAAATAATATGTTTGAATGTAATCAAACATGCGCTCAGTTCAGATGGAAGCAATTCCAACTTGAATGAAATCTTTCCAGTGAAGTATCTGATACCATTAAATGTCATGAAATCATCTTTCATTTCAATTTGTATTCTGTCCAAAATATTATATATACGTTATATATTGCAACATCTGGCAATAAGTTGAAACTTTTAGCAGCTCTAAATCTTATCAAGACCTCTTCTTTATTTATTTTTCATTCATTTTCCAAATAATTTTCTGTTGAATTTTCTCCTGCAATCACTTTGTATGTTCCATTTGTAACAGATATGTTTAAGTTATCTTTGTACTCTTTAGTTTCTATATAAATGGAGTTCTTGATATTCTGTCTTTGATAAATTCAACTTATTGATCCAGCTGCCTTTGGGACAGGTTGACTCCACTTTTATATCTTTAACAATGATAAAATCATGCTTTGTATGTGTCTGACGAAGGTGTTCGTAAGCATAGTCTTTGACGTACAATCTTCGCTGCTTAAATCACAGATAAATGGCGTGTACCTTCGACATACTTTACGCCACTTTAAATAGCTTATGCATATATTGCCTTTATCGCTACATAAAATACTTGCAGCAAAAGTGTAGTCTTTAATGTGCCCTGAAGAATGATGTTGAAACCCCAAGACAGTCTTTGCAAAACCTGCCGTGAGTTGCTGCTGTAACAAAGAAAGCTCTAATCTCACCCCATTGTTATACTACTTACCATAATTCTGTAACAAAGAAAGCTCTGCTCCCACCCCATTGTTATACTACTTACCATAACTCTGTAACAAAGAAAGCTCCACTCCCACCCCATTGTTATACTACTTACCATAATTCTTTGAGATAACCGCAGAATCTTTATCATTGATTTCTTATGAAATTTTCTTTAGATAGCATTTTACGGGCACATTTACAGCGCAAATTACTACAACTAAAATTACTAAACTGCTACTAAATATGACAATTCTGTGTCTGACGTTTGTCGGTATTTGTGGCATTTATCGGCGTTAATGTCATCAGCAAATGTCATACTGTGATATTTGACGGTGCATTTGCATACGATGTCACTGTTAAATATCACTTGTGACATTTATTGGCATTTGTGACATTTACAGGCACTATAAAGCTAATAATTTTAGGACAGCAAGGTTACGAAAAGATGAAAACAGTATGCTATCATTTCAATAATGCATAAAAATGTTCATAAATGAAACTGGGCTTTGATGTTGTTAGTGACTGTATCTTTCAGTTATCGAGTGACTTGTCATGAAAATGGGTAGTACCGTTGAACACAAAAGCAAATTTAAAAAATACAATGACGCAGCTAAACTGGGGTTAAATTCTTTCATCAAAGCCGATATAGGAAAGAAAAGTATTCAAAAGCCTGATAAACAATATGTGACTGTACGACAATAAATTGTACGGGACAAAACGCAAGACAAACTGAGTTAAAAAATCATATAGAGCAGAAGGATTATGACGATGAGAGTGTTCTTAATGTCATATTTGCTAATGAGATCCCATACTATGATGTTCAAATGTGATATGACGGTCATGAAGTGTGAAAAAAGTATAATTTATGATCGATACAAAATAACATTGACCATGAAAATAAACAAGCAATCTTCATATTGATACAAATGGTTTCAAGAGCAGCTGTAGTTTACTTCTTGAAATAATTTATGTTTACACACATTTCAACATTAGATTGTATAGATTTTATTTTCGAATTAATTAACAGAATTACACAACCCGTTAAATTTCTTTCCTCTTGTGTAGTGAATAACCTTGGTGAAAGCTCTCCGCTTTGAATGTGTCTTTGGTATTCGTCAATTATCGCGTCAGCTTCATGCGCCTGCTGATCATACGGCGCGCATGTGTTTATTGATTGCATCTCGGCATACTCGGGGCCTTGTAATGGAAAATCTCGTAAAACAGTGGGTTTAAATGGATATTTATGTTCTGCTTTGCTTTTGTCCTGATTCGTCGGTGCTCTGCAGCTCTCCTATGTTGTATCAATCTCTGAATCTATTTAATACATCCTGAAATTTATCTGTTGTGGAAGAACGACATATTGTGTATTTTGTCTTCTTGTTACCTTGTTTGTTTTTGTTGAACAAGTTTTCAATAAAACCAGAACCACACATTTCTTTCGAACGTTCTTTCTACTAACGAGGTCTACTTCTTTTCAGGGTTACCTTAAGTCAGCTTCGCCTGATTTACTATATGATTTAATATGCACTCCACAAATGTATACATACATATACATATATTTTGCATATCTACCGAACAATCATCTCTTAATAAGTAACAAGATTTTCGGAATAGTTCTTCCAATTCAATTTTATTTCCTTTGTGTTCAAATCGTATGCCAATTACTTCTCCAACATGTCTTGTAACTTGATCAGCATCATTAGCAATATATGCTGTATCATCAACTTGAATTTTATCTTGTTTTTGTGCCATACTAATTATCTTCATATACAGGATTTTCAATTTCTTACATTTCAAAACCTTCACCTAGGGTCATTTGCGAGATTAATTCAATAATGAAGAAAGACAAAGCACAATTGCAGATCAAGCACAACGTTCAACTGGAATTTTTTTAGGATTAATCGAAAACAAAAGTAGCAAAACCGCCAGTTCTCCATAAATTAAATAGTACAAACGGGGATTGTACATAACTACTACAAATTAAACATAAAAAGAGATAACTGGTAAAACTTTAAGTGAAAAGGAGTTGATAATGATAGATGAGAAATAAATTAATAAGACATTAAAAAGTCTTTTTTAATGATGAGCTGATAAATTTCCGAATCCCTGTCTGATGTTGTAATATATAATGTGACATCATGGATAGCAGATGTCTTCCATTCGATAACTTGAACACTTTAAATAATGAGCTAAAGAGAACTACATGACACTGGTACGGAATTACATATTTCGCTCGATTTTGCTATTAAATTTGGGATTACCTATATCTGCAATGAGTGCTAGTTTAATAATGTCAAAACGTATGAATTTATAAACGACAACGGCAGAAAAGTGGGAATCTAAACATGTTACAATGATTCCTAATTAAATCTGTACTTGTTGCTTTGTTTCTTGAAGCATTCGCACCTTTGACAAAAAGTGCTATATTAGTTGTTATTACAGGAGTAATTGCACTTCACGTGCTCTGTACGTGTACCAGAAATACAATCATGTAATAAAGTTGATAATAAAAAACAGACTGAACAAAAAAGAGACATAATAAACTAATTAATATTGTTCAGTATCTCCCCAATGAAGAAGTTAACCGTCTTGAATGATTAAAGTCTTTTCTTTTACTCTTCTATCTCATTATTCACAGGCATTTTATTACTTTGTATATGTTCTCGCTGCCTATCATATACCCAGTGTTCGACCAGAGGAAACAGTTTCTTTGTTGTTAGGGATCAGATAAATCAAATGATGAATACATTATTTCCAAGTTCATAATACGATAGCTGAGGTAATTACATCTACAGCAAAAGTAAATTCGGTCAATATCACTGCATAGAAAGTGTGGTAGCCACTTGTTTCCAGTAAATACCATATTCAAATGCCTTACGGTTTACACATTTCTATCAACATTGCCCCACATCATTAAATTTCCCGTTTAGAACTATCAGGACAAATAGCAATTAATATTTTATGAACACTTTTACCCATATCTGAAAATAAATATTAACTAATTTTGTGAATATAGTCGTAACTAAGACTTTTTGGGGCCATAGACTAAACTACTTGCATGCTTGTCACTGTACTTAAAAACACATTCTGGAAAAGTCTGCTATTCATAGGGAGATAGATAGATATGCAAACAGAATCTTCGGTTAATGTAATATTGTGACATTTATCCGCCTAAAAATGGGCAGTAAATATCAGAAACGCCACACTATGCGAAATTTACCGACGTTTGTGAGATTTACAGGCGCTACAGAACAGCATTTTGTAACGGATTTACTATAAGATTTATTTTATTCTTCGTCAATTTAAACACATTATTCGCTATAGCATGCCGAGCAAAATTAGATCTAAGTGCCATTCCCAAGGATACACCGAGGCAGCCCATTAGGGCTGGCCTGGGTGGATGTCGAACCCGCGACCCTTAGATTACGAGTCCGACTTTTATTCAACGCTTGGGTTCTTGGTACAATTCATTTTAATCTAAAGGAAAATAGTCCAATTTAACACAAAGAAAACTTGTATATCAATAAATTTTAGCACAATTATGGGGAAAGAGTAAGCGTTTTTGTATCTCCTTATATAACTGAACGCCCAATGTTATCATCAGCCTCCCCATTTGCACCACATCATTTCGCTCACTTTATTTCCAAAACTAATAATCACGCCTGCAAATAATGATATTTGAGATTAAAGATAGCGACATGAAGATAAAACGATAGATGCAACAGACAGACAGTTAGTTGCATTGATAGACAAAATGCAACAACAAAGTTTACTTAATCATAATAAAACTTTGAATTATTAATATATTAGTTGCTCTCACATGCCTAGGCCTTTGAGTGCTTTCATGTCCCAATGTTTATTTGTGTGTATTGTCAGATCATGAATCCCCATACCCTATAAACGAAGTTTACTTAAATCGCGAAGGGTACACAGAGGGTACTTAAAACGCGGAGGGTACACGGAGGGTACTTAAAACGCGGACTGTACACAGAGGATACTTAAAACGCGGAGGGTACACGGAGGGCACTTAAAACGCGATTCTCGAACAGCTATTGCTTAATCAAGAGTGCATGCTTCCCTCATCCCATGACCTTCACCCAGCTTAATAAGTACCATCCACGTGTAGAGTATCAAGATACCCACCCATTCGATTGTGTTCTTTTTTCAAAAATTTCAGTTCATGTCTCTTAACCCTTCTCTTTCTTTCGTTCTTTTTTATTTCTTCGTTCTTTCATCAGACAATTCTACTTGGAAATTCAGCGCTTTGGTCCATAAATAAGCAGTTAATTGTCCCTACGTTAACATCTAGATCAGAGATACTGTGATACACAGCTCCTCTTCTACCGCTCGATGGAAACTCCCGAAACATGGTAGTTATCTTGTCCTTATGGTAACCGTCTGCACGCGTGGTTTAATTTGGGCATCCTGTGGTCTCGGGTGATGTCAGAGGTAAAATATGCAAAAATGTCAATGTAACTGATTTATTGACTAAACTGCATGCATGCATTAAAGTCAGAAAGACTCATAACATACATAATATAATTTTTAGTATGACCAGTGGGTCACACACAGTTCCCTTGGGCAGGGGTGAGTATGGTTGGAAGCTGTGTATGCAAACAAAAATTTGGAATTTGCCATGACAGAATATGGAAATAGTTCTAGTTTCAAATTACTAATGTAAGATTTTGAACCTGTGCTTATGTATATGATAATAAAACTAATATCTTATTCCATCACAGACACAACCTTTGTGCACTTTTGGAAGTCATATTATTTTTACATTTGCCCCCGCTCATATTGTTCTTATTATTACTACATGCGGTTCCTTGCCCATTTTCTTTTCACAAAAATTATAAAATACGGATGTTTCTGTGTGAATATAACAGACAAGGAAAGGAGTAAGAGATGAAGGTGACCAAATCTAACATTTATTGATTCGTTTATATTTAGGCATGCACACAAACAGCGACTTTCATTTATTGGCTCGTTTATATGTCGGCATGCACACAAACAACGACTTTTATTTATTTACTAGTTTGTACGTCGACATGCACACAAAGAACGAATTTCGGTTGAGCTTTACAATATAAATATCGTGTACTATTTTTCATTGAAAAAGGTTAGTAAAAGGTTTCATAAAATAGTACTGGTTCTTCTCCATTATACAATAGCTTAGCGATTTGAATAGGGCGTCGGACCCTGGGCTTCTGGGGGCGGATATAACCACCCCAATTTGTTTTATTCAGAAATTAAGAATTCGTATGTAAACATCCCATCTCTCTCTCTCTCTCTCTCTCTCTCTCTCTCTCTCTCTCTCTCTCTCTCTCTCTCTCTCTCTCTCTATATATATATATATATATATATATATATATATATATATATATATATATATATATATATATATAACTAACTCTTTTTTATTAAAAAAAAACTCCATGCAAATATACTTGGCCTCGGTTTCACTAAATCTCTCAAACCTTGGCCTCGGTTTCACTAAATCTCTTAAAATTTATCCTCAGATAGAGATATTTCTTTATCTTGCTCGCGAAACTTCTGGATATGTTGGGATATTTTTCAGATACAAACAGAAGAAAGAGTGAGAAAAAAACTCTAGTTTTATAAACGTTATTATAAATCTACACGTTTAATGTTGTTTTTTTTTTTTTTTTTTTCTTAATAGAAAGAGTTGAGGAACTGCTCATACACAACACAAGGAAATCCTCAAGTTATAATCCTTTGATATAAAACAAGGTGGATTAGTGGTCTATGATGCTCGCCTTTGCTGATACTGTCATTTCACCTCTGACCGCGTGAGTTCGAGTCTCAAACTCGGCCAACGTGGATATGTGAGATAGCTTGCCAGTGGCTTCCCGTGGGTCGGTGGTTCTTCCCGGGATTTTCCCGGTTCTTTTTCCACCAGGCATATTGGCCGTCATGTATAGCCTATCATGTGCCATCAACTGGCGTTAAATCCAGAATAACAAGATCAATAAAAAAAAGTTTTTTTTCCAGGATATTACATATGTTACGAATGACTGTGAAATATTCAGTGAAGAATTCATTGTTGTAAACTTAACAACATAATAGATATTCTTCAAACCTCAATTTTAGGGGGAAAATTTGAGATGTTTAGTTAAACTGGTGAACATATTTGTTTACATTTGATAATCAAAAACTTATTACATGCTATTTAATTTGTGAGTTTAGTAGCTCTATTTAAAATCAAATTATATATAAATGGAAGTAGCTAAGACCCATCAATGCAACGGCGAAATTTCTAATGGCTGCGTATAGTTTTACTGTCTGCGGTTAATTGCTTCTGTGGTACATTCGGATTTTCTTAATACGTAACTCGAAGGATTGACTTATTTAGGTTCAGCAAGATATGAGAGTAAACTACTCTTGAATTACATTTCAATACAACCAACATAGGCAAAATGTTCTTAGATACAATATTACCATTCATTTACATGACGAAAGAGAAAACTCTTTTTATAAATTCTGGAACTATTGTTACATGCTGCTGTGGTACAAGATGGGTTTTTTTCTTCTTCTTGATCATGGGATTATTTGAATTCTGCATCCTTTTTAAAAGTTCGGTTACAGTTTTAATTACTCGTAAGAGATATTAACGTGATTGTTTGGGTCCATGGCCTAGAGGTTCTATTTAGAGTGTCGGCATCGAAAACCACCACTAATGTATGGGTTCCAAAGTTTGCAGAACCAACCCCCTTCTCCCTCCCCCTCACCAATACGCCTACACTTCTATGAAGATGTTTCCACTTGTGGTCCTAGGTGCTGTATGGGGTGTTTCCATTTCTTTATTTATATGCCTAAATATGAAAATGACAGTCTTTGTGTATTCATTTTATCATAAAAACAGTCTTAACGTATCAGCTAGCTTGCAAACATGTCGGCAACCACTGACTCCTGAAGTTATCGATTTACCAACTGTAAACGTGGAAGGAAGAAAAATCCTAAATAAGGAAAAGGAGGGGGAGATAAAGATGGATGTGTTCATTGGTAGATAGATACAACTACTGTTTGTAGATCTTAATGCCTGAGACAGTAAAAAGCCTAAGTAGAGAGAGACAGAGAGAGATATAGAAACATACACATATACATTCATAATGAGATACATAAAGAGAAAGATATATATTGTAGGTACATAAATATATGGGTAAATTGTCATACTAAAATACCGCATAGAACAGATACCCCAAATATGGTGTCTTCTTTCACGAGCATTCTACGTAAATTGTTTACCATAGAAATAGTATCATCTCTTTTCACCTTCATATCAAACGACACAAGAAACTACCTGGTACAATTAGAATTTTTCTACTTAGCTTTGTAATTGCTATCAGTAAAATTTGTTCAGTTGTAATGTTGCTAGTGCTATATGTGATACAATGAGCTATTGGATTGACATACTTAACTCATTGTGGTACCTTTTTCTGCTAAGAAGGAGTTATGTATTTACCGTAAGTTGCTACTTATTGTGCTAAACATATCACAGTAAAGGTGTACAACAAAAACGCCAGTATGTTATTTATATAACAAAAAAGTTTGCTTTCTTTTTTAAAGAAACTGTAAGCAACAAGCACACTAGCACCCATCACAGGTTCAATAAATATGTACTCTTATTGAACTTTATCATGAGATGGTTGCTAAAAATAGCTTACTTTAGGTTGTCTAAGCTTATCAAGTTTTATAATATTTTCTGGGTGAGTAGATATTTCAGGATCGCATAAAGCTCGTGTGTCTGCGGCTCTTTTAGGAGATGTATATAGAGCATAAACATTGTCCAGGTTGTTTAAAGTCTAAGATTCAGATTTTTATTCAAGCAAACAAGTGTCGTATATTTGTTTTCAATGAACTCTGCAGTTTCTTCTATTGCAGTTCTTCTATAAATTAGACTTAAATCTTTCGTATTCAGCTCTGAAATACATTGAACGTACGGTTATTTCCTATAATCGCTTCCCCGTTTCTTGTTGCTTCTCAAATAATTGATCATGTTATTGCCATTATGTCATTTATATAACAAAATGTTTGCTTTCACAAAACAATTATCTAGCTATAAATGCGACTTTTTTTTTTTTTTTTTTTTTTTTGGCAAGATATTCTGATACTGACAATTGTATGTTACATCCTGACTGAATATGTACTTCTTGGCATTTCAATATAATTATTAAAACATTGTTCTCTTGTTGGTGGCATATCGTGTGTCTTTTTCACTATAATGATTAGGTTATGCTCTGTGTATTCTGTTTCAACAATAAGCAACACGTCAGTTGTTTCTTGCTAATTAAATCTAAAAATCAATATCAAGGCCCTGTGATAGTAAAGGTACAATATACAGCTTATCAAACATTTTGTATGGTCTTGATTTCTTTCTTCATTTTTCTTTTAATGACATTTTGTTCTCCTAAATCTATTCTGATTAACTCGAATTCAGGAAAACGTGTTTTGGGGCACACTGAGATCCATAGATGTTATCTAATATAAGGGGTGTAGTTTCGTCTTTATATGTGCCCAACAACTCATAACTATATATGTTTCCATCAGCATTTGTTGTCTCTATGGCAATTGAAATTACATCTCGTAAATTCGTATTTAATTCAACGCCAATTTAAATACTGAGGATTTCGGAAATAAATAAACTGTTTCTACTTCTACCAGAACAGAAAATCTCATAACAGATAAACTATACTTAGATATACTGGGGAAACATCAGAGACCTCACCTATGAAGACGAAGGAAGCCCACCGGCAGAGACATAACCCATATATCTTTTTAGAACACACGGCTGTACGAAGGTAATCAGATAAAAGTATCAGAGGAAATAGAGATGCCAAGAGTAATATAGACGATTGTGCAGTTTTATCAATATCAGAGAGAAGCTGATACCAGCTTTACTCAATCAAGAGAAAGAATATTATTTATCGGAAAAGAAAACGGATTATTGAGGGGTTATATAAATTTTGTAGACGTTTTCAAATCGAAAATATAATCTAAAAAATCAGTTGTTGAAACGTATGAAAAAACAATTAAATAATTTTTAAATTATATCATTTGAGAAACAATCCCAAACTATAACGCTATGATGCAAGAACAACCGGAACATGTTGAAAATAAAAAAAGCGCAATTAGTTGCACATGTAACACAGATGGAGAAAGTTTTCAGAGAAGTACTGAAAATATCATTTCAAAAGTTAAAGAAAAAATACCATTATATGAATCTTTAAGGAAACCGGTGTAACTATAGCAGCCATAGCTACTGCAATAGAGACAACAATATCAAATGTTGCTTTGTCTATAGCAAATTTTTTTTAAAGACTTAGTAGAATGTGATGAAGTTGGTGCTCCATCAGAAGCCAAAGATGCTTCGTTGATTGACAAAATAAGAAAGGATTAATAAATATTGGTAATAATTAGATCGATCGATATAGCCAAACGGCAGCAGCACTATAGTTATTGACAGTGTAATAAGGTGGTTGCTTAAGAACGATAGCCACATTGTTAATCTCCTAGCTGAACATGTTATTTTGCCTATTGTGACATCAGTAAATTTTATTCTTGCATTTTTAATCGGAGGTGTAAACAAAACATATAACAAGTATTTCGAAGCTCATCACAAAGGGTGAATCAGTGATTCATAAACTATTTCAAAGATCCTTTAACCATTAATATCAAAACAAATAACTGTTTGTTTATGGTCAATATTATATTACTTTATGTCGTTTCCAAATTGCTATTTGTCATCTGAACGTACGAATATTATATCGAATTGGCATATCTGTCAGTATGACTGCTTCATTATACCTTTCTCTACATAATATTTGCCCACTTTGTCTTCTTTTTTATCGTCAACAAATTTCTTCAGCCTTGGGAATACCGTTATTTTCTACATCGATATTGATGCTCGGGTTTAATCCAAGTTTAAAATAGTCACTGGATTTATGCAGTGTTATTGTGTCCAAGTTACTACATATTTTCCTATGTCGCTTAGTAACCAAACAATTCATGGACCCCACCAACATCATAGTCTAATTTTACTTTTTAATCTGTTATATAGTTATGGCCCAAATGTTTTCATTTATGTCGTAACTTTTCTCTCCTAAAAGTAATAGCTCCTTCCGTTTTACAGCTGTATCAGGAGCTCTTCAAACATACTGTGTAATAGATGTTCTATTTTGTACCTATGCACGTAATATGCAGGTTGCATACGATCTACCTTGATTTAACCTTGCTATTTCCTCATGTATTACTCCATTGCTATCTTTCAAAAAGAAGTAAGTCCAACCTGCTGATTCCTCTTTGTTTATCATAGCAATAATCTCAAAAGCTGGCAATTTTCTCCAGCATTTAACAGTACCTGATTCAGAGTCATAATGACGTTTGTAAGCAGATAACACAGTAGCATGTGCAGACTCACCAAAACCTTGGGGTACAGCTTTATGTTATTCTGGCCCATTATCGATCAAGTACAGGGGGGGGGGCGGGGGGGGCCCTTTGGGGTATCTGCAGTAATAAACTTTAAAAACATACTATGTTAAAGTGTGTTTAGTCAATCTTATTGCTTGTATTAAAAACCTTTTCAGAAGGTAAAGTAATTGCATATTCTGCTAAATGTTTTCGTATCTTGAGATAAACGTGAAACCTGAAAACAGGTCTGACCATGTCAAGAATACTTTTGTATATGTTAAATGCCGATATGAAATACCCCAACCAGATCTTGCCACCCACAGTACCAAAAGCTCATATTACACTGTATTAAGTATCTGTTAAGAGTCATCACTGTAAAATAATAAAATGTAATTATTAAACATATATAACATTATGTATGTGAAAAGTTTAATTTCACTATAGTAAATTGTTTATATCGCTAGGTGCATTTCTTGTTACCTTGGTTTTATAACGAGTCAACCAGTAGATTGTATTAATTGTAATCGCAGGACAAGGGTTAGGTTCTTTCCTTGGTAGTTTTTTTTTTTTTTTTTTTGTTTGTTTTTTAATTATCAGTGAAGAGATTACTACTTTAGAAATAGAGCCCCCAAATATTATCCCCGTGCTCTGCAGGCATGTCGCAACTATGTGCGAATGTTCAGCCGTTTCTCTAGGTTCTACAAAAGTAGTATAGTGTCTGTGTCTATGAGTAAGCCTAGTTAAGTCCATTATTTAAGTTTAAAAATGCGAAGTTATATTTTCCTGTGCAAATATTTTTACACTCTTTTACTGTTTGTCCACATTCACATGTAATTCTTTTCCGATGCATATTTCTAATATGGTCACGTCATCCATTTTAATAGTATTCTAATCTTGTTAATTTTGCACACTATTTATATCTCGAGTGTTTAGGATTTCGTTTTTTTATTTTCTCTCAGGTTTTCTCTGTTACATTTGTAACATATTTCAACTGATTGTGTCTCATTTTTTTATATTCCGTTTATTTTTGTAGCTTAATTTTATTTTTGTACTTAAATTTCAATTACCAATAAATATGTACATAAATGTGCATCAATACAAAGTATTGTATCTTCAAAATGTGTGTATCTGCACACGGTGAAAGGCGCACCGGGTTTTACTTCATCCGTGTGGCGTAAACGCTCTTCTCAAATCAATTTATTTCGGTTAGATTTGTGGCAATTCTTTGTAACAGAAGGTTGTATAGATGTGCCATAATTCTACATGGTAACACTTTTATCTAGAAAAAAAATGCATAGATATTGGTGTAATTGATACGATTGCTGTACTTACATTGTACAAAGAGGGAAGTTTAATTGTCCTCATTAACATTTATGTCATTTTCATTACCTTTTATTTTCTTAAAAATCTCAAACACAAGCTAAGTAGTCTTTTATATTGTATCTCATTTCTATTAAATAGAAAAAAAATGAGAAACTTTCTGCACGCCATGATGGCATACCCAATTATTTATCCCATGACCTTTTTCGATTCAGATTCTCATGTAAAAGGTCTACTAGATAATTTGCTAACCATAAGCAAAATGAATGTGACTGAACTTTAGTGTCTGACTTGGATGAGTGAACTTTAAAGTGTCAGACTGGATGAGTGAACTTTAAAGTGTCAGACTGGATGAGTGAACTTTAAAGTGTCAGACTGGATGACTAAACTTTAAAGTGTCAGACTGGATGACTAAACTTTAAAGTGTCAGACTGGATGAGTGAAAATGAAATATTGATGCAAAGAAAAAAAGCTTAATTGGAGGACTCCTAAAAATACTCATACAAGTACTCGTACAAAAAAGGTACGTACAAGAAGTTTCATTCTTACATGAAAAGGTCTGTTTTTGTTAGTCTTAGAATTTTGTGAGGTCAGTTTTGGTTAGTCTGACGTGTACAATTTTGTGAGGTCAGTAGTGCTCAAGCATCAGAATTACAGGTGCTTTTTGAGCACAGGTTTTATAGTTTCGTTTATTTATGTATTTATTTTTTAACTCCTTTTATAGGCATTTTGTACATACTTGATGTATCAAATAACTGATGGTGTAAGAATAACGACCATACATTGTTTGCTTTGTATAAACGTTTGCCGGATCAATCGGGAAATAATTTTAATTTTAAAGCTCGGGCACCAACTTTTCTTCGTGCTTCGGCAAACATTTGCACACGTAAAACTGTGTATGGAAACTACAACAAGAGATAATATATAATTAACAAAAGTATGTAAAGACTTTTCGATTTGTAAAGACAGTTCGGAGTGATTATCTTCTTGCCTCCATCAGTTCCGCAAATATCTCCGTTATTTCACAAATGTAATTGATAAAGCAAATATACAACCATTTGCCGATCGATATAACACAAATTTACCGTGTTTACCCAGGACGTATTCACAAGATTAAACAAATTAATTACTTGAAATGTGCAGCACTCTGCCCTCAATATTTGGAACTCAGGTAAATCCGTTATAACACTAATTGTCATTGCTATTATTACATCTCACTTAAAGCACAACTAGATTTACCTGTGGAATGGACTGAATTTGTTACCATGCAACATATGGGAACAATACACAGTGAATTATATTCGGGAGACAGACAATGAATTGACTAGGTCACTACCGTGATAGCAATTTGAACCTTTTGTTTTGCTTAGAAACTGATGAAGATAAGTGTAACGTACAATAAGTTATTATGTTATGTGGATTCTGAAATTCGTGGATAACTGAGGATATATCAGCATATGTATTAGATACAAGGTCCTAGAAAGGAAGTATATACATATTTTGTTACCAAAACGAAGAAGGTAATTACTATTAAGATAAAAGTGTTTTTTGCATGGATTCAAGGGATTGGATTTGTTTGTTTTGTTTGTTTTGGTCTACTTCTACTCACGTAACGTTATCAACGGTTGAAGGTCATTTATTATTCATCTAATCCCTACAGGTATTTTCCTGTTCCCTCGTCGATGTTTACCCATTATGATGAAGTTGTACCTGAGGAATAATTAAAACTATTGATCTCAGTTAGTTACCTGAAGCGTAAGAGTGTGTATTTCCGTCATTCCAAATTCAACCGGTTATGTTTCAAGAATTAATGAAATACGACGATACAATTTTACAAGCAATACAAGAAAAGATTTCTGACTGAAATATGAACGGAATATTTGGGATTTGTTATATACTTTTGTGAGTGAAGGAAGAGGAAAATTCACAATACAAAATTATTAAGCAAACAATTGGGAGAGATATGTTCAAAATGGGGGTAAGTAAGCACGCTTCTATATTTGATTTTTATGGTTGGTCTTGTCTGAATTCAACTGATTTATATTAAATAGCATTTATATCTGTAAAATTCAATCGAAGAGTTACAAATTTTGAAAAAAGTATTAAAGAAAAATAAGCATAGGTTTCAACGTTATAATGATTGATACATTCGTCAGAGTTTCCGGGTGCAATTTTCAATACTTTTAAGTTAAAGCGCAACGGTGCACTCAACTATGATCCGTAGGGGATATTCTGTTTTGATTATTTTAGAACAAAATAAAATGCGACAGTGCGTTTGAAATTTAAGTTCGCAATGATGAGAATCATACAGCCATCTTGCAAAGTGTCACACATGTCGGTAAAATGATCTATCTGTCTATCTAATGTCTTCAGTGTACGATGTTTGTGCCATGGAAATTACAAAGTATGTTAAGTTTACCATCTGTCTTTGTCAACAAATTCCGTGAAAGCTATTTTTCCATGTAATATTTGTTAAAGATTAAACGAATAAATCTTTTGCCTATATTAGGCTCTAATATAGGACATCATTCTTTTAAGCAAGTCCATTCTTCTTTTCATAGACCCAAACTTTTCCAATTCTAACTAGCAGAAAGAAACACTTATCTTGAAATTTATATGAACTTACTTAAAGATAAAAGAACGGACACATGTCATGTTATACAGAAATTTATAGCACAACAAGGAGGCACAAATATATCTAATTTTCCTTCAAATGAAAACCTTCCAATTTTGTTTTATTCTGTAAATTTTTCAAACTCAGTTGGTCCAGATCCCATGTTAGAGAACCAAGGAAAATCTTCTAAATAGGGACACAGTTCTGTGTAGATTTTACGTTTTGTTTATTTGAAATCTGACAGAAAATTGTTTCAGTCGAAGTTCATTGATGACTTTGGATTCTCATGTTTCTTCAAAAGTAGTTACCTCTGATTAAAAATAATTAAACAATGTATTGGTATGCTAAATTATAAACGTTAAAGTAGGGGTATTTGAAAAGTTCTGAATATTTATTTTAACTTTTTTCTTTCTTTCAATCTGTCAATAAATTTAATGCCGATCAAAAGATAAAATAACGTTCTGTTTAAAATGATCTGCGGCCAGAAACCTGCAGATATATGTGTGCGACGTAACATAGGATAATGACAGTGACATACAAATGTCAAAGAAGGAAAACTATTCTGCTACTGGATCAAGTTTGCAAATGTAATTATCTGTCATATCCTACAATTCTGAGGTGGATTCATCATTTTAAAGCTGGTTGCAAATTCATGAAAGATGACTAGCGTTCTGGAAGACCTTTGTCTGCAATTGGTGAGCGGGAAGTGGCTGCTGTGAAGGGGCGATTGATGAAGATGCTCGATACACAGTGGAAGATATTTCTATTATCACGTGCATTCATTCGTCACCTGTTTTTAACATATTGAAGAATCGTTTGATGCTTAGAAAGGTTTGCGCAAGATGGTTCCCGCATTTGTTGACGTCTGATCAAAAACAGACTTCGGTTGAAATTGCCAAACAGCTACTCGCCAAATATGACAAGAGTGACCAGAGACGTTTTGAATGAGATTGTCACAGGTCACGAAACATGGATTTACTTTTTTGAACCCGACTCTAGAGAAAATAATAGAGTTTGAATCGGAGAAAACGAGCAGGGACCATAAAGTGCTCCACGTAGTCAGACTGTCAAGAGCGTTTTATGCGTATTATTTTTCGATGCAAAAGGCCCGTCGTCCAGGTACATGTGCCTGACACAGCTTGTGTCATCAGACATTTTTATGCATCCATAGTGTTGCCAAAAGTTGTGCATCACTACCAAACCATCCGTCCGCGCACTGGTACCTGAGGAATCCATCTTCTGCATGACAACACACCGTCGCATAACAATTCGCCTTCGTGACAGGTTTTCTGAAGAAGCATAGCATTTAAATTTTGCCACAACCTTCATACAACCCTGATTTAGATTCAAGTAATTTTTGGATGAATATCGTTATCAAAGATTCGCTGAGAGGCAGACGACTTGAAACTTGTCATGAGGTTGGAAGTGCCGTTTTCCAGTGTATGATCAACATACCAAAAAGTGAATACAAAATGGCATTTAATAACTGGCTAATGAGACTGAGAAAGTGTATAGAGGTGCATGGGAAGTACTTTGAGAGGATGCACCGACGTACTGTTCGCTAATAAAGAACTTTGTTGTACAGAGGACTAATATTCAGAACATTTTAAATACCCCTTTTATATATATATGTATATATATATATATATATATATATATATATATATATATATATATATATATATATATATATGTATATATATATATGTATGTATATATAAGAAATGTTATCCCCTTTCATCGACTGCAAAATGAAAATAAGAAATTGATCTTGATATTAAAACAAGATATTAAAACCAATAATAGATGTAAAAACGTTATAAAAATAAAGAATACCTTCCAGAAATCGGCTATTGCATATAATTTAGATTTCCTTGACTCTTCTTTACATTTTTCTTTTGCATGTTTGCCATGGAATTATCAACACGGGAGACAAGATCTCAAGCATTTGAAACAACGTAGCAAAGAATGTTACAAAAGAAAAGATACTATATTTCTTCATTACATTTTGCTAACCTTTGGGATAAGAAAAACTGACGGCCTTAATATTTTCAATACCAATACCCAAGTCCTGTCTAGGATCCCGCCTCCCTTTTGATTAGGAGATAAGTCATGAAAGATTTGCTTGTCATAAAAATTTTAAACAATTCTTCTTCTTCTTCATTTGCATAGATCTTTAATTAGTAATGGTATAAACTGAAAAAGACCTTGTAGATATATGTTTTAGAAATTGTCCTGTTCATATGCCTATAGCCAGATTTTTGTAATTAATTAGCAACATTTTGCTACTGATTTCCTAAAAGAGTTAAGGTGAAGCAGTTCTTGAAATTTTATTAAACGCTTGTTTGCTTGTTTGTTTGTTTTCTTTTTGTTTTTGTTTTTTCTTTCCTTTTTATATTTGATGCTTAGTATTTTTTAGACAAGGGACCTTTTTTACTTTAAGACAAATAAAACGTGTACGTCAGCAACTTTCAGCACATTCATGTGGAAAGCGTACGCGTCTATAGTCACATCTATATCTATGCGCCCGTTAGTATCACTAGCCTTCCTATTTTTACCACGTGTTTTGGTTTGATTTATTTGATTTTTTTTCAATAATAAATAAACAGTAGTCTCGCCCGCAAAGAATGATATAAGGGATGAAATACAGAGGCATGAAGAACGCCGAACAGACGTCGGTCCCACCAATCTAATTAACAGACGTAGGTCCCACCAATCTAATTAACAGACGTCGTCCCACCAATCTAATTAACAGCCGATGTTTTAGACAGATAGATAAGTAAGTAGGACGATAGATAGATAGGTTATTGGATTGGCAGACATAATGAACAATAATGAAGTTTATTTAGTCATAATAAAACTTTGAATTCTGATTAATACTGTATTAGTTGACCTGGGAGTGCCTGCGTGTACTTATGTTTATTTGTGTGCATTTTCACACCGGGTTTCATGATGCGTTCTATACATGGAGGGTACTTACAACGCGGAGCACAGTACACACATGTGGGAGAACACTCGATAAGATACTTTCCTCTCTCATTTGATTTTCGTTCATGCTTCATACACTATAGTACCGAAAATAGGTAATAGACATATGGGATATTTATTCAATAATCAAAGTTCCTGTTTTCACTCATCCCAGGATCTTGACTCCGCGTAAGTAAGTGCCCTCCGTGTATTTTGTATCGGGATACCCAGTGTGATTCTGTACTTTCATTTTCAAAATTCCCAATTGATATCCGTTCCATCATTCCCTTTCTTCCTCGTTCTTTCCTTTTGTTCTTCTTTTCTCTTTATTTCATCGGAGAATTCTACATCGGAAATCGGCGCTTTGCATTTAATTGTCCCAATACGTTTGAATCAATCACGGGGATATTGTGATACCTTCAGTCTGTCCGTTACCGCATCTCCTTTTCTACCCCTGGGTGAAAATTCATCAAATATTGTAGTTACCTTGTCTTTATAATAACCATCTGCAAGAGGTGGATAATTTCGCTTCCCTCTCATGAGCTCTCGGGTGATGTCAAAGGTCAAATATACCAAAAGGTGTCAAATTGCAGTGACATTTTGCTTAAGATTTTTCGAACAAACTTCATACAGGCATTAAAGTTAGAAAGACAAATAACATACACACGCACATACACAATAACAAGAGCGCTGGAACCGGGTTTCGAATAAGGTTCTTCTGTACAGTTATAAAATACTTCTGCCTGAGGGACAGGTACAAGCTGAATTAGTTTGCATTTGCAACAAGCACAATGGAGATAATGTTGGCATGCCTATATGCTACTTTTATGTACTGTGACTGAAATTTCTTTATATGTGGTATTAGGAAACAAGGCGATGCCTAAAGCAGACAGCTGATCGAAATGGCTGCTCCTATGTACTGGAGAAATGAACTGAACTGAACTAGTCCAAAGTACAGTAACTTTAGCAGTTACTAAAATATGGAAATTGAAAATTGCCAGAGTAGACAATACTAACTTCTGAATGTGCAACAGTTGAATTATAAAATATTTATTTTTAAAAAAAGTTATCGGTTAGTTGTTTTCTGTTGTTGTTGTTTTCTTTTTGTTTGTTTGTTTGTTTGTTTGTCTGTTTTTATTTATTTATTTATTTATTATTTTATTTATTTATTTATTTATTTATTTATTTATTTATTTATTTATTTATTTTGTCCATATAACCCAAATTACACGAATTAGTCCTACACGAAAATTAAATTTTTTGTTTATAATTTTTTAATTTTTTTAAAATCAATACCTCATATAGAAAAAATATATCCGTTATTCACTCGTTTCAAGCAAATATTCTTTTTATTTTATGCTCAAGCGTATTGTCTAGCAATTTGTATAACACACTGAAGTAGCTGATTTCTTACTGCATCCCGCGCGATAATGTCAGCGGTTTACCGTTTATGATTTGCTCTGTTTTGTGTATATTTGCACATAAAATATCAGTAGTTACATAATGCTTCTTCCCAATTCAAGGTAAAATATCAGATAAAAAGAAAATGAAACAAATTTTTTTATGTCTGTTGCTGGATTTGAACCCGATTCGCTGGGATGCGAAGTGGCCATCTATACCACTACACCACGCGAGCTATTGACTACCAGTGAAAAAATATCATTATAATTTTTCACTGCAGTGAAATATCACAATTATATCTCTCGGAAAATGTAGTATTTCACTGCCTAGCATAAAATAAATAAGATCTATTTTAAATAACCAGGATAACCGGTGAGGAAACCCTGGGAAAAATTTTTTCTTAAAAAATAAAACCCTGTGCCAAGTACGAAATTGTAGAGTGGAACCCAATATTACTCTATGATGTCCTTCCACTGATTGACTGAATTACTCCTGCCTCAAATGAACAGTCACGCCACCAAACGTTCCGACGCATCCATTACACACACACACACACACAGACACAGAGAAAAACAGGTTTTCATATCAACGAAAAATCCACGTAGAGTAACTTTCGTTCTTACATAATCATGCCATGTTGCGCTAATTTGACGAGTGCGATTTTGCGAGGACAGTCGTGATCAAAATTCTTAATTGCACGTGATGCGTTATAATGTTGTTGTTTTTTCCGTGTTTGGAAAAATCTTTTTAGAGGCATTTGGTATATACTTGATGTATCAAGTAATTTATCAGGTAAGAATAACAATCCTACACGGTTTGCTGTGTGCAAATGATTGCGCGAGCAATCGGGAGAGACTTCGAACGCCAGCGCTCAAACTTTTTCTTCGTGCTTTGGCAAACGTTTGCAAACATCAAACCGTGTAGAACACCTATAATAAGATACAATATATCGTTATAAGGAACAAGAAACCATTTAAAACAAAGACTTTTCTCTTTGTAAAAACAGTTTGATATCATTATTTTTCTTTATTATAAACCTAAGTATGAAATACAGAAAATTATTGGTCAAATATTTTTCATATTTTCTTTTTCTTTTTTTTTTCTTTTTTTTTTCCTACATTTTTACATGTGAAAAATATATCTTTATATTTTCACATGTATAAAATGCAAGATTTCCCCATAATGTCATGTGACCCATGATTGTGTGTGCATATACAAGTTGTACTTGCAGGAAGAAAAATTAGCATTTTGTGAGCTTGAGCAAAAAAATAGAAACTGCGCTACCTTTCAGGCATGGAAATTGCTATTTGCCGGAAATTGCCGTAGATATCTGACTCGCCACCATTTGCTGCTTTAAGAAGTTATCTCCCATCATCAACCTTGACAACAATGTAAAATATCTGGCGTGCTGCATTGCGTGCTTCATCGCTCAGTTGGACTTGCTTTTGCTGTCAGAGGGCGTAAAGTAGTTTACAAAATGTCAAAAATGTCATTTATTGTAACACATTAGTTTATCCCAAGCCTACCGTTGTCTCAAATAGCTGATTTTTTTTTTTTTTTTTTTTTTTTTTTGGGGGGGGGGGGGGGGGGGGTTTGGGGGGGTGTATTTTTTTAAAAAAATTTATTATTATTATTTTTGGGGGAGTGGTGGGTGGAGGGGGCATCAGCCAATAAATGCAATAGAAACTGAGGTAAACTTGCAAAAAGAGTGGTGGGTGGGGTGCTGAAGAGTGAATTTAATCTTTAAAGCTTCGATTGAGAAGCGATAAATAAAAATATATAATTTTTCCTGCTTAAATACTGGATATATTTCATCTTGTGGTACAAACAAATGAAATATCACGTGTTTTGTACCACACGAGAAATATGTAGGGTATTAATGTAGGAAACAAAATATCCTCTATGTATCGCTAATTTTGAAAGGAATTTATCTTTGCTATTTCACCAATATCATAGATAAAACAAATATCCATTCATTTTGTCAATAGATATCAATAAAATAAAAGAGTATCGTGTTTACCCAGGACGTATTTACAGCCAAATGAATTACTGGATTTGTGCAGCACTCGGCCTACAATATTTAGAGCTCAGGTTAATCCGTTGGGACACAAATTGCCATCGTTATCATTACATTTCACGTAAAACGATACTAGATTTGATGTGGAAAGGATATATCGGAAAAATAGTAATGTATTCAGGAGAGAGTAAAATGTCAAGGCCAATAAATACCGTGGTCAAATATTTTACCTTTTGTTTTGTTTGAAACGGACCAAAAGTCATGATGTAGATGCTGAAATTCGTTGATAACTAAGGATATATTACCAAAATATTAGATGCAATGTTCTAGAAAGGAAATGTATAAATAATTTTTTACCCAAACATAGGGGGCAATTAATTTTTGAAATAAATGTGTTCTTGCATGGATTCAATGTGAATTTTTTAGTTTCGCTTCCGTAACGTTTTCAACGATTGATGGTCATCTATTATTCATCGAATATTCAAAAGAATTTGGATCTTTACCATTGGACAAAAGGTGTTAAACACACACACATACACACACACACACACACACACACACACACAAATGCATGCTACAAAGATAAGTTTAGGTTTCAGTGACGCAGTGATTGATGTGGTGTTCGCTGCCGTTTCTCAGTCCCATCTATTGTCCGCATGGGATAGTGCTAAATAACTAGGTGTGTGTGAAATGCAAGTTTACAGTCATGAACATCATACAGCCTTCTTACGAAGTGTTATATATGTCGGACAAATGACCGATCTTTCTATATAATGTCTTCAGTGTACAATGTTGGTGCCATGGAAATTACAAAAACGACATATTATCTATCGTTGTGAATACAATCAATTAAAACTATATTTCCATGTATTAGTTGTTAAAGACTAAACAAATAAATTTTCTTACATCTATACCTAAATATTGCCGATTCCAATATCCTTGAAAAGTGTTAATTGTCCTTTGTTTTACCTAATAAAGACCTTTACTAGGTCCAACCGATATGTATGTATATATATATATATATATATATATATATATATATATATATATATATATATATATATATATACCAAGTCAATATTCCGTAACTCTTTACATATATTTTTTTTTATTATTATTTTAACTCTTGTCCACCATTCACCTGACATAATTTTCTTTCGCACCTCCATGCATAACTTTACCGGGATATAATTTATTTTCTAAATTGTGTAGATGGCGTTGATTTTTAGCCACGCATGGTTTCCGTCCTTTGTCCCCAGCCTGGAATTAGGTCAAAACATGTTGGCTCTTCGTGCGAGAGACACGATAATCTCTCTGCTATGATTTTTGTTATACAACTTTGTTGCGTTGATGGTAGCACAAAATAGATGTATAGTTTACTCGTTATAAGACCCTGTTTCAATGTTTTCTTTTTCTCACTTTTTTATATATCTTGTTTGAAGATTTCCCCCCTTTCATTTAAACATGTAGTCAGGAATTTCTCCTGGCTTTTGTGTTTTGTTTAATGATTTGTGGATGTAAGTTGTTTTTTCCATTAACGAAGAGCTTGTTTAGCTCGAAACTTTGAGAAAATGTTTTGTATTCGCGCCGTTATCAACTTATATATATATATATATATATATATATATATATATATATATATATATATATATATATATATATATATAGTCGCCCATTGCATATATTTTTATATTTCGCCATTTGCTTCAAACTATTACATTAATTATTCTATTGTTTGTCATCCTTCCAAATATGCAGCATTTCAACATGGGAAACAAGATCTCTTGCATCTGAAACAAAATAGCAAAGCGTATTACATAAGAGAATATAGTATATTTAGTTATTACATTTTGTTGACGTTTGGGTAAGACAATTTACCACCTTAATATCTTAAACGCCAATACCCAAGCTCTGTCTTAGACCCACCACCACCGCCACCATTACCATCTTGTATTATAAGTTAAGGCATGACGCGTTTGCTCATTGTTTATGATACGTCTTCTTATTTTTGTTCTTTTTTTTTTTTGGCATGGGTCACAGTTCCTTGAGGTTGGGGTGGAATCTAAGAATTTGCCGTGGCAAGCCATAGAAATAGCGCTAGTTTCAAGTGAATATTAATATACTTTTAACACGTAATTATGCATGTGATAATAAAAATAATATCTTCTTCCATCACAAACCCAACCCGTGTGTACTTTAGGAAATCTTGTTATTAAGACTTTGCTTCTGTCAAATAATTCGTGACATTACTACATCTGATTTCTTCCCAATTTTCCTTTTTACAAAAATATTTTCCAGTAACGGACGCAAAAATTAATACTAGGTACATTTTTAATTTTGTTTAACAGATGTTTGTCTAAGCAAACACCATGGAAGAAGTGCAACAAGAGATACGGAACATTTCTTGAATAAGCTCCAAAAGTAGACTTAGGGGTCATGAGGGTGTCCAGATTAACATTCATTGATGTGTTTGTGTGTATACGTAGGGGTCATGAGGGTGTCCAGATTAACATTCATTGATGTATTTGTGTGTACACGTAAATAAAAACAACGAGGCTCGGTTAAGTTTTACAATATAGCATTGTCATGCATTGTTTGCAAACTGCAAAAAGTTTGGAAACAATTTCATAAGAATTTGCTAGTTCTTCTCCATTATGCAATAGAGCACCAAGCCTGAATGGGTGCCGTTTCGCGGAGTTTGCGGTACTTTTACCGACTGGGGGGCGCCCAAGGCGACTCTCGCCCGGGGCGCCGTTTCGTCCAGCGCAAACTAGCGTGTGTATATATATATATATATATATATATATATATATATATATATATATATATATATATATATATATATATATATATATATATATAGAGAGAGAGAGAGAGAGAGAGAGAGAGAGAGAGAGAGAGAGAGAGAGATTCATGTAAATATCCATTGCCTCTGTTTCACTAAATTTCTGCGAATTTTTCCTCAAATTATCTTGCTTGTAATGCTTCTAACAGTGATGAGATAGTTGTCATGGGCATAAACAGTATAAAAAATGAAAAAAATAACTCTACTTTAAACTTGTATACAAAAAGAGTTGAGGAATTCCTCACATATAAGGAAACCATCAAGTACATGTACTTAGATGTAAAAACAATGTTTTTTCCCCACTAAATTATAAAATCTTATAATTTTGTTTTAATTCATGATGACTGCTGATTATTCAGTGAACAATTCAGTGTTGTAAAGCAAGCAATAAGAAAGATATTCTAAAAGATTTAGTTTGATGAGTAGGAAAGTTTTAGACGTTTACTGAAAGATGGACCTGGCGCACTGGTATTTGTTTTCATTTGACAATCGATAACGTATTCCATATGATTTGGTTTGTAATTTTAGTAGCTCTGTTGGGGAAAAAAAGCTCATTAATTATTAACTGGAGACCCATCCAAGCAACGATAAAATCTTTAATAGGTATGTATAGTTTGACTGTCTGCTGTTAATTAATTTGATGGAACATTACGGTTTTCATAATATGTGATGCGACTATTGAACTATTTAGTCTCACAAAGGCATGAGAGTAAAATATTGTTAAATTACGCTGCAATATAAACAACATGTGCAAAATGTTTACTGTAACAATATTATCGTGTAATTACAAAAGAAAAGAGAACAAATCTTTTTTAAAAAATTGTAGACCGACGTATATAATATTCTTTAACTAAGAGATCATTGCGTTTCTTTTTCTTTTTAATCATGGGACTTGAATTTTTGATTATTTTTAAAAGTCTGTTACATTTGTAATGTATTCACAATATATATTAACGCAATTGCTTGGGTCTGTGGCCTAGAGGTTTTATATTGAGTGTCGGCCTCAGAGTCTACCGCTAAAGCATGGGTTCGAAACTTGACTAAGCTAATCTTGTTCTTCCCCGCCCCTACACGCCCCATCCCCACTCCCCCTCTTTGAACTTTGACGATTTTTCACTCATGGCCGCAGTACTGTGCATGATGTGCCCTTTCCATGTTTCTTTATTTGTGTGCCTAATTATGAAAAAAAGAGAAGAAAAGAAAAACACGTTTTATCAGAAAAATAGCACTAAATATACGCTACGAGATTTGTTCATTCAGGTCGCAGAAGACTGCATAATAATGACAAGGCTCACTCTGCACCATCTCCACTAAGTAACGGTCCTTGCTATCTGGCGATTTACTATACAGTTATGGATATTACCCCTAGGCTGACCAACTCAGCGGACACGTATGTATGTAAAGAATCGAACAAAATAGTTCCAAACACTTGACCCCTTTACTTTCTTTGTTGTAATTACTTGCTAATATCAATCTAATATATATCTTGATTGTCATTTGAATTCTTCGTAAAAATGTGTTAACATGTGCTTTTGCAAAACATAAAATTGACTATGCTCAATGGAGCACTTCCGTTGTCAAACCTTCAGCTCTGTTGGTGCGTAGTTTTTGCACGTTGTTAAGCTCTTCAATTTCGGAGGTAAGTAAATCTTAATCACAGAATGCCTAAACGGAAGTGATCGGTTTTGAAAAAACACTGGAATCTATCAAGTTTGTGACAAGGTTAAGATAGCTCTCAGAAATCACTATCATATTCCTTTCGTGTAGATGTTCAACGTCACGGAGTAGTCTATCGTTTTCTTTCACCAGTTAGGACAACTTGTAAACATGACCGCAACCATTGACTCCCTGAAGTTGTCGATTTACAAACAGTAAACAAGGAAGGTAGTAAAAAGCATAAATATAGATAAAACGAGAGATGGGGGGGGGGGGGAGATGGATGGGTAGATAGATGTATAAACAGATACAGCTAATACCTTTAAATCTTAATACTTGAGGCAGTAGAAGCCTAAGGAGATAGATATACTGGCAGAGAGAGAGAGAGAGAGAGAGAGAGAGAGAGAGAGAGAGAGAGAGAGAGAGAGAGAGAGAGAGAGAGAGAAGGATATATTGTCAGACTAAAATAAAGCACAAAAGACAGGCCAAAAATAAGAAACAGATGGATAAACATAACCTTTTTAAAACACAAAAACTAGAGATGTGAACACTTGCATTCTTGTCCTACACGTTAAATTTGATAGTGACATAAATGGCGATATGGAGAGAAATATGCCACGACAAAAGTATGTGAAAGTTAAGTTTGTTATATTTTTTTTTGGAAAATTTTTGTTGTTCTTATTTTGTTGTTATTTTTGGGGGCGGGATTCGTTTTTTCAATTAGTGGTTATAATCATTCAGCAAAGTTGCAATGATGCGAGTTTTTGTTACTTCCATGGACTGCTTTATTATTTAGTATTATATTCGTGGAACGATTTATTTTCATTCCAGGTAATGGAGTTAAGTAAAACTTATGTTTCTTTTTTGGTGTTAAGTAAAACTTATGTTTCTTTTTTGGTGTCAAGATGCGTCCTGATGAGTTCAGCAACACCATATATATATATATATATATATATATATATATATATATATATATATATATATATATATATATATATATATATATATAAAGACGGGTGGGGTAGGCTTATACAAGAACCATATTTTATTGGTTGTGCCAGACAAAGGTGAGAGTCAACAGCACATTCCTTGAGAAATTGATTTTCCTTTTAATTTTACCTTTTTCCAATATAATTCTTAGTTACACTAAGAAAATATCAGACACCTCAAACTTTGGGGTGAAAGTTAGGACTCGTGTGCTATAAAATACAGCATAATTTTGTAATGTAATAATGCGGCAGGCCCAGTTCATTTGTTAGAGATATTAAATGTTCAAGTTTATTTTTATGTAAAACGTGACAGATTGTCTGAGAAGTCAGTGGAACAACATGTGCTTTGAAATTTCCCTTAACAGGACTCTAATGAGACAAAATTGTATCCGTTTTAATATTTAAGTATTTATATGTCTCGGCACGAATTTGGAAGGTGTATATAATGTCACCCTTGTACATCCGTCGTACTTACGTCCGTCCTTTAGTCATTCATATCTTGCTTAAGTTTTGTGTATAGATAGTTTCTCAGACACTTATCCCCAGAGCAGTGCAACTTGGTGTGCAGATGTGTCTTGCTGAGTGCAATACCATCTATTTAAAAGTAGGTCACTGTGAACCACTTTTGACGCCTCAGGGACTTCGGCTAAGTTGTTTTGTGTTTATATCGGTTTCTCAGACACTGTTACCCCCAGAGTTGTTCAGCTTGATTTGCACATGCCTCTTGATGAATACTGTCGAACACAATACAATCTCTTTAAAAGTAGGTCACTGTGATATACGTTTCATGGCTCAATGACTTAAGTAGTATAGATATGAGTACCTAGCGCAGTAACAAACTACTTAATTATTTAACACTATTAATTAATTACAATTACAATAGAGCCTTCGGCCAACACGCGTAAAGATACGACAAGACTGAAATAAAAAGTACTAGAACACTAGCTCAATATATTTTTTGCATCAACCAGCTAGTGCAGCGAAACGACAATACTAAAGTTCCCCAAATCAATTCACGACGCACTAACGCAGTGAACATAAAATAATAATTTGACATTTGTAACAAAACATAAACAATGATGACCAAGGGAGACAAATCTCCTAGAGTGTAGAGGAACAATCATGCAGCTACCAGTTACTTCCCTGGGTGAAATTATTTATAGACTCAGTATAACATATGTAAATATGCCTACACAGTGAAAATAATGTGCTACACCATATGTTTTATTTATAGCTCATAAATATATCTAAGTATCGATTACAAAATCAAGGGTGAAACTTTAGAAAGTGGTCAGGGTGGAAATATTGTATAGTATGCATTACATCACAGCACAGTGACAAATACAAAAGTTAAAATCATAGAATGCTTTCGACTTGCTTTATACGTCGCAGTACGCAGATATATATTGAAATTGTTCCACCTAATTAAATTGAACTGAACACTTCGAGAATTGATATGCCAATACAAAAGCAAGCAAGAAAAAATTACAATCACCTTTAATCCATGTTTAAGCCAGAATAGAATTTAAACTTATGAATATAGAGAATTTAAACAGAATTGTCACTAAAATAACTTACAGATTCATTTTAAAGAAATGTCAATGAATACAGATTGTATGGTGATAATACTCAAGATTCTTACGAATTGTGTAATTAAAAGTTCCGTACATTATTTATTGTTATTTCGAAAGAATCATAGTATTAGAAGGTTTGCGTACAATGGTACCATAGACAGAAAATTGTACTCAACACACATGCCAGTGGAGTGGTATTGTGCACCAGATGTGCGAAGCACGGACACAGAGTGTACAGTACAATCGCACATATATTGGGCAATAAAAAACGCATTTCATTGGTTTTTGTGTGTATGTTAAATCAATTCACAAGAGATACAAGTCGGTAGTTTCCAGTGGAACATAATGAATGCAAGTATTTTACGATGTGTTTGGTGAAACTGGTATAAGGAGAATAAACAATTAAAGATGTAAAACATATGGTGCATACAGACGAAGATGAACAACATTTCAAATCAAGAAATATATGCCATATTTGTGGAAAAGGTAATTGAGGACAACGTTATGTTATGTATGATGCTTATATAATATTATAAATATTTTAGGAAATTATAAATGTTTCTTCACTTTAATATTTGCTTAAATCTTTATGTTTATCAGGAAAAACATGTTTAACTAGTGTCCTCGAATTAGGTTGTTTTGATCAATATGTTTTCTCAATTTGAAGGTCAAGGTTGATTTTTGTTTACAAGTAAAAATTCCATTAAGATGACACACATTCTAGAACATTCTGTCATGTGACCAATCTTTATATATACCATGTTTGGTGGACATTTTTCAGTTTTTTGACATTACCATCAGTCTTGTAAAAAGCTATTACAGTTGGGAAAATTCATTAAAAATTCTAAGAGAGGAATTATTTTAAATATTCATTGGATTATAACAGTGCTCATAAACTTTTGGATTTTGGATTTTTAATTAATGATTTTGGAATTTAACTGAACTTATTCAGAGATTTTGGAATACTTCATTTTGACATCAGCACATCAAGATTTCTAGTACATCAGGACTTTGGAGACCATTAGCACATCATAACATTCAAGGACACAGCCGTGAATTCGGAACATTCTATATTTGGACTTGTGATTAGAACAATCATTCTTATTGGATTATTAGGATTTCAAAACACATTACTGTAAGTGACTTTTTGATTTTTCATTTTAATTATCTAGTAATAAATTGCTTGTTGATTTTTACTTGATTTGTTGGTTTCACTTTCTTTCTGTTACATTTTTCTTAGACCATAGAGTCGTAACAGAAATTGGGGGCTCGTCGTTCCGGGATTGAATTTCTTTAAAGCATATTAGAGATATTAAAGTTATTTTTGAAATTCATATTGATTTTGTCTCTGAATTTTTTTTGTCTTCGGCAAAGATTTTATATAGAGAAATTTTTTGTGTGAAACCAACAAGCATTTACTATGGCATCTAATGTTCAGAATTTCATTTCAAAACCTACCCAGGATGGGTTAGAGTGCATGAGAAAGGATGAGTTGCTCGAGCTTGCCAGAAAATACAGTCCATCTGAGGCAAAAGTATCATTGACAAAACAGGAGATAAAGATTATTTTAATTCAGTATTTAGTAGGAAAGGGAATTTTTGAAAATAGTGCTTTAAGTTTGAAGAGAAAGCCTGTATCTGGTTCTGACAGGAAATTAAGGGAATTAGAGTTAAAGAACCAGATGGACTTAGAATTGGCAAAGCTTCAGATTCAGAGAGAGAGAGAGAGAAAGAAGGGAGGCAGATACAGATGGAGAGATAGAAAGAAGAGAGGCAGATACAGATGGAGAGAGAGAAAGAAGATAGGCAGATACAGATGTAGAGAGAGAAAGAAGATAGGCGGATACAGATGGAGAGAGAGAAAGAAGAGAGGCAGATGGAGAGAGAGAAAGAAGAGAGGCAGCTACAAATGCAGAAGGAAGAGAGGCAGATACAAATGCAGAAGGAAGAGAGGCAAATACAAATGCAGATGCAAAGAGAAGAAAGGGAAATGCAATTTAAATTAAGAGAATTAGAACTGGCAAACAGAGCACACTCCACTCCTTTAAACACAAGTTCAGGTTTTGATGTTACTAGATATATTAGGTTAGTACCCCCTTTTCAGGAAAAAGAAGTAGATAAATACTTTCTTCATTTCGAGAAAATAGCTGAAAACTTGAAATGGCCCAGAGAGCATTGGACTTTGTTATTACAAAGTGTACTTATTGGCAAAGCTCGTGAAGTCTACACTTCACTGTCAGTACAACAAAGCACTGATTATGATGTGGTTAAGGAGTACATCTTGAAAGCTTATGAGTTGGTACCAGAGGCATATCGACAAAGGTTTAGGAATTGTAGAAAAGAAACTGGACAAACTCATGTCGAATTTGCAAGGGATAAAGAACAACTATTTGATAGGTGGTGCTCAGCCAAGAAAGTTGATCAAGCTTATGATAACCTCAGACAGCTCGTATTAATTGAAGAGTTCAAGAGGTGTATCCATAGTGATGTTAAAACCTATCTTGACGAGCAGAATGTGGAAACTTTGGAAAATGCTGCTCGTATGGCTGATGATTATTCCTTGACTCACAAAATTTCATTTGGCAATAAGTCGTCCTCTCAGCAGTTTTCTGGTAAAAAACCATTTCAATCTCATTCGAGTACTTCCAAATTTCACAACAGCACAACTGTTAGGAATCAAACATCTGATAAGACTGATCAGAAATCCTTATCTCTTCCTACGTGCACTTATTGTAAAATAAAAGGGCACGTTATTTCTGATTGCTTCAAGTTGAAAAATAAGCAACAGAGAAAAGACAGAGCTTTTCCAAATGCTCTTATTTCTACGAGGTCAAGGTCACGGTCTTGTATTGAAAGCAATACATTTGTTGGGTCAAACAAACCCCAGTCTGATTCTATTTTAGAGGCTTATGAACCATTCATGTCAGAAGGTTCTATATCACTTATTGGTGATTCTGCCAAACCTATCCCAATTAAATATTAAGGGACACTGGAGCTTCTCAGAGTCTTTTATTATCAGGTACTTTGCCTTTGTCTGAGGAGTCTTCTTCAAGTGAAAGTGTTCTTGTTCAGGGAGTAGAGTGCGGCTTTGTAAATGTTCCTCTCCATTGTGTAAATTTGGCATCAGACTTAGTTTCTGGACCTGTGACTGTTGGGGCAGTGACTTCTTTACCCATAGAGGGTGTTCATTTATTACTAGGCAATGACCTAGCTGGAGATAAGGTTGTGGTTAATCCACTTGTAACTGACAAGCCTTGTTTGGATCAGAAAGTTGATCCTGTCGAAACTGAAATCCCTGATTTGTACCCTGCTTGTGCAGTTACTAGAGCTATGGCAAAAAGAGCTCTTGAGAGTGATGTTGATCAGGATATTATTCCTTTAGCTGACACATGTATTGGTCAGTTTTTTGATGAGGTCACTTTTTCCTCAGGTATTGATCAATCAAATGATATTAATCACAGTGATCCTCTTTTGGCAACTCATTCTCTTTGTTCTAATCTGGATGACAAACGACAATCTCTTGTCGTTGAACAGGAGCAAGATCCCGAGATATCTTGTTTGTTTCAGAGGGCTATTAGTGAAACTGAAGCCACACAAGTTCCAGTGTGTTACTTTGTGAAAAATGGGGTCCTTATGAGGAAATGGAGACCACCTGATGTACCTGCTGGTGACGAGTGGTCAGTGAGCTATCAAATTGTTATTCCTAAGTCATATCGACAGGAAATTCTTAATTTAGCCCATGAAACTCCCTTGGCTGGTCATTTAGGAGTCCGTAAGACTTATCACAAGATCTTGAATCATTTTTATTGGCCGAAACTCAAAAGTGATGTTTCTAAATACTGCAGATCTTGTCACACTTGTCAAATGGTAGGAAAACCCAATCAGAAGATACCTAAGGCTCATCTGCAACCTATTCCTGCATTTGATGAACCATTTAGTAGAATAATGGTAGACTGTGTTGGTCCTTTACCTAAAACCAAGTCAGGCAACCAATACTTGTTGACCATCATGTGTACATCTACAAAATTTCCAGAGGCAATTCCTCTGAGAAATATAAAAACTAAAACTATTGTGAAAGCTTTGGTGAAGTTTTTTACACTTGTTGGCCTTCCCAAATCTGTCCAGTCGGATCAAGGGTCAAATTTTATGTCTGGAATTTTCCAACAAGTTATGCATGAATTAGGCATCCAACAGTTTAAATCTTCTGCCTATCACCCTGAAAGTCAAGCTGCTTTGGAAAGATTTCATCAAACTTTGAAGAATATGATTCGATCATATTGCTTTGATACAGAAAAGGATTGGGATGAGGGTGTTCATTTGTTGTTGTTTGCTGTTAGGGAATCAGTTCAAGAGTCGTTGGGTTTTAGTCCCTTTGAACTAGTTTTTGGTCATACTGTCCGTGGACCATTGAAATTATTGAAAGAGAAACTTCTTTCAAATGAAGATTCAAAGATTAATCTTCTTGATTATGTTTCTGATTTCAAATACAAGTTGTCAAAGGTCTGTGAAGTAGCAAGAACTAATCTTCACACTACCCAGTCAAAAATGAAATTAAGGTATGACAGAAATTCACAGGAAAGGAGTTTTAAACCTGGTGACAAAGTTCTGGCTCTCTTTCCCATACCTCAGAATCCTCTTCAGGCTAAATTTTATGGTCCTTATACCGTTGCAAAGAAAGTAAATGACTTAAATTATATCATTAACACTCCTGGGAGACGGAAACAGAAACAACTTTGTCATATAAATATGTTAAAGGAATATTTTGACAGAGATAGCTCAGCTAATTATTCAGTTAATTTAGTTGTACCTGTCCCACACAGTGAAGATATCAACGATGGAATACAATCAGACTATAGTGACTCTGGTATAACCAATCTTCGGAATTCAGAAATATTGAACAACCTAGACCAGAAACTTTCACATCTACAACAACAGGAAAGAAATGAACTAAAACAGCTATTACATGACTATGAGCACTTGTTTCCTGATGTTCCAACACGAACAAGTAAAATTTATCATGACGTTGACATTGTAGATTCTGCGCCTGTGAAACAGCATCCTTATAGGATGAATCCTCTCAAACAGAACTATCTGAAGAAAGAAATTCAGTATTTACTGGAGAATGATTTCATAGAACCAAGTAAAAGTAACTGGAGTTCACCATGTATTCTTGTTCCCAAGCCAGATAATACATTCCGTATGTGTACTGACTATAGAAAAGTCAACAGTGTCACCAAAACTGATTAATTTCCAATCCCAAGAATGGACGATTGCATTGATAAAATTGGAAATGCGGAATATGTCACCAAGTTTGACCTTTTAAAAGGATTCTGGCAAATTCCACTGACGGAAAGGGCAAAAGAAATTTCAGCATTTGTAACTCCAGATGGACTTTATCAATATAAAGTCATGCCGTTTGGAATGAAAAATTCGCCTGCAACGTTTCAACGTCTGATGAACATGATAACATTTGGTCTTGATAATTGTGACGCTTATATCGATGACGTCATTATCTACAACAACACCTGGGAAGATCATTTGGAAACCATTCGAAAATTCTTCGATTGACTCAGTGATGCGAATCTGACAATTAATTTGAGCAAAAGTGAGTTTTGCCATGCTTGTGTCACATTTTTAGGACATATTGTGGGACAAGGTCAAGTTAAACCTATAGAAGCTAAGGTCAAAGCTATCTCTGAATTTCAAGTTCCAATTTGTAAAAAGCAACTGATGCGATTTCTAGGTATGGCTGGATATTATCGGAAATTTTGTTCCAATTTTTCCAAAATTGCTGAACCTTTGACAAGTTTATTGAGTAAGAAAACCAAATTTTTTTTGGTCTGACAAGTGTCAGGAATCTTTTGACAAGTTAAAGGCCATGCTTAAGAATGCACCAGTTCTTTCTGCGCCAAATTTCAGCCAATCATTTAAATTATCTGTTGATGCAAGTGATGTAGGGGTTGGTGGAGTATTGATTCAGGAAGACAAAAGTGGTGTGGATCACCCTGTTGTTATTTTTCTAAAAAACTAAACAAGCACCAGAAAAATTATTCCACAATTGAGAAGGAATGTTTGGCTTTGATATTGGCTTTACAGCATTTTGAAGTGTATGTTACCTCAGCTCTTTCTCCAGTTATTCTGTACAGTGATCACAATCCCCTTACTTTCATCAACAAAATGAAAGATAAAAATCGGAGATTGTTGAGATGGAGTTTGATATTGCAAGAATATAACATTGACATTAGACACATCAGGGGAAAAGACAATGTGATTGCAGATGCACTCTCACGTGCCTAGAAATGTAATATTGCTTGATGTAATTAAGTCCAGTATCATAAAACATGTTCTTATGTAATTTTGGTTATTATAGTATTAGATGTATATTCAAAAGAAAGCTTTATTATATAAATCTTTCTTTTTCTTTATGAGGGGAGGTGTTATGTATGATGTTTATATAATATTATAAATATTTTAGGAAATTATAAATGTTTCTTCACTTTAATATTTGCTTAAATCTTTATGTTTATCAGGAAAAACATGTTTAACTAGTGTCCTCGAATTAGGTTGTTTTGATCAATATGTTTTCTCAATTTGAAGGTCAAGGTTGATTTTTGTTTACAAGTAAAAATTCCATTAAGATGACACACATTCTAGAACATTCTGTCATGTGACCAATCTTTATATATACCATGTTTGGTGGACATTTTTCAGTTTTTTGACATTACCATCAGTCTTGTAAAAAGCTATTACAGTTGGGAAAATTCATTAAAAATTCTAAGAGAGGAATTATTTTAAATATTCATTGGATTATAACAGTGCTCATAAACTTTTGGATTTTGGATTTTTAATTAATGATTTTGGAATTTAACTGAACTTATTCAGAGATTTTGGAATACTTCATTTTGACATCAGCACATCAAGATTTCTAGTACATCAGGACTTTGGAGACCATTAGCACATCATAACATTCAAGGACACAGCCGTGAATTCGGAACATTCTATATTTAGGACTTGTGATTAGAACAATCATTCTTATTGGATTATTAGGATTTCAAAACACATTACTGTAAGTGACTTTTTGATTTTTCATTTTAATTATCTAGTAATAAATTGTTTGTTGATTTTTACTTGATTTGTTGGTTTCACTTTCTTTCTGTTACATTTTTCTTAGACCATAGAGTCGTAACAGCTAGCAATATTCAGTTACGAGGCAGGTGCAGAAGTCCAGCAGATAACTAATGCAATTTAAAATATAAATATTAATAATGTATACCATTCTTTATTCCTAACTGGTCTTGTTATGGCAGCAATCTTTTCATTAAAACAATGGAGGATTTTATAGTGGATAGTTTCATGATAGAAGAAAAAGAAATAATAGTTAGAAGGACAATCAGGTTGGTAGATAACGTTGTAGTCATGGTAAATATATACAACGGCTGGTTAAAACTGTAAATGATGAACAGCTTACAAAAACACTGCAACATTTCAGAGACATGAAAGCTTCATATTTGGGGAAACACATTTAACCATATGAATACATGGATAGCTTTGAAAGGTTTAAAGAAACATCTATACCACTAATAAAAAGGTTGTTCTGGTCACTTAATGATTCAAACATACAAATGATGATTACCAATACGTTAAAGATGTCATGGAACGTTCTAAGATCAAAACACTTGAAGATCTGCTTGACTATTATATTATGAAGGATACTTTGCTGTTATATGACATGTTCAAGAGTTCAGGAATATTCTGAAAGTTTCAAACTTGAATCTGCTCGCTATTATAGTACACCAAGACTAACGCATGATGCAAGATTACATATATCAGGTGTCAAGCGTGAACTTTTGACAGACTATGGCATGTTTTGATAATTGGGCGTGAACTAAAAGGTGGAATTAGCACGATACCGACCGGTTATTCCGAAGTACATGAAGAATACTACTGGAAGGAAGATGGAGAGGGAAGGTCTTATAAACGGTTAAGGTTATTCATTATATCTCTAGATTATAACAATCGCTATGGGGGGGGGGGGCCCATGAACAAATACATGTCTGTTAGAAACACTTTAGATGGGCAACTGATGAACATACCACATGATTATGATACTCGTTGTATTTTAAAGTGAATTTGGACATTACACTTGCACGACCATTTGAAAGGATTACCCGTTACCTTCCGAGAAAATTAATTCCAAATGAAAATGATTTATCAGAGGTATAGAAAAAGTTAATAAATGATTACAAGGGTACAAAACCAACTGTACCTAAACTGTTATCTACTGAGAAAAAAAAAAGTGAAATACATTATATACAACATAAACTTTAATCTTTGCATACAATTGGGTTTCAACATGAAACAAATACAAGAATTGTTTTGCTTGATCAACAATCGTTGTTAAAACTCTAAATAAAACCAAATACAATTTTGAAAAAACAAAGCAGAAAATGAATTTGAGAAAAAAGTCTTTAAATTAATAACTAATAGTCTACTTGGTAAAAACAAAATGGGGAATTTTATGTAAAAAGCAACAGTTAAAAGAATGTGCTGATGATAACTTCTTTTAAATCAGAAAGGTCTATCATTTGCCAGTAACACAATTGTTGACTATGACTTAGTACTGTTTAATTTGAAACACAAGAATATAAAATTGGCCAATCCAATTTACGGTAACTTTACAGTGTTAAAGCTGTCCAAATGGCTGATGTATGAAGTTTACTACATCGTGTTGAAAAATAAACACGTTGATAAAATTAGACTAACCATGACAGATAGAGATTTATTGTGTATTTATGTAAAGCGAGTAAATATTTGATTGCAGAGTTGTACTTTTGTACAATCACTCAGTTAGAGATTTCAAAATGTCTACCATTGAAAGCTAGTTTAGTTCCATCAGCTGCTCTCTTTTTCATTTTGTCAAGATTGGCACAGTCATCAAATATAAACAATTTATGTGGGCCTGTTACACATCAGCCAGTAAATCTAGCCACTTATCTAATTTATCCGCAGGATCTATCAGGATCACCTTCTTATCTTTGATTACCCACTTTTTATTATCAGTCAGTCTTTTGGACTGAAAAAGTTCATGTGTTCAGTCTCGTATCATATCTAGTGTTAACATTGTCTTTCCACAATTAGTCACTCCACAAATATCATGTTATGAGGTTATTTAGGTACGTTTAACAATGCCTAAAACATATTTGACTTTACTTAATTATAACGCATATTTACCTGACAATCTAAAACCAATATTATATATATATATATATATATATATATATATATATATATATATATATATATATATATATATATATATATATATATATAATTACACAAAATCTATAAAGGCACAAAATACAAAACAGTTTCCCAGCGTTTCGAGCTAAACAAGCTCTTCGTCAGGTGAATAAACAATTTACATCCTGGCAACAAAAAAAAAAAAAAACACAAAAAAAACAACACAAAAGCCAAGAAGAATTCTTGACTCCTACATGTTTAAATGACGGGGGAAATAAACAAAACAAAGGATAAACAATAGAAGAAATAAAGAAAACAAATATAAAAAGGTCTAAAATGGATAAACTACATATCTATGTTATGCTGCAATCAGCCCAACAAAGTTGTGTAAAAGAATTCAAAGAAGTGTTTATCGTGCGTATCACGCAGACGACCAAAGTGTTTTGACCTAATTCCAGGCTTAGAACAAAGGACTGACACCATGTGCGGCGATAAATCAACGCCAGCATCAAAATGTGCGAAGTAAAGTATATCCCGCTAAAGTTTTATGCGTGGAGGTACTATGGAAATGTGTCAAGAGCATGGTATAGAGGAATAATGGACAAGAGTGCAAATAATAATAATAATAATAATAATAATAATAATAATAATATCAAGAAGAAGAAGAAAAAGAAGAAGCATGTAAAGAGTTACGGAATATTAAATTGGGTAAATATTATCGCAAAAAATGCGTACATCTGATAAACTGATGCTGGCTATAGTTCAGATAAGATTGCATTAGGAAGGATGGACTTTTTCATTTAGGCCGAACTCTCCATGAGTTTTCAATTGAAGTATTAAGTATCGTTCCTTACTTGTGCGTTCTATATCGGTCCACCACAGGTTAGAATCAATTGGTAGCATCTCGAGGGACTCGACTGAATGCCCAGTCGAGTTGTAGTGGTTGGCGAGTTTCGCGTTGATTTGTTGCAAATGTGGCTCTTGTGAGTATTCATTCGTTTTCTGAAATCAACGGTTTCGCCAAGATATTGAGAGCCACAGATCTTACATGTTAGAAGATATAGTAAATTTTTGGTTCGGCATCCTAACTTCTGATTGATAGTGCAGCTAACTTCTGTCGTCGAACTTCTGAGCGATTTGGCTTGTCTTTGCAGCAATATGTGCCTGAATCTATGGTCTTGTTTGAGGTTACCTTGGCATGTATCAGATGGTCCTTCAGATTTGTAGGTCTACGGTACGCAACCAAAGGGACTTCTTGAAATATGCCCTTCAGATGTTCGGATGATTCAATCTGGTTCCAATGCTTCCGAATTATCTGTTGTAACTTTGGGGCGTCGTGGTGGAAAGTAACCACGAAGGGGACGCGTTTGTTGGTTTTCTTGGTTTTATCTTTGGGGAGGGTTCCGCTATCGAGAAGTTTAGTTTGGTTAATAGCCTCCTCGGTAGCTATTTCTGTATCCTCTCCTTCTAAGGTGCTCCTTGAGCTCTCGCAGTCTCTTTTCAAAGGTAACCGGATTAGAGCATATGCGTTTGGTCCGAACGCACATACCGTAAGGAAGATTTTTTATTACGTGCTGGGGTGGCAGCTGGTTTGGTGCTGATAGATATTGATGTTGATGAGAGTCAGCTGGTTTAGAATACAGGTCAGTATATATATATATATATATATATATATATATATATATATATATATATATATATATATATATATATATATATATGTGTGTGTGTGTGTGTGTGTGTGTGTGTGTGTGTGTGTGTGTGTGTGTGTGTGTGTGTATATATATTGCTTATTAAGATTGGTTATTACGTTCTTGGATACAACGTTTCATCTGTTAGAACGTTTGACTAATTTTCCCGGCCAAATTCCAAACTAATATGTATTCCAATGGTTTTGTTATAACGTTCCTTTGTTACAACGTTTAATTCGTTAAAGTGCTTGATTTGTGTATTCCGCCTGTAAAATGATAACGTTTTTATCACATAACGCGCAGTAGCCAGATCAACAATTGCGGTCGTTTAAATAACAAAGGCGTAACAACAAAGGCGACGAGTAACAAAAGCGTGATAAACACACGTCATTCATAATCAGTAAATAGCAATGGCTTAACAAAGACGCCAGGTAACAAAGGCATAATCACACCTCATTAAGAATCGGCACTTAAGACTCACGGGTTGCTGGTTCAGTGCAATTAAAAAATGAAAAGAAATGTTTCTGTTTTGTATTTTGTTTTACTAAATAATTTAGAAATATTATTTACCTATCGTTCTATACCGATAAGTTGACTAATTAAGTACAGCTTGAAGTAAATGTCTCGTGTTTATTTTGAATTCTGACTGTTGACTGTTGTGTAAATTCGCCGGTCAGAAAAAGAAAACATTGTCTTTCTGGACACAATGCTACAAATTAATAATATGAGAAATAGAAATCAAAGTACCGACGTGCTCTAATCTCGAGATTCCTAGTGGACCTTGACCAAAATAAATAAGCATGTAAAAAATGTACAGACCGCAATCAGTATGATTGAACATGCATGACGTGATGTTTTCAGAAATTGTGTCTGGTAACGAGGATGTTCATTTTTTTTTAAAATGTTAATTCTGATAGTGACACTGTCACAGCTGGATACCAACAACTGAAATGTAGATTTCTTGTACCATGGGGATATTGTTTGTGAAATTAGAGATCGCCAGGAAGCAACCGAGTTTTTGAACAACGACGACTATTTCACATAAAAATGATTTTTATGATTCACCGGCTTGTACATGCACATGTAAGTTGATACCCTCATCGGATGGAAGAATTTACTGGTTTATCTTTTTCTTTTTTTTGTCTGTCATGATAACCTGTATTTATACAAATGTACGTTGTTTGAAATTTGTAATACCAATACAAATGAGCTCCACAGTAATCATACCAGTATAAATTTGTTTACTACAATTATATCCAATGTCATCGACATGGACAAGTAAATATACATTTTGAAAAGAAACAAAAAGAAAAAAAAAAAGAATTTTGATATAACGTTTCTTGGTTATAACGTTCTAAAATTCAAGTCCTCTGTGAAACGTTATAAACAATCATTACTATATATATATATATATATATATATATATATATATATATATATATATATATATATGTGTGTGTGTGTGTGTGTGTGTGTGTGTGTGTGTGTAGCGAAACACATCAAAACCCCAAATCCAGTAGACCAAATGTTATTTTCGGTTGTAAGAATTTTTCGGTTTAGTGAGGGCATCGCAGACGTAAAAGAAATATGTTGTTTTTATATATAAGTATATAAGTACATGTATAAGCACATCGTCATCGATACCAGCTTTAAATTTTAAAACAAAACCCCGAATTTAAAAAAAAAAACAAAATAACACTAATGTTTTTCACGCGATTTGAGAATGACAGCGAGAGAATTTTGTTTATGTGTGCGTGTGTGTAATGGGAAAAGCGCCCATTATTATGATTATGCAATTATGAAAGAACATTTGTACATTTGTGCGTATAAAAGAGCAAACTACGGAATAACACCAAACAAGATTACATAATAAGCAGTTAAATATAACTTTTTAATTGGCTTATCGACAAGCGTTTTGTTATTAATAATTTACCTTCTCTAAGATGCAAAGATTTAGTATTAGCCTATTGTCGGCCCTAATATGTATCGGCGCGTGTCTCAAGTATTGTCTTTAGTTCACGTGTCCTTAGGACATTTTAGAGTGATTGACTCAACAATAAGCCTACTAATCGTAAATAATCTGGCTCAGCATGTCAGGCTAGTTCTGGAACATAAATATTAACGTTTTCTTGAATTTACTAGCTAAAATACATTTCAAAGTTTGATGTTATTTTCGGTTTTGGTGGGGTAGACGGGGGGAGGGTGCAAAAACGAAGGGGTTTCAATTTATGGGGGGAAAAATGATGTTATTAAAGAAGGAAAAATATATGACGAAATAAAATGTTCGATCTCGAGGGGATTTCTGTATACCGAGGTTTCAGTTTTGAGGAATTTCACTATATATATATATATATATATATATATATATATATATATATATATATATATATATATATATATATATATATATATCTGTGTGTGTGTGCATGGCATGCAAATTTTATATTATTTTAATTTGCAATTCGGTGCCTTGATGAATGCAAGCTAATCTATAACTACAGCCATACAATCTATTATCATGGGTACTTCTCAAATCAAACCATATTGAACGGTTATCGGTATAAAATATTTGAACACTTACGTTGCTAAGTTTTGTGTACTGCTGTTGTTCATCAAAAAATACATAGTGGCTTCTACTAATTGCGAACTCATTTGGAAACCAGGAAATAACCATATTTGGCAGACCTTATGTAGTCACTGAGAATTTTTTTGTATTGCTGAGGTGTAAAACATTTTAGGATCACTTTCTCCACTATTGTTTGACACAGTATAAAAGCACCATTCAATAACATTCTGGTAGAATCTAGTGCGAGATTTGTTGAAGTTGTATTGACTGCTATGTTGATAATTCTCTCTGTCTCTGTCTCTCTCTCTCTCTCTCTCTCTCTCTCTCAATGTTGTAGTGCAAGAAAGCAATTTCATTTCTATATTTTTCATTAACTGTCTGTGCAATTAATTCCGAAGTAATCTTATCGTAGTGTAAGGATACAATTGATAATGATATGTTACAATCTGAAAGTCTGATGGTATTATAAACTTCATATCATACAACGCAAACTGTACAACTTCAGTACCAGTATTTAGTGCATTACCCACCACCACTAATACCACCACGACCATCACAACATTCTCAATTTATAATTCACAATGTCTTGTTCAATCCTATTTGTCCTAAACGAGAAAAGGTATCCATAAATTTCTGCATGTTGTAGTCATTCAACATGAAGAGATCATCGCTTCTGTAGGACACTGTTATGTCTTATAAAAGCTTACTACCCTAATTGTTTATCCTAATTGTTTATCACTGCATTGTTAGCATCTCATTTAACCTTCATAGCAAACGACAGGAGGAAACAACCGAGTACAGTCAATATATTTGGGCTTAGCTTCGGTATACAAACTTGTAATGTTTCTTCGGTCTTAATGTTGTTCAGGGCGTATGTGATACAACGATTGATGTGCTTTACTGCTTGTTTTGTCTTCTTCTATTTTTGAGAATTTAGTAATTTCAGTGCGTTGCCATTTTATTATTTATCTTCAGAATCTTCATTATTTATATGCTAGAGAACGACTACACAATAAAGACACTAACACAGATGTCGAGTAGAATGAATATGTACACTTTTGGTTGTCGTGGTTTTTCAAGATTTGCCTTATCGTCAGATCCTTAAATCGTGTCTACAGCAAGCTTCGCGTCCGTGCGAAGCACCATCAGCACTGTGAGTAGATGCATATAGAGCAAAAGCATCATCCAGGTTGTTTAAAGTCTGAGTCACCATGTTCTCTCAAACTTTGATTCAAAGAAACCATGTGTCTTAGCTCTGTTTTAATGCAACTCTGCAGTTTCACTCTATAGTCCTTCTATTCACATATCGTTGCCCAATTCTTTAATTGTCAGCTCCATTAGGATCAAACAACTTGAACAGACGCATGCTTCCTATAAATGCTACACCGTATGCTATTACTCCTCAAATAATTACTCTTGCAGCTTCCATTTATCCGTTGGTAGAATATTCCCTATTATAGTGTTTGAAATAGCGTCACCTTGGCTAGGAGTTACAAATGAAGAACATAAAAAAGGTTTGCTTCCACAAAAATATTTTATTCAATATTTTGCTAAAAGTCGTTGTTTTAAGAGTAACAAATTTTGATATTTTTGAAGCGTTTTTATCATACCTCCTGTCAAAACGTCTTCTTCTTTGTATTTAAGTCCAATTGTTTAAACATTGTTCTCTCCTAGATCGTATGAACGTGTTTCTTCTACACCGTGAAAATAAGAATATTCGTGTTCAATTTCTACTAGGTAATCAACGCGCTAGTTGTTTACCTCTAATCTAATGTGATAAAATCAATTTAATCGCTAAAAAAATCTTAAATAGTTCATATGCAACTTGATAATAATTGTGTATTATTCTGATTTTTAAAAATTTTAATCACATATTACTGTGAATCATTTATTAAGTGTAACTTGTATTTCGCAATACGTGATGGAGCATAATTAAATCCACATCTGTTAACTAATGCCTGAGGCATACCTTCATACTTAATTATTTATCTCCAGCTAATTTATCTTCAATAACTGAAATTTCATTTCTTACATTCAGACTTATTTCAATACATCCGGATGGAGATACTCCTGATTTGGTGAATGTGAAAATCGTAAATCAATATTTATCCAGTGATTAGTCAAGTTGACTCTTCAAACTCCTGTTTCAATGTTTTAATTCTATCGAACAACGCAATATTATTTATGACCATCGCCATATTCAATTCAGTTTTTAATGTTTATATGTTTTTGTTCATTTCTTTTTTAATTGTTTCGATGATATAGCTTTATGCGAGAATCTTACAATCTACTTCAGTTTTGAAAGTATCAGTCTCTGTTGTAAACTTTTGTTCCAAATCATATACAAACTTTTTCACACGTTTTACACGTTTCATCCTTTTGTCTTTTTCATCAATACTACCTTGCACCATACAGATATTATCATCCACGTGTTAATCAACATATCCTTTCGTATCTGTCTCACCTCAGCCTATAACTTATCTTCAAAGTCATTAAATGTTTCCTCTTTAATCGTTCTGATCCGATAACTCATATCCGCTTCCATACACATTTGTTATATTCCTGTTGTCCTCGCAGTCATCTTTTTGTACAAGTCAATACATTCTTACTAAAATCATTCATTATCTTTTCAATTTCTTGACATTTTTGTCAGATTTCATTACTCAGGTCTCTCTGTAATTATTCCAATTGAGATTGTAAAATGCTATAGTCTTTCAGAGGTATTTTTTTCTCCATGTCAATCTCCAAAGCTTTTATCTCACTGTTTATCTTGTGCTCGATTGAATGTTAAGTACCTCACCTGCTCTTTCTCTTCCTGTTTGCAATGTTTGAATAGCATTATACAATATGTTGAATCGTTGTGTAAACAAGTAGTGTGCATCTAAAATTGTATTTCTGTTCTCGTCAATCTACTTGTAGAGCTCTGAGATTTTAGTAGCTCTTTAAGTACCACTCTGTTCAGTAGCTGGTGTCTGTTATGTTTGAAATTATTATTCTCCAGAGTATTATTTATGTGGGTATTAACATGTCTTTATACAAGGCGACTCGTGAAAATATATGTTAAAAGCATTCCGTGAAAGTCAATTACTTTCCATCCTCGTCTTTTATTGATTTGCATTCTATTTATAGTACCTCTTTGTAAATGCTTGTACGGTTACTTGTAATGACATTACCATCGTATAAAACAAAGTCTGTGTGACAACATTTAATAGGAAAAGACTCTATCATTCACGAACAATAGCCGTTAGAGTTATTTTGGGTGTCCTTTTTCTTGATGGAGATAAATGTATAGATTGTGGGATTTCACAAATCAACAAACAGTATTCGATTCAGTAGATGCCTGGCTATTTAATCCTAACAAGTTTGAATTGTAGTTGGTGTTATACACTGTGTAATTCTTGCTCGGGGTTATTTTAACTTTTGAATTGTGTTTCAGATCCTCAGCATCAATACCCTCTTTTATGTCACCAGTTGGAGTTATTCCTTCGTGACTTTATTCGTGTACATGTCAGAGTTGTAAAAAGAGCATCATGATTTAAAGCAGTCATTGTTTCATTCTTTTCGTTTAATAAAGTAAAAGATATTGTTTTTGAGTTCATCGTAAATAGTATAATACCCAACAATAAAATATATTCTCTGTAATTAGAAGGCTATCTTACTATTTCTGTTTGCAATTGGATTAGTAAAATAGATTTCTTTCTCGTGAGTCTGTATATTCTAATGTAGCTTTCTACTTACTATACTCAAATGACTATACTAAAGGTTAATTGCTTTCAATGATAAACATTTTAGTCCCGAAATAGATTTATAAAGTTTACACTTTCAAGCATCCCCTTTTGTATACGAAACTTTAAACATCCTATACTTAAAATATGTCTTGTCAATTTGTTTCCTTTGCTGTTAACTTTTCCAAAATGGAACTTCCCTCCAACGCTTTGCCGCCGTAGGCGATGTGCACTTTTAGTGAACCTCGTATCTCTTTCTCTTTTAATTTCTTTCCCTCGTTTACAAACTTTTTTCTCAATTGTACAACGTCCACCTTTAGTGAGGCTAAGACGTCTTGGCTTTCTGAATTGTTCATTTTCTTCCTGATTGCGGTTTTCATCTTTTTGTATGAAATCAACAGCGCGTACTCGTTGGTGGTCAAAATAAACTCAGTACGATTGATTTCATTTTCGCTTATTTATATGCGTACCATTTCGCCAGTGCTGTTTAGCTTACTGATGTCAGTTTTATCAAATCCACTATAAGCCAAAGGATTAACTACGCCCGTACCTGGTCCAGATAAACCTTATCCAGCAGCTGCTAAACCAAAATCTGCTTAAACTGTCTCCATACAAGCCTCCACTCAATTCAAAACTGTATATGCTTTGTAACACTTCGACCTCTTTAACCAAATCATTTTTAATATCGATATTCCTTCGTAGTCTGATATGAATGCCACTGCATTTGGTATTGTAGGATATAAACATGTTGCACCGAATGTGCACCTCGCCTCTGGCGACGAAGCATTTGATGTCTTTTACCCATGTAAATAATAATAAAAGCTGTGCTATTTATCCATGGAAAGTTACTGGCAAGCTTTCTCAAATATCCAAGCCCGAGACTCAAACCCACGCAGACAGAGGTGAGATGTCAGTGATATGTAAATGCGAGCGCCTTAGACCACTCGGCCACCCGTAGTCCCGTGAACTTAGTAAGTGAAAATCTAATAATTAGATTTTCAATTCTCTAATATCCATGTTTGATGGTGGAGCTCCTGACAACTTAAACAACCTCTTCAAGAAATCATATTGCCTAAATAGTAAGAGCAGAGTATAGTGCAGCATGGCAAGCAGATGTAATCATTCGTTTCAGTTATGTATTACATGAAAAATGTGAAAGTATCTCTCGTATTCGGTTATATATAATTACAGTCTTGTCTGGTAGTTACTCGTACGGGCTTTGCTGTTGTTATTTAGACCTGTTGATTTTTTTTGTATCTAACATTATGTTGGTAGAGGGGTGGGGTTTGTTTTGTTCTTTTCTCCATTTCATCAGTTTTAAAACAGAAACAACCTTAGTTCTTGACGAAATTAATAAGATAAAACAGCTGCACTGGAAGCTATCAAATACTATATTGTCTATGAGCTATGTGAATGTTTCATTTTTCACGTAGTATGGCTGCAGCATCTTGTAATTTTGTAGACCCTCGTTAGTTTTTCAAACGTTCAGCTTGGTTTTATAAATCCATGTGAACGTTTTTGAAGTTGCCTAATACGTTCAACTCTATGTGGATATTTTGGTTTTATGAAGCAGCTTTCTCTGATGATTTTTCAGCCTTAGGTTCTTCTTCCTTTGTGTTTTGGCTATTTTCGATTTTTTGTTACTGTGAAATTCGGAAGTGTAGATTAATATTAATCTGTTTGAAAACAAAGGTTAAGTGCAATTCATGTTTCCGTGTTACTTTGAACAGTGAAAAATAGTTTGATAAAAGGGGAATAGTTTTCACTCGTCAAACACTATATACAGCCAGCGAAAACAGAAATAAATATGATAAAATGATAGAGCAAGTCACAAAAAAAATGTTGAATCATTCAAGATGGCTACGTTCCTGATTCATGAGCTGTTGAACAGTGTTATATAATCTATTTTCCCTGAACAATTGTACCACACAATAATCAGCTAATGTTGTAATGACAACTATTGTAACATTGTGGTTAGCGCATAAAATGCAATAAAACAACCCATACACTTTTATTTATTAAGCATTTTTTAATATTTTCTATTCTCTCTTCATTGTCTGTTCTGCTTTGCCTCGCCTTCAGCAAGGTATGTCCTTAGGATTCCAGACGCTCTGCCTATTACGTTTTGAAATTAATATGTTTGAATGTTATCAAACTAGCACTTAATGCAGATAGAGATAGTCCCAACTTGGATGACAAAAAATCAGTGAAGTATCTAATTCCATTTGAAGTCATGTACTTGTGTTTGCGTTCATATGTAAAATGTTTAAAATGTCGATAAGAAGAAATCTGATAATCTGTGATGTCACAGTATCAATTACAACATTTGACAATACTTTTTAACTATTAGCAGCTCAGCATTGACAAAGATTTCATATGTCTTCTTGGGTTCTTTATCATTTAGTAAAACGTCAACCCAACCCATTTTCTGGCTTTATTTTGAGGGAAATATTTCTTTATTCAAGTCTGTAAGATTCTGTTAAACTTGTCCACTAAAGATGCCTTTTTCTTTGAGTAAGTTGACAAGTATTCAGTGTTTTTCTTTTCCAGCAAATTCTTATCTTCCCTTTGTAGAACTCTTTTCTTTCATCAAACTGCATATGTTTATGGTTTCGCTCTCTGAAGACTTCTCTAAAAGCATCGTGTATGTCATATCATTTTTATTTGTTTATACTTTTTCACCCAAGCGTATTTTGAGAAAATATATATTACTGTCAAAATGTAGTTGAACGATTGTTGCCTTTTTCATATTATTGCATGCCAACACTGTCCACCTGCGAGAGGTCATCCACTTGACTAGCAGACACTTTTTTGTAGGGAAATCTTTTCTCTCTTGCTTGTGTTATGTTTAAGTAGATTGTTCCGTTAATCATTATTTCAGCTCAGTGCATTATAGTTTCGCTCTGTCACATTTAATTTGTCACTGTGGTCCATATCTCACGGTTCAGTGACTTTAATTTTTACATTTATGCCAGTTTTCCAGTCGTTGCTATTCCCAGAGACATACAACTTGGTATGTAGATGCGTCATGGCATGTGCAACATCTTACAAAAATGAGGTCACTCACACCAACATTTCATACTTTACTGACTTCAGTTAAATGTTCCGTTTATGTTAGTTATTCATGCATTATTGGACACAGATGCATGCAACTTTATTTGTGGATGCGCCTCAGCAAGTGTAGCATTACCCTACGAGAATGCTGTCACCGTGGTGTATATTTCACGCCTCAGTTACTCGGTTAAGTTTTACATTTAAGTTTGTTTCACGTGCACATTTTATTACAGGGTCGTACACAAAAAAAGGGGGTGGAGAGAGGGAGACATTTGTATTTTATAAGCAAATTTCTAGTTAAATATCCGTATATTCTTTTCGATCTAAAAATTTTGGATTACACAAATCATGTAAGATAACGATATCACATGTAGTTCTGTGCTGAGTCATCGAAATACCGTATCTCTGCGAATAGCTAGAAACAGCGACAACGGAAATTTAAAACATGCCATCCTGACATTAACGATGCGACCATAGAGTAATGTGTGATGGTCTTGTTATAGTCTAGTCAATGTGTGATGGTCTTGTTACAGTGTAGACAATGTGTGATGGTCTTGTTACAGTGTAGACAAGATAACTATGAGACGCAGAATTAATGAATAGCACCGAACATTAAACATACACATAGGACTTCTTACTCCTGCAGTTAATGCAATATTTTTTTTTCTCAATATATTTGCCTAATAACTCGTTTTTTTAAAAAGATGTATTTACAAAGCACATATATATTTTAATGACATATTAACAATTTTCACATACACAGAGAAGCACACATATTTAAATGTGTGTATGATTTATTCAATAAGATACTTGCCGAGAATAGATATTTAAAGTATTTGAAATTTTTGTTTATGTATATTTACTGAGCATTAGCGATAACTTGTAGCGGTGATCTAGTTCGTACACAATACCTCATAAATTTAATCGCACATCATGTTGTTTAGCTGCCTTGTGTATACAGACACTGATATTCAGTATTTTTCAACGTATTGCCATATACAGGCACTTGACCGAGTAATTATTGGAAAACAACTGAGATAATATTAATGATCAATATGACCATGCAAATATTGTCTTATTAATCGAGCAACGATTAATAACATGAATAATAATTATTTCCATCTATTTTGTGTCCGATTTAGACACCAATTAACGACCAAAGAAGTCGAAATCGAAATTTATCAAAGCACGTGTCTAGACTCCGAATTATGTTTTCCCGAAACCATTGTGTTAACTTGTGTTATCTAAACTCGGCAATAGCGTTTGAAAATCAAATGCCGCAAGCATCTGTAAAAACAGCATTTATTGTTTATGAAGCCTCGTTTAAAAACAAAGGTTTCAATATTTCATTTGCAATGTCAGCTATATTGTATCCCTTACCCTACTCTGGTAGAAATTAGTACATAAGCACAGGCTGTCTAGTAGTTTCTTTTTTTTTAAATACTCTTTTTAATGATGTGAATAATATCAAAAGTGAACATTACCGTTCTATAAAATTCGATGTAGTAATGAAGGATGTACAGACGCATATATAGCATTTCAAATTTTCTATAATCTAAGAATATCGATTACTGAGATTGCTTAAGATGCCTGCTATAGTGAATGTATTGAAAATTTATCGTGAAACGAAATCAGACTTTATTATTATTCAGATATTGTGCAAAATACAGAAGTTTTGCAATTGAAAATTCAGTGTTCGCTCTGGTTTAAACTCAGATTTATTTTTAGATGTTCAAGATAAACACACAAAAAAAAGACACGTCTCTTTGAATATGCCATTAAACGAGTAAGAGTTTCGGTGGAACTATTCAACCTGAAATTAATATGAATCGAATATATGACATACTAGGAACGTGACCAGGATGTAAAAAAAAAGAAATTTGAACGTCCACTTAGAGTTCATCACAACCATAATTAGAGCTTCATCACAACCATAATTAGAGCTTCATCAAAACCATAATTAGAGCTTCATCACAACCATAATTAGAGCTTCATCACAACCATAATTAGAGCTTCATCATAACCATAATTAGAGCTTCATCACAACCATAATTAGAGCTTCAGCATTCATATTACGCTTGAAACGTTTTCATTCGATATACGATTGTTTAACGAGAAGACAAAAAAAAAAAAAAAAAAAAAAAAAGAGAGACCAAAACTACTTTAAACCTTTTGCATTGTAAGGTACTGTCAACTCTCGTTAAAACAATATTTATTATATCGGAATATTTGGGGTCTGACATAATATTTTAGGAAACAAACATGTTCAATGGTAAATTTTGTCTTTGTAACGGAATATTCAACTTCGGACTTCGACAGCAGTTTTTCAGTAACAAAAATGTATATATCCTTTATATAATATTCTTTACAACGACATTATCATCCCTTGGGATTTTATTTTGACGGGAATATGGCAGAATAGAATATGTAAATATTTTATCTTTTTTAAAAATAGTTTTAAATGTATGAAAATAAGCATCAGGTTTTTGAAAGCATAATTACAACAATATTAAATATGAAGTGTATATTTAAATTCCTGACTCATTCGTCTTTTCTACACATGCTGGTTTGAAGGTAATGTGACAATAACGATAACTCTTCTAAAGTGACGACATGTTCTTTACAACGATAGATTCGTTACTACTACAAAATATCTGGAAATAAACTTGGTCGTTGTAACAAGATTTTACTGTGTTTGAATCCCTTTGTTTTATTCGAACACTCAGATACTTGGAATATTTAAAGCAGTCATGTCCAAAGCTTTAAAAATTGACTACTGAATTTAAATTCATTTGCAGACCTCTCTTTGTTTGGATTTCAAATTTGCATTTTCATAATCCTTGTCCCAAACATTGATTTTCCTTCAAAAATAAATTGCAAAACCTTTCTGGTCTAAACTTGTGCTAAACTGAGGTCTCCTTTTTTTCTCCTAGACAACCAAAGATTTCGTAATTTCATCTTAAAATCAATAATTCAGCCATAGTTTCCTCCACGGTTTGGTTACATTTGATGGATATCTTTTCAAACACAAGTTTCAAACATGGGGAAAATTTAAATTAAATCCCGACAGCTTTTAAGCCTTAAGGCATCGATTCCAATGAAAGTGCAGTTAATTCAAGTTGATCTGCGTGCGTTGGGCTTGGAAAACAAGTATTACAAAAGAACAGGTCTGCAAAACGTATGCATACAAAAGATTGGCGATTCAGTCGATATACGGAAAATGAGTTACTGCCGGTATGTTTTCACTAAAGGTGTGCCTTGAGTGATTACAGTTGGGAGGAAACTGACATATATGCATAATAAGACTACGCAGATAGGTTTAATTGAAATATGATCTCTATCATTAAGGCGATGAAAAATAATTGTGAATTAAAAGCTTTTCGTGATACCAAACTGTTGGCAAGGATTGAAAAGATTTAGTTGTTCAACACACATGAAGTCAGCAATCACTGATCTATGAACGCCCGTGATCGATACATTAAATAAAATATCTCTATCACTGACTTTGCAAAACGAATACGTTATAATATGAATATACTATTACTGCTACATGTGCAACAACAACAACAACAACTACTACTACACCTCCACTCCCCCATTTTACGGGCTCTATGAATGTTGAATATTCCCAATGAGCCCTCCTGTATGTCGTCAAAGGCGACTAATAGAGGCAACCTTTTTCCTTGGGATGTGTCACCGTGATGATGTTACGGCTGCGGTCTTTGACGTTTTAAAAGAGTGCGGTATATATACATATATATAATGACTTTGTATTTTAAGGAATTTATCCTTTTTTGACTTTATCTTTGTTTCGTATGCCTTTTTGATATTTACACTTTCTCGGCACTATATAGCCAGGATTGTGATGAAGTGCCGTTAAATCCTATACATACATACATACATACATACATACATACATACATACATACATACATACATACATACATACATACATACATACATACATACATACATACATACATAGATACATACATACATACACACATACATACATACATACATACATACATACATACATACATACATACATACATACATACATACATACATACATACATACATACCACCACCAACAACAACTACTACTACTACTATTAGTAATATGCAACTATTACCACTTCTACCACAGTTTATGTTACTACTTAAACCTCTGCTGCTAATGACACTACTGCTATTACAACTATCAACTGTGTCAACGCAGACAAACAGACCTACACTAATAGGCACACACACACTATCTGTCTGTATGTCTATCCTATTGAAATAAAATATCAATTAAGATATAAATTCATAATTGTGTGATACATGCCACACAAATCTATCTCCTAATGATTGTTCTGTCGCAACGGTCTTTGTTGTTTATCACGGCCTTATCTAATTACGTACGGCCAATAAGAGAGCTTTAGCTTGATGACTGGGGCGATTTGCCACCTGTAATAACAGTTAATACATAAGGCTTGTGAGAGCTCTTGCACCATTGACTTTGGGGTGCAATAACTCAAAAGCTTTCATTTTAATTTTGCTAAAACTTGGAAGAACAGCAAAATGTCTTTAAAATTTCACCATTTTTTCTTTATTAATAGATTTGCTTAGGCAAATGAGTTTGGGCTGGAATGTTTGTGAGCAACAATGTCAATAGCCATGCGTTTTGCTTAGAAAGAGAGTGTACTCATTTAGAAGTAGAATTGCTAGTAGTAATAACAAAATCTTGAAAGAAGTATTTCATTTTGCATGGTGTCGTAATTCATCAATAATTGATCGTTGGAGCAAATTGTTGTATTAATATTGTTCTGTGATTTTTGTGTCATATCTTGTGTGAAATTGCTGGGGGGGGGTCTATGTACTTAAGTCTGAATAAAGTCATTATTATTATTATTATTATTATTATAGTCCGAAAATCGGAATTAAGAATTGTCCGTAAGTAAGTCCGTCATACCTGGCACTAACCAATCAGAAGTCGACATTTTCAATCATTTTAAAAATCCCTAACGTATGAGTCCACTTCAGTAGACCCAGATCTGCTGAAGCATTATACTCCTAGTGCGCACTAAAAAATCTTGATTAGAAGTAAAGCAGATATGTCTGGGTGCATTAACCAAATATGTCTGTTCCGACGAAGTCAACAAGAAAAACAGTTTTGTTCACAAGCGAGAATCGTAGAGTAGGAACAAAACTGGTGACCTTCTGTCCGATATTTGACTTATACTAACACTAAATATGTCGGCCTTCCTGTGTCTGTTATCTTGGTTCTGTACCCTATGTTATATTCTGTAACCCCCGGTTTCACGTTTGTCTTTATAATGACGTCACAGGACCACAACCAAGGTTGACAAAATGCCCGACCAATGGCCAAAGTAAAACGTGTCAGACCAAAACACGATCTTGACAAGCTATGTTCATAACCTTATGCAAATAGGCCTCAGTCCTCTTACACGACATGTTCTCCTTACTCGCAACCCTGTAAAAAGTTATAAGCAGACACCGATATTTTGCACATCCTGGAAGTTACATTTTGATCAGTCGACTACCAATAAGGAGTTTACGGTCGTTATATTACACACCTGTAGAAACCATTTCTGTGTAGTATAGTAAAATAACATGTTGAACAAAGTTCAAGTATAATGCTAGTACACGCCATTGGGTGTACTGGTAACTTGTGTATTTCAACAGAATGAACCATTAAATATTCACGTTAACCCAACCTCAGTCCCCTGTCCTTGCTGATATGAACTCATTTGTGTTTTTAAACGAGGTTCATAATATAGTTGTCGACCTGTACACGGTCCGTCGCTGGAGCACTGCACGTGATCTTCTCATTATAATGTTATCCGACATTGACCTCAAATGAAGAAATTTACTGAAAGAAAACTTCATGGATCACTTTTCAGAAATTGATAAGCTAATACTTTATAAGAATTGTATCTTGAAATCTTTGTGGAACTATGATATTCATTTAAGTTCTTAGATTATAGATAGATGGAACAAATTACTCATTAAATGTCTTACATAATTTTGTTCTTAACAATGACAGACACATTCTGTAGTTGTAGATGGGTCTGTATATTTGTATATAAGACACCTATGAACTTTTGTTTTAAAATACTTCTATATTTTATATTTTAATTTAGATGTATGGACCATGCAGTCTGAAATAAAGAATTCTTCTTCTTATTATTATTATTATAACAAAAGTCATTAAATTATCCATTAAATTATTTTCAGACGTTATTTTAAAAAATGCATTTCTCTTTTTTTCCTGTGTAATTGTGTTTGGTGTGCTCACAAATGGTATTTACTGTCGGATATTTGGTATTAAAAAAAGTAGTAGCAATGCCAGATACTCGTGTAAACAAAAATAATGTGCAGACTCTGTGCAGCACCAGCGGCCACTTAAAAAAATGCACAAATTTTACCCTGTGAGGTGTGAGAGTCGATGACCAAGTGGGTTAATAGGTTGGTCCTGCGGTCGGAGAGTTTGACTCCGCATGACAGTCATTTTTATAAAAAAAATTTCTTTCATTATTTAAAAAATTTGTTGGATATAGTACAATAAGCAAAGGACAATGTTAATGTGCTGATAACTTGCATATTTTACCCTTTTGAACCGTATGTGATTCACGTGAACCAGCCTGCATCCCCGATCATTGTTGAAATAAAATGTTCTGCGTTTATAAATGTGGGCTTTACTAGTATGGTCGACCGTGAAGAACTAAAAACGTTTTAATGTACATTATGCAATGTATTGAATATAAACAATGGAAAGCCGTAAGGGTTTTGTATTTGCGAGACTTAAAATTGAGTATAATGCTGTCAGAAATATAATGTGTCAACATAAAATCCAAATGTCACAATTATTGTGATGCTCATTGTTGCATTTATGTGCTTCTTACAACGGTTTTTGTATTTTTTTTTTATTTTTTTTTTTGGGGGGGGGGCGGGGGGGGGAGCGGACGGAAAGAAAGATATACCTGGTGATTATGTGATTATTGTATATAATACAACAATAGCAACTATTTGCATTCCTGAAAGCTTGAAGGCTTTGTCATATTGAATTTACTGTTGGAGGCTTTGTTATATTAAATTTACTGTTTCGTTTGGAAAGTAAGAAAGTTTGCAAATATTTTAGTGGCATAAGGTGTTTTGTTTTAGTTATCACCATTGCTGAGCGTAATTGGATCTATAAGACTAAGAAAAATCCTATATCGTGAAATGTCAGTGCACGGATTGGATTTCCACTCAAACAGAAAATTTCACCAAGTAAATTGTAGCCTAACTCAGGTCACATACATACGCTTTTGGTATGACGCAACTAATGCAATATGTTTTCCTCTTGACCCTCAAAACGTGGATGACACAAAAAAGTAATTATTTATTTATTAATTTATTTTTTTTTTTTTTTTTTTTTAGCGTGCCACTAATTCAAGATAGATGCTAAATGCTTTCACATTTTGTCATGCAACGGCGGATATTTATACTGCCATGCCACGTAACTATGGCAATGGTACGAAACAGTCCATGCAAAGGATGGAATATTTTCAAAGTGAACTGTAAAAAGGCATTTCTAATACCATCTTCACGTGCATTTTTCAAGGTTAACCATTTCAGTAGTCTCAACTTTCCTTTAAGTACTACACAACATATATTTCCCACTTTGCCATTTATGTGTCTAGAAAAATGCGCAAACTGAGGTACAGAAAGAACTTTTTTCATGATTGTTTTCTGATTTTTATTTCGAAATATTTTAGATAATACAATAGTTGTGTTAGGCCTATAATTGGGTAGGTTAGTGCTATCACAAGTTGCCTCCCTTACACTTCTATTGCAATGTTACATGCCTATTGATTAATGATTACAGTTATTGCCAAATTCTTCCATTACACGTTCTGTGATTGAAATCGTAACAATAACAATGATACATAACACCTTTTACCAGCATATAAGTTTGATTGGTGTGTACAACAATACACATGTAATAATTTGATTCTGTACCCTTTTGGCGATTGACAAAAGAAACTGCTGTAAGAAAATCCAGCCGACACCGATTCCAGACAATAATTTTGTGCTGCACCGGTATATCAGTATGTCACTTGGACAAATGAGGTGTCCTTTCTTATATGGATTTCAGGTATATATGCCTCCAAATGGCTGAAATACCTCCCGGAAATTAATATACTCCGAGCTTTCACGCGGAGCAACAGCAACTAAGATGAATAATGACAGTAGTAGAAGTAATAGTATTACTACTACTGCTACTACTAATAATAATAATAATAATGTAGCAAGAAGGGGTCGGGTGTATCGGCTCTGACAGCTCAAGTGTTGTGCCCGTCTAGAGTTAGGGAGGTCCCGGGTTCGAGCCTCAGTCCACCCACGAATATTTCCCTGTAGCATTTGGTGAGAGCGGTGCAATCATTTATTATACGAGGATTTGTGCTGACGCAAGGAAAGTTGGATACATCTATTACTAAACCAAGTAACAAGCTTTCTGAAGAGTTAACCATTTGTCCTAGAATGATATCATTGGCTGCAGCTACGAGGACCCAAAGAATGTATGTAAGAATCTATAATACTTCTAAAAATGGTTTATCTATACCAACCAGATCCACTGTATGTGAACAACAAAAAGTTAACGTCTTGCGTACCTGCACTCCCGACGAAATGCGTTGAAAAAAAAAAACAGTTTATAAAGACTGACTCAAGAAGGAACTAGACTGACTCAAAAAATTAGGAATCACTCCTGACATTCAACAACAAGCCCAACAAATAGTTGTAAAATGGAATTCCATATTCTCTCAAGATATCACCGACCCTGGATGTATAGATATAATGGAGCACGAGACTGAGCTGGTGGATGACACACCATTTAAAGAGACTATTGGTGCATTCCAATAGGTCTTTTGGAGGAGGTACGAGAGTACCTGAAAGAGATGTTGGAAGATAGTGTTATGCTTGAGTCCCAGAGCCCTTTCTCCTCTAACATTTGAGTTAGTGAGGAAGAAGAACGTCAGTCTTAGATTTTGTATGGATTTTCACAAATTGAATGTAAGAACGATCAAAGATGCCTATTCAGAGCAAAGAGACAATAGACACCTTTCAAAATTAGATTTACGATCCGGGCACTGGTAGATGTCTATCACAACAGGATATCAACATAATACAGCATTCATTGTGGAACCATGGGCGTTCTATGAATACCGTCGTATGGCGTTTGACCTGAGCAATGCACGAAGCACATTCCAGTTTCTAATGGAACGTTGTATGGGAGATCTCGGTCTGAAAGACTATCTGTTCTACCTTGACTACCAGATTGTTTTCTCCAAATCCTTTGAAGAAAATTGCAAGAAGCTGGAAGCAGTTTTGGCCCGTTGAAACAACATGCCTTACAATTGAAAGGCATCCAAATGCGAATTGTTAGGCTCCAATGTCCAATACCTTAGTCATGCTGCGTCGGCTGAAGGTATTGACACAAACCCAAAGAATATTGTTGCGTTACAAGAATGGCCAGTACCAATAATGTAAAGTACGTCTGAAGATCTTTGGGATTCGCAGGATACTTTTGAAAGTTCATTGAGGACTATGCCAAGATTGTTAAGCCACTCATTGACCTTCTGATGAGACACAATACCAGGAATGGCGTTAAACATAGGAAAGCAAGTGTGCCCTGGAGATAGACGGCTGTAGAGCAGGATGTCTTTGGGGCCATCATTGATAAGTTGATGACACCCCCAATTTTGGAATACGCTGATTAAGCACCCCCAATTTTGGAATACGCTGATTAAGCACTACCATTCATTTTAAATGTCAATGCCAGCATTGACGGACTGGGGGCAGTGCTCTTTAACAGTTGCAAACTGGAGTTGAACGTGTAATTACACACACCTGCAGAAACCTGTTGAATAGAGGAAAGAACTACCCTATTCATAAGTTGGAGTCCCTTGCGTTCAAATAGGCCGTCGCAGACAAAATTATTTGTATGCAAACGAGTCTGAGGTTAGAACGGACAGCAATATGCCCATGTATGTCCATGAAAGGGCGAATTTGAACGCCACAGGACATAGATGAGTGGCTGCATTCACCAATTATGACTTCCATGTTGTGTATAGAAGTGAGTAGGCAAACGCCAATACTGATGGCCTATAATACACAAGAGATCAGAAATATGTTCAGAAGTCATCAAGGCTACTTGTCAGTCCATTCCAAACACCCATTAAGTTCCCTTGATAGAATGCAATATCATTGAGGAAGATGACATCACGAGTGACATCACTGAGAGTATTGATGGTATGGATTTTGAGCCCCCTGATTGGAAGAGAGATTGCAGATGTAACAGAGTATGGTCTTCAGTGGAGAGTAGAAGTATGTCGCCTAGAGCAGCTTAGAAGAGAGAACGTCAGGCGCAGAGGAAGCTGTTTTCTCACTGTAGAAATCTGAGGATAAAGGATGGTTTCTTGCACAAGAAAAGTCAGCTGAAAGGTAAAGAAACAGTCCAGTGTGTTCTCCCTTTCATTTATACATACCTGGTCTTCACTGCCCTCCATGATGACATGGGTCATCAGGGTAGAGACGAGACAAAGAGAGATGTTACTGACCAGAGACGGATGAAGAAATTGAGAAGATACAAATATATGAGAGGTATGTCACGATCAAGACTGCTTTAACCAACAAAGCTGCATCGCTGGTCTCCATCGAAACGACCTCACCTCTAGATTTTCTATATTTGGACTATGTCTTATTAAGTAGATCGAAAGATTGTTTCCAATATATCCTTTCATAACAGACCATAATATTAGATATGCATAAGTAGTTCTCACAAAATTCATAACAGACCATAATATTAGATATGCATAAGTAGTTCTCACAAAATTCATAACAGACCAAAATATTAGATATGCATAAGTAGTTCTCACAAAATTCATAACAAAACACCATATTAGATATGCATAAGTAGTTCTCACAAAATTCATAACAGACCATAATATTATATTAGCATTAGTAGTTCTCACAAAATTCATAACAGACCATAATATTAGATATGCATAAGTAGTTCTCACAAAAACAGATTCAGACATTCTGCTGCAAAAGCATGATTCGATCAGGTCATTGTACATATTGGTTTTCCTTTCTATTATCCATAGTGACCAAAGGAGAAGTTTTGAATCTGCTATAGAATGTAAAAAAACAGTACTAAGCATTTTTCGTAGCTATTGCATTTATTCTGTAAGTTTTATATATATATTAATTAGCAATATGCGCTTTTTAAATAGAGCATATCTCATCATTTCTACAGATTCATTTTTATCATGCAAACATATTCTTTATCGACATTCAAATATATTGACTATCATGCAAACATATTCCTTATCGACATTCGGATATATTGATCCTCATATAAACATATTCTTTATCGACATTCGGATATATTGATCCTCATACAAACATATTCTTTATCGACATTCGGATATATTGATCATCATACAAACATATTCTTTATCATCAAAACATGTATTATCATACAAGCATTCATTTTTATCATGACATGTATTCATGTCTCAGCAATAAAAAAAAATAAATCAAATGAACCAACACAGTGATTTCAATATTATATGTATAAGGTTCAAATGTAAAATTATTTCAATATAAGTTATGCAACTGTAGTGAAAGGTTTTTACCAGTCTGAACCAAACAAAGTGTAGACTGTTGGTAGCAATCGTCTGATTTACACAGACTAATTCAGAAGCACTGAAAATGCAATCAAAGCAATTAACAGTAGCAATTAGCAATTAGCAATTAACAGTAGCTATCAAATTGATATGTGCTAAATTTATTGCAGAATGACATAACTGGCAATCACCTTAAGGGACAAAATGTTCAGTCTAGATTCACAAGCCAATGCTCATTTATCAAAATCATGTCAGAACAACAAGCTCTGATAGAAACGGATTCTTGCTACAAAATGCAAAATTATAAATTTATCACCAAAAATAAGCTACTCACTTGAGATTCGAACCTCTGTCTTTATCCACTAGACCGTAGGGAGTCATGTATCGGTAAAGCGAATACGTGTAGAAATAAACTGTCCCTAAATAGTGCACGTATACTATCTCTGACATATTTATCAGTAAAATTATAATAGGCAATTCGACATATAGCAAGAAATATATTTTGTATGAAAAAGTGTCTTATTACAAAGAAAATTACCATAGCATGGGGAAAATATAAACAATTGAGTATGTAATGTCAGCCAGCAATCAAATATATGTGTACTTACAAATAATTACTTTCCTACCTAAAACAATCCATGTGATTCGTACAATGGTTTGTCCTGATTGATGCAAGGTAACTCTACAGTGCCAATCCCAAAAATCTTTCATAACAGAAAAAGTATTATATAATTTACATTTAAATTATGCAACAATCTTCTTTTTCAAAAACACCAAGAAAAATATTAAAAGCCAAAAAATGTCCACATGCACACGCTGGTGAACACATAATTAACACTGCCATAAATCATAAATTAGGGACCTCAGTAGTGACTCTAAATGCAAATATAACGAATTATATATATATATATATATATATATATATATATATATATATATATATATATATATATATATATATATATATATATATTGACATATACTCCAAAAATAAACAGGTGATTAAAGGGAATTTACATTTTCTTTTTACTATTACATATGTAAAATTGCGGAAGTGAAGAAAAGTAGGACCAATTCGTATCAACCTATGGGTAATGACATGACAGAAAGGTTTAATCATATTCTCTGCAATATGCTTGGCACTTTGGAAGAGCAGTAACAATAAGACTGGAATGTTTTCTATGTTTGGTAGACGCCTAATGATGGCTGTTCATGTTTTCTTCAGAATATATCATTAAAATGGAAGCAGGGATCGCAACAGCTACGTAGTCAAACTCAAAGAGAGATTAGATTTTACCTACCAAAGAGCACTAACAGAGGCCCATAAATCAGCCAGAAAGGTCAGGGAATGGAGTCTTGAAGTTGACGGCAGAGTTTTGGTAAAGAATGTACATCTTGACAAGAAAGAAAAGCTGGGTGACAGATGGCACGAGGTATATGTAGCGAAGACCTAACGAAACAAAACTTGCTACGGCAATGTCAGAGTTTTATACCGTAATTTGCTGCTTCCACTTACTTCATTACATAGAGAAGATAATGAGAATCTGAATTGGAATGCAAATAATTCTTTCAGAACAAGGCAAAGGAAGTTTGCTCCTAAGCCAAGTAGCAAAGACAAGGACGCTGTCACGTCTTCAAACTCCAGTGATTCGGATTTGGAATCAGGGATCTTTATCGTCCTTTATGACAGTATAGAAATACCAAAAGGTTGAACTCAGAAGCAATGGAATTTGTTCCATATTCTTATCATCGAGTCCCAGAGTCTATGCAAACGAGCAGCGAAGAGAGTATGCCATTGTCAGTAAAAGCTAAATGAAACGGTCCAATCTAGTGAATTGTACACAGTCGCTGCAGTGCAAGTTTCACATACTCAGTATAGTGGTTCACCTGCTGAAGCTGTGGAGCAGTCTAAAGGGGTTGATCATACATCTTCTGCAATGTCAAATGAGAGAACAGTGCGCACTGAACGTGCATCAGCTCTAATGTGCATTTAACATGCAAAATAAAATGTCAGAGGGGAAAGATTCGTGACCGGACAGAGGCTAGAACTCTGGATCTCGCCAATTCTAGTCTGGCGTTCTGCCACTTGAACTATCTGAGTCGATGCACCCCGACCGTTCCTGCAACACATTCCTCCTGCTTTTCGAAGACACATCCTTGTAATTTCATTATCCGCGATCGCGCAGACCTGTCAGCAAAGACTGAAAGACAAACTCTTTATGTGCCGTGATCTCACCGTTGCCACCAACTGTCACAGGTTGGGGGTGGGAGGTGGGGGGGGGGTAGAAATCTGTGACTGGACCGAGGTTCCAACCCGAGAACTCCCTAACTCCTGAGTTATCCAAGCAGATGCACATGGCACGTTCCTACGACGACAACAATAATAATAATAATAATAATAATAATAATAATAATAATAATAATAATAATAATAATAATAAAATGTTGCATTTCAGGGTTAGAGATCGGACGAACCATTTGTACTTCATATTTAATTTGTACTCAATGTTTTAACATCTATATAAAACTGTTTTATATGCATAATGATTAATGTCTTTGTGGACTGGGGGCGGGCGTGGGGCTGGGGGGGGGGGATAAGGGATGTGGTATTCATTTTTATAAGATTCTTTTTGTTTCAGTTGAACCTAGTCTTTACCACACATAACTTCAATCCCCACAATGAGTGCATGTGCGCATATATGCGTAATGGTGTGTTTCTTTTCGTCTGGCAATTGACACTTGTTAACTCTAAGGATTTTATTATTAGAAATCAAACTCACGGCTGTGTGCGGCATATATCAATCAATTATCGCATACCAATCTAATAGCCCACTGGTCAAACATGTTTTACCGCCCTGGCAAGTGTAAACGTATATTTGATTTCATCTTTACATGTATATGGCTATTAAAACGTACAGTTTTAAATCCTTATAACTCCAAATTTTGTTATCTAATTGTCAAGACATTTCTACAACTTACATAAACGTATCTTGTCAATCACTGTGATTTAAAAAAAAAAATTAAAAAAAATGAGGATTTTGAATAAAACGCTGTTTTCGTTTAGTACATAAGGTCAATTCAGATGTACATAACGCATGTGGGTAATGTGTGTGAGTGTATATGTGAAACAAGAGCTGTTGGACTGCAGCAGATAAGTGAAGATTCAAGTCTTGATAATATAATTTTGAATAAAGTTTGAGTATTGACATAAGCGGCACAGGAAATGATAGTCTTTCATCTCAATGAATCGTTCGAAGTCCATGAAGTAAGGTGCCGATTGTACAAGTTTTAGGGTTATTTTGGCTTGGGGAAATTTGGCGACTTTATCCACAGAGACGTGATTTTATTCTGGCGCTTTTTCTTTTGGTATATTTGCAAACGATAAGCCTAAATCAAAATTGTGTTGATAATGACATACGATGCGCAGGGCACAGAGCGAAAATACTGTAGATCACACATACACACATACCGTAAAGTGGAGCCATAACTCTCTCTCTCTCTCTATCTCTCTATCTCTCTCTCTCTCTCTCTCTCTCTCTCTCTCTCTCTATATATATATATATATATATATATATATATATATATATATATATATATATATATATATATATATGCATTGTTCTTCTACATGCATACTTAAATGTATTTACGATTTAAAATATTATATATCCCTAAGCCTGTATGAAAAATATAATGATAATGTCAGATGAAATACATCAAGATAAATGAAATTTTGAAGAAAATGTAAAGGGCGGGGGATGGGGGCGTTTGGCGATATTTATTCGCCAAAATAGGGCTGAAATAAAACCTGCGCCAAGAACTAAATCCATATATACCGTTCTCAATAATTAATAATTTCTATTAAAATTTACATGTACATCAAACAGTTTAAAGGAGCCAGTTCAACGTGGAATTGCTAGAGTAAAGTTGTCTGCCATCTTTAACATTCACGCATTGAGTATGACATTAATTGTCTCATGACAATCGTAATGTAGTCAACTCTCGTTACGCCGACTAAATTTGTTTTCCGCCATTTTTGTCGTTGTAACGAATCATTTGTTTCAAATTCATTCCCGTAATCAAGATAAGTTATACCCCTCCCGTTATCTTATTATCGTCAAATGGGTAAATGTGAAGAATGAGTTAGAAACAAATATATATTTAATATTTAATGTTGCATTCTACTCTCAAGCGCATCTAAAGCTAAAACACACGATGACGCGAGCCGTAAGAAAGTCATTGTCCTGGCGGGAATTATGCCATTGTTGTTAAATTCACGCCTCCAGAAATTGAGGACCATTTATACTGTTTATTGAGAGACTTAATTCAAACTAATTTTCAGATTCCATTACTATTTCATTACCCACCGGTAGTTTATTTTCCTCCCAAAATAGAGGCGATGAATTTCACTACCTGTTTCAATGTAGAAATGAGAAAACAATATATAAGCAAGAAGCCTATCAAAAGTGGACATACATACACATTTAGTGAGTTGCTGAATAACATAGATGGTAACGTACTTTTTAAATTAAATAATTTATCGAGGTAATATTTAAATCATTCTGTTCCCATGTAAACTTAAAATAGTCATGTCTATTATAATTACCATTAATATGTTGCACTTATGCTTAATCTCATATATCTATTGTTAGACTTGAGCTGGCAATAAAGTTTTATTTTTTTCTTCTCTGGTAATTCTTTTCGATTTCTAAAGAACTTATTTATATAGGTTGCTGATTGCAGCTAATTGCAGTTAGAGACACTGCACAGAAATATATTCAGAAACATCGACATCGTGTCAAAATTAAGTACATCGTGTCAAAATTAAGGACATGAAAATATTCTCAGAAAATGGTATAATTTCTCGAAATACCGTAATAAACACTGTTACATACATGCAAAAATACATAAACGAAACCTAATTTAAGTTTCTCTCTCTCTCGCTCTCTCTCTCTCTCTCTCTCTCTCTCTCTCTCTCTCTCTCTCTCTTTCTCTCTCTCTCTCTCTCTCTCTCTCTCTCTCTCTCTCTATATATATATATATATAGAGAGAGAGAGAGAGAGAGAGAGAGAGAGAGAGAGAAATTACAAATATACACCAAACAGAGCGGAAAGTGCTATCCCTGGATTCTACAGGAGAATGTTTGATAACATTAACAGAATTTTTAAATACGAATAAATAATATTATCATTCTCATATAATTACCGAGTCGACATGCGGTTATGTCTGCTTCGCACGAATGCCTATGCCACCCACTTTGTAGCATCATTTTTTGGTGATGTGTGCATGGTCGAGATGGTATAGGGGTTGATCTTTACAGGCAAGGCGATGTGTGCCGTAATCCGCGGATCCGGGTTCGAATCTCCATAGAGTAGGAATTAAAATTCTCTAACCTGTATGATAATATTATTATTATATATATACGTACCTTAATAGACAGTTAACACAAGCTTCCAGTCTTAAGCTATCGACAGCAAAGGCTCGATTACTTCATTACTTACAAGTAATTATTCATCTCTATATTTGCAGATCCGCGGAACTAAGCATACCCTATATACTCTAATTATTATTGTGCTACTAAGCAGAGATAAAATAATAATACGGGTCCAGTCTACTATAACAACAGAACCTACCACTGCAAATTCTGCTGAATCTCTAACTACGACAATCTCCACAACTGCAGCACAAACCACCACGTCTACTGCTGCAGCGACTACCATTGGTACAGATTCTCCAACTACGACAACGTCTTCCACCGAAGTAGCTACAACTACTGCTTCTGCTGAAGCTCAAAGTACGACAACGTCTACTGCAGTAGCTCCTTCCACAACGACTTCTACAGAAGCTCAAACTACGACAACGTCTATTACTGAGACTCCTACTACCACGCCTACAAACACAGCTGCAACTGCGATAACATCTACTACTGCAGCTATTACAGAAACCTCAACTATCACAGCGTCTACTAATGCGTCCCCAACCACTACTACTTCTAATGAATCTCCAAGTCCAACAATGACTACCACTGCAGCACCTATCACTACAACTTCCGCTGGATCTCCAACTACGACGTCTACCACTGGAGCATATACCGATGCTACTTCTCCAGAAGCCCAGACTACGACAATCTCAGATCCTATCACTACAACATCTACTGAAGCTCCAACTACGAGGACTTCAATGAGTTCACCTCCTTCCACTACGACGTTTACTGAAGCTACAACTATGACAACATCTACTACTGCAGTGATCACCACATCCACTGAGGCTCCAACAAGAACTACATCAACCACAGAATCTCAGACAACGGCCGCAGTGACAACCACCACAACCACTGAGGCTTCAACAGCTACCACGTTTACAACTGACGTTCCCACTACTACGACAACATCTGCCGCAATCACCACCGCCTACATCACTGAGGCCACGACGACAACATTGTCTACAACAGAAGCCCAGACATCTACGACTGTGTCTACGACATCCACCACTGAGGTTCCAACTACAACTACATCCACTACAGAATCCCCGACAATAGCCGCTGTGACAACCAGCACCACCAGCGAGGCTTCAACAGCAACTACGTTAACAACTCAGGTTCCCACTACTACTATATCATCTTCCGCAACGACCACCGCCCCCATCACTGACGCAACAATTACAATGTTCTCTACAACACAATCCCCGACAACTACGACTCTGTCACCCACATCAACCACTGAGGTTCTAATCACAACTACATCTACCACAGAATCCCCGACAATACCGGTTGTAACAACCACCACCATCACCGAGGCTTCAACATCAATTACGTTTACAACTGATGTCCCCACTACTACGACAACATCTGCCGCAACGACCACCGCCACCACCACTGAGGCCACAACCACAACGTTGTCTACAACAGGAGCCACGACACCTACAACTGTGTCTACCACATCCACCACTGAGCCTCCAACTACAATTAAATCCACCACAAAGTCCCAGCCAACGGCCGCAGTGGCAACCACCACCAACACTGATGCTTCAACAGCAACAACGGCGGCAGCGACAACCACCATTAGCGCTGAGACTTCAACATCAACCACGTCTCCAACTGACGTCACCACTACTACGACAATATCTGCTGCAACGACTACCGCCTCCATCACTGAGGCCATAAGTACAACGTTTTCTACAACAGAAGCCCCAACAACTACAACTCTGTCCACCCCATCCACCGCTGCAGTTCCATCTACAACTACATCTACCATAGAATCCTCGACAACGGCTGCAGTGACAACAACCACCACCACCATTGATGCTTCAACAGCAACCACATTTACAACTGACGCTCCCACTACTACGACAACATCTGCCGCAACCTCTACTGCCTCCATCACTGACGCCACAACGTCAAAGTTGCCAACAACAGAAGCCCCGACAACTATAACTGTGTCCACAACAACCACCATTGAGGTTCCAACTACAACTACATCTACCACAGAATCCCCGACAACGGCACCTGTGACAACCACCACAACCGCTGAGGCTTCAACAGGAATCACGTTTACAACTGACAACGCCACAACTACGACAACATCTGCCGCAACCTCCACCGTCACTATCACTGATGCCACAACTACAACGCTGTCTACAACAGAACCCGCGACAATTACAACTGTGTACACCACATCAACCACTGAAGTTCCAACTACAACTACATCTGCCACAGAATCCCCGACAACGGCGGGTGTGACAACAACCACCACCACTGATGCTTCAACAGCAACCACATTTGCAACTGACTTTCCCACTACTACGACAACATTTGCCGCAATCACCACCGCCTCCATCACTGAGGCCACGACGACAACGTTGTCTACAACAGAAGCCCAGACATACACGACTGTGTCCACGACATCCACCACTGAGGTTCCAACTACAACTAAATCCACTACAGAATCTCCGACAATGGCGGCTGTGACAACCAGCACCAGCAGCGAGGATTCAACAGCAATTATGTTAACAACTCAAGTCCCCACTGCTACTACAACATCTGCCGCAACGACCACCGTCCCCATCACTGATACCACAATTACAATGTTGTCTACAACAGAAGCCCCGACAATTACGACTGTCTCCACCACATCCACCACTGAAGTTCCAACTACAACTACATCTACCACAGAATCCCCGAACACGGCGGGTGTGACAACCACCACCATCACTGAGGCTTCAACATCAACCACGTTTACAACTGATGTCCACACTACTACGACAACATCTGCTGCAACGACCACAGCCCCCACCACTGAGGCCACAACCACAACGTTGTCTACAACAGAAGCCACGACACCTACAACTGTGTATACTACATCCACCACTGAGCTTCCAACTACAACTGCATCCACCTCAAAGTCCCAACCAACGGCCGCAGTGACAACCACCACCACCAGTGATGCCTCAACAGCAACAACGGCAACTGCGACAACCACCACCACCACTAAAGCTTCAACAGCAGCCACGTTTACATCTGAAATCCCCACTAGTATGACAATATCTGCTGGAACGACCACCGCCTCTATCACTGAGGCCACAACTACAACGTTTTCTACAACTGAAGCCCCGACAACTAGGACTGTGTCTACCACATCGACCCCTGCAGTTCAAACTACAACTACATCTACTACTGAATCCCCGACAACGGCGGCAGTGACAACCAGCAACACAATTGAGGCTTCAACAGCAACAACGTCTAAAACTGAAGTCCCCACTACTACGACAACATCTGTCGCAACGACCACCACCTCTATCACTGAGGCCACAACTTCAACGTTTTCTACAACAGAAGCCCCAACATCTACGACTGTGTCCACGACATCCACCGCTGAGGTTCCAACTACAACTACATCCACTACAGAATCCCCGACAACGGCGGCTGTGACAACCAGCACCGACAGCGAGGCTTCAGCAGCAACCACGTTAACAACTCAAGTCCCCACTACTACTACAACATCTGCCGCAACGACCACATCCACCACTGACGTTCCAATCACAACTACATCTACCACAGAATCCCTGACAACCGCACCTCTGACAACCACCACAACAGTTGAGGCTTCAACAGCTACCACGTTTACCACTGACATCCCCACAACTACGACAACATCTGCCGCAACCTCCACCGCCTCCATCACCGAGGTCACAACGACAACGTTGTCTACGACAGAATCCCCGATATCTAGGACTGTGTCTACCACATCGACCCCTGCGGTTGAAACTACAACTACATCTACTACAGAATCTCCGACAACGGCGGCTCTCACAACCAGCACTACCACTGAGGCTTCAACAACAACAACGTCTACAACTGAAGTCCCCACTACTACGACAACATCTGTTGCAACGACCACCGCCTCCATCACTGAGGGTTTAACCACATCGTTGTCTACAACAGGAGCCACGACACCTACAACTGTGTCTACCACATCCACCACTGACCTTCCAACTACAACTACATCCACCACAAAGTCCCAGCCAACGGCCGCAGTGACAACTACCACAACCACTGATGCTTCAACAGCAACAACGGCGGCTGTGACAACCACCACCACCATTGAGGCTTCAACAGCAGCCACTTTTACATCTGAAATCGGCACAACTACGACAACATCTGCTTCAACGACCACCGCCTCCATCACTGAGGCCACAACTTCAACGTTGTCTACAACAGAAGCCCCAACATCTACGACTGTGTCCACGACATCCACCACTGAGGTTCCAACTACAACTACATACACTACAGAATCCTTGACAACGGCGGCTGTGACAACCAGCACCACCAGCAAGGCTTCACCAGCAACCACGTTAACAACTCAAGTCCCTACTACTACTACAACATCTGCCGCAACGACCACATCCACCACTGACGTTCCAATCACAACTACATCTACCACAGAATCCCTGACAACGGTACCTGTGACAACCACCACAACCGCTGAGGCTTTAACAGCTACCACGTTTACAACTGATGTTCCCGCTACTACGACAACATCTGCCGCAATCACCACCGCCTCCATCAATGAGGCCACGACGACAACGTTTTCTACGACAGAATCTCCGACAATTAGGACATCTACCCCTGCGGTTGAAACTACAACTACATCTACTACAGATTCGCCGACAACGGCGGCTGTGACAACTACAACCACCACTGATGCTTCAACAGCAACAACGGCGGCTGTGACAACCACCACCACCATTGAGGCTTCAACAGCAGCCACTTTTGCATCTGAAATCCCCACTACTACGACAACATATGCTTCAACGACCAACGTCTCCATCTCTGATGCCACAACCACAACGTTGTCTACAACAGAAGCCACGACACCTACAACTTTGTCTGCCGCATCCACCACTGAGCTTCCAACTACAACTACATCTACCACAAAGTCCCAGCCAACGGCCGCAGTGACAACCACCACCAACACTGATGCTTCAACAGCAACAACGGCGGCAGCGACAACCACCACTAGCGCTAAGGCTTCAACATCAACCACGTCTCCAACTGACGTCACCACTACTACGACAATATCTGCTGCAACGACTACCGCATCCATCACTGAGGTCACAAGTACAACGTTTTCTGCAACAGAAGCCCCAACAACTACAACTCTGTCTACCGCTGCAGTTCCATCTATAACTACATCTACCAATGAATCCTCGACAACGGCTGCAGTGACAACAACCACGACCACCATTGATGCTTCAACAGCAACCACATTTACAACTGACGCTCCCACTACTACGACAACATCTGCCGCAACCTCTCCTGCCTCCATCACTGAGGCCACAACGTCAACGTTGCCAACAACAGAAGCCCTGACAACTATAACTATGTCCACAACAACCATCATTGAGGTTCCAACTACAACTACATCTACCACAGAATCTCCGACAACGGCACCTGTGACAACCACCACAACCACTGAGGCTTCAACAAGACCAACGTTTACAACTGATGTCCCAACAACTACGACAACATCTGCCGCAACCTCCACCGTCCCTATCACTGAGGCCAGAACTACAACGTTGTCTACAACACAACCCGCGACAATTACAACTGTGTCCACCACGTCCACCACTGAAGTTCCAACTACAACTACATCTACCACAGAATCCCTGACAACGGCGGGTGTGACAACAACAACTCTGTCCACCCCATCCACCACTGAGGTTCCAACTACAACTACATCTACTACAGAATCTCCGACAACGGCGGCTGTGACAACCAGCACAACCGCTGAGGCTTCAACAGGAACCACGTTTACAACTGACGCCCCCACTACTTCGACAACATTTGCCGAAATCACCACCGACTCCATCACTGAGGCCACAACGACAACGTTGTCTACAACAGAAGCCACGACACCTACAACTTTGTCAACTACATCCACCACTGAGCTTCCAACTACAACTACATCCACCACAAAGTCCCAGCCAACGGCCGCAGTGACAACTACCACAACCACAGATGCTTCAACAGCAACAACGGCGGCTGTGACAACCACCACCACCACTGAGGCTTCAACAGCAGCCACCTTTACATCTGTACTTCCCACTACTACGACAACATCTGCTTCAACGACCAACGCCAACATCACTGAGGCCACAACTACAACGTTGTCTACAACAGAAGCCACGACACATACAACTGTGTCTACCACATCGACCCCTGTGTTTGAAACTACAGCTACATCTACTACAGAATCCCCGACAACGACCTCAGTGACAACAACCACCACCACTGAGGCTTCAACAACAGCAACTTCTACAACTGAGGCCCCCACTACTACGACAACATCTGCCGCAACCTCCACCGCCTCCATCACTGAGGCTACAACTACAACGTTTTCTACAACAGAAACCCCGACAGCTACGACTGTGTCCACCACATCTACCACTATGGCTCCGGCTACAACAACATCTACTACTGAATCCCCCACATCGGCGGCATTGACAACCACCACCATAACTGAGACTTCAACAACTACAACGTCTACAACTGAAGTCCCCACTACTACGACAACATCTGCCGCAATCATCACCGCCTACATCACTAAGACTCCAACTACAGCGTTTTCTACAACAGAAGCCCAGACATCTACGACTGTGTCCACGACATCCACCACTGAGGTTCCAACTACAACTACATCCACTACAGAATACCCGACAACGGAGGCATTCACAACCAGCACCACCATCCAGGCTTCACCAGCAACTACGTTAACAACTCAAGTCCCCACTACTCCTACAACATCTTCCGCAACGACCACCGCCCCCATTACTGACGCCACAATTACAATGTTGTCTACAACACAAGCTCCGACAATTACGACTATGTCACCCACATCCGCCACTGAGGTTCCAATCACAACTACATCTACCATAGAATCCCCGACAACGTCGGCTTTGACAACCACCACCACCATTGATGCTTCAACAGCAACCACATTTACAACTGACGTTCCCACAACTACTACAACATCTGCCGCAACGACCACCGCCTCCATCACTGAGACCACGACTACAATGTTGTTTACAACAGAAGACACGACACCTACAACTGTGTCTACCACATTTACCACTGAGCTACCAACTACAACTACATCCACCACAATGTCCCTGCCAGCTGCCGCAGTGACAACCACCACCAGCACTGAGGCTTCAACAGCAACAACGTCGCCTGCGAAAACAACCATCACCACTGAGGCTTCAACAGCAGCCCCTTTTACATCTGAATTCCCCACTATTACGACAACATCTGCTTCAACGACCATCGCTTCCATTACTGAGGCCACAACTACAACGTTGTCTACAACAGAAGCCACGACACCTACAACTGTGTCTACCACATTGACCCCTGCAGTTCAAACTACAACTACATCTACTACAGAATCTCCGACAACGGCGGCCATGACAACCACCACCACAACTGAGGCTTCAACAACAACAACGTCTACAACTGAAGTCCCCACTACTACGACAACATCTGCCGCAATCACCACCGCCTCCATCACTGAGGCCACAACTACAACGTTTTCTACAACAGAAGCTCCGACATCTTCGACTGTGTCCACAACAACCACCACTGAGGTTCCAACTACAATTACATCCACTACAGAATCCCCGACAACGGCGTCTGTGACAACCAGCACCACCAGCCAGGCTTCACCAGGAACTACGTTAACACCTCAAGTCCCCACTACTGCTACAACATCTCCCGCAACGAACACTGACGCCACAATTACAATGTTGTCTACAACACAAGCCCTGACAACTACGACTCTGTCACCCACATCCACCACTGAAGTTCCAATCACAACTACTTCTACCACAAAATCCTCGACAACGGCGGCTGTGACAACCACCACAACCATTGAGGCTTCAACAGCAGCCCCTTATACATCTGAAATCCCAACTAGTACGACAAAATCTGCTGCAACGACCACAGCTTCCATCACTGAGGCCACAACTGCAACATTGTCTACAACAGATGCCCCGACAACTAGGACTGTGTCCACCACATTGACCCCCGCGGTTGAAACTACAACTACATTTACTACTGAATCTCTGACAACGGCGGCTATGACAACCACCACCACAACTGAGGCTTCAACAACAACAACGTCTACAACTGAAGTCCCCACTACTACGACAACATCTGTCGCAATCACCACCGCCTCCATCACTGAGGACACAACTACAACGTTTTCTACAACAGAAGCCACAACATCTACGACTGTGTCCACGACATCCACCACTAAGGTACCAACTGCAACTACATCCACTACAGAATCCCCGACAACGGCTGCATTCACAACCAGTACCACCATCCAGGCTTCACCAGCAACTACGTTAACAACTCAAGTCCCCAATACTACTACAACATCTTCCGCAACGACCACCGCCCCCATCACTGACACCACAATTACAATGTTGTCTACAACACAAGCCCCGACAATTACGACTATGTCACCCACATCCGCCACTGAGGTTCCAATCACAACTACATCTACCACAGAATCCCCGACAACGGCGGCTTTGACAACCACCACCACCATTGATGCTTCAACAGCAACCACATTTACAACTGACGTTCCCACTACTACGACAACATCTGCCGCAACGACCACCGCCTCCATCACTGAGACCACGACTACAATGTTGTTGTCAACAGAAGACACGACACCTACAACTGTGTCTACCACATTTACCACTGAGCTACCAACTACAACTACATCCACCACAATGTCCCAGCCAACGGCCGCAGTGACAACCACCACCAGCACTGAGGCTTCAACAGCAACAACGTCGCCTGCGAAAACAACCATCACCACTGAGGCTTCAACAGCAGCCCCTTTTACATCTGAATTCCCCACTACTACGACAACATCTGCTTCAATGACCATCGCTTCCATCACTGAGGCCACAACTACAACGTTGTCTGCAACAGAAGCCACGACACCTACAACTGTGTCTACCACATTGACCCCTGCAGTTCAAACTACAACTACATCTACTACAGAATCTCCGACAACGGCGGCAGTGACAACCACCACCACAACTGAGGCTTCAACAACAACAACGTCTAAAACTGAAGTCCCCACTACTACGACTACGACAACATCTGCCGCAATCACCACTGCCTCCATCACTGAGGCCACAACTACAACGTTTTCTACAACAGAAGCCCCGACATCTTCGACTGTGTCCACGACATCCACCACTGAGGTTCCAACTACAACTACATCCACTACAGAATCCCCGATAACGGAGGCATTCACAACCAGTACCACCATCCAGGCTTCACCAGCAACTACGTTAACAACTCAAGTCTCCACTACTACTACAACATCTTCCGCAACGACCACCGCCCCCATCACTGACGCCACAATTACAATGTTCTCTACAACACAAGTCCTGACAGCTACGACTATGTCACCCACATCCACCACTGAGGTGCCAATCACAACGACATCTACCAAAGAATCCCCGACAACGGCGGCTTTGACAACCACCACCATCACTGAGGCTTCAACATCAACCACGTTTACAACTGATGTCCCCACTACTACGGCAACATCTGCCGCAACGACCACCGCCCCCATCACTGAGACCACAACCACAACGTTGTCTACAACAGAAGCCACGACACCTACAACTGTGTCTACTACATCCACCACTGAGCTTCCAACTACAACTACATCCACCACAAAGTCCCAGCCAACGGCCTCAGTGACAACTACCACCACCACTGATGCTTCAACAGCAACAACGGCGGCTGTGACAACCACCACCACCACTGAGGCTTCAACAGCAGCCACTTTTACATCTGAAATCCCCACTAGTACGACAACATCTGCTGCAGCGACCACCGCCAACATCACTGAGGCCACAACTACAACGTTGTCTACAGCAGAAGTCCTGACAACTAGAACTGTGTCTACCACATCGACCCCTGCGGTTGAAACTACAACTACATCTACTACAGAACCCCCGACAACGGCGGCAGTGACAACCACCACCACTGAGGCTTCAACAACAACAACGTCTACAACTGAAGTCCCCACTACTACGACAACATCTGCCGCAACGACTACCGCCTCCATCACTGAGGCCATAACAACAACGTTTTCTACAACAGAAGCCCCGACAGCTATGACTGTGTCCACCACATCTACCACTATGGCTCCGGCTACAACAACATCTACTACAGAATACTCCACATCGGCGGCATTGACAACCAGCACCACAACTGAGGCTTCAACAGGAACCACGTTTACAGCCGAAGTCCCTACTACTAAGACAACATCTGCCGCAACGAGCACCGCCTCCGTCACTGAGACTCCAGCTACAACTTCGTCTACAACAGAAGTTCCGACAATTACGACAACAACCAGAGTCGCTGTGGACACCACCTCAACCACCGAAGCTTCAACTGCAGTTATGTCTACCACAGAAGTCCCAACAACGGCCACAGTGACAACCACCTCCACCACTGAGCCTGCAACTGCATCCACGTCCACTACTGATGCCCTCAACGCTGCAACCACAACAGTCGCAACGGCCACTAACCTCAGCACTAAGATCCTTACTGCGACATCTACCACAGCTTCACCAACTACAACAATGACAACGGCCGCTTCTACTATCTCTAGTAAGTAATGCATAGCCTGATTTTGGATATTGAATTTTCATTTGTTTCTTGGTTTCTAAGTCTGTGTTCCTTCTTGTGATAGACCTTATATTTAATTTGAACATAGAGCCGTTTTTATTCATTATAAAATGAAGACCTACTAGCCCTCTTATTCTTACGACAGCTTATAACGCAATAAAAGGCAAGCCAACAATATTTTTTAATATTAGATAGGTAGCTGTGGGCCGGGGAACCATCCCACGGACTACCTTACAATTTATTTTCTTCCATTTGTTTAATTTTCTATACATAATGAAATCTATGAAATTATACTTGTCATGACAAAAGTGATGAAAAAAAATTGAGAAAGGATAAAGAGAAAAGAGTCCAAAGAAATAATTAAGGTAAAAGATGGGTATGTATGTATGTATGTATGTATGTATGTATGTATGTATGTATGTATGTATGTATGTATGTATGTATGTATGTATGTATGTATGTATGTATGCATGTATGTATGTATGTATGTATGTATGTATGTATGTATTATGTATGTATGTATGTATGTATGTATGTATGTATATATGTATGTGTGTGTGTGTGTATATATATATATATATAACATTCGTATACAACTATGATATGTATAATGGAGAAAAGGGAAGAAGAGGTGTAGACAGAAGATATTAAGAAACAGAAGTATTGCGAGTCAAAACATACTTATAAGGAGATATACATGTATAACTTATTAGACTAGTTTACGACAGAATGTACAAAGTGTAAAAGAAAATGAAAATTCGAGATTGTGGAGGTATCAATCAATATTCATAGATGTATGTAAGCAGTTTCAAACAATAGGTAGAAATAGAAATGTCCTATATACTACTATATTAATGTATGCATGCCATCCAGTTTCAAACAATAGGTAGAAATAGAAATGTCCTATATACTACTATATTAATGTATGCGTGCCATTCAGTTTCAAAACATTCCAATATAATGCTTCATTTTCTCTGATTCCTTTTCACTATTTGGAAAGTTTCTAAAGGAAGGTAGAGATGGAGGATTTCTTTTATGACTCATAATGTATATGTATCATTCAGGTATCAGTATTATAAAATTAATAATATTATCAGCGTCTAATAAACCTACATTTACTCCTTTAAGTGAAAGAGAGAGAGAAAGAGAGAAAAATTGCTGTTATTTCGGATCCACTTGTTTAAATCAGAAAAAAAGTTGGGCCGAACATTATATATTTAATTTACTTTATGCTATGAAAGGAATTCTCCATTATTCTGAACAAGAATATTTTGCTAATTCCTTAAATCTACTTTTTTTTAATTTATATAAAGATGTTGGCAGCCCTTCTCAGTTTTTCACACCTGATTTTCGACTTTTAGGCTTTTGGGTACAATAGAACAATTGCTGATAATTACCGCCATTATTCGCTTATAAGTTTACTCCAATGCAAACTGTACAGATTCAGATCTGCCGTCACATAATGCGCCTACAGATCAGGGTCTATGCAGTTTGTTAGGAGTAATCAGTAGAACAAACAGCATAGACCCTGATCTTCCATCGCATTATGCGACGGCAGATCAGGTTCTATGGTATTTGTAGTTGGACGAGACTTATAAGCGAGTACAGACGGTAAGATAACACCGGTTATGGTATTAATCTAAAGCGATGCTTTGATGTCAATGTATCTAAGACAATGGTGGACTATCGTAGCCAAACAGCCAATGTAGATCTGTAATTGGACACAAATGGTTCAAAATGGGAGAGCTCTTCAAAACTAAATGTCTGAATAAAACAATGAAAAGCGCCATAAGGTAAATACATGTACATTCTAATAGCAAGTTTTTTTGCTCTTGATCCCATCCCCGAGACCAAGAACTCGAGGAGTTTGGCATGTAACATCACAATTAGTACGCTAAGCTGGTTAGATTTTTGAAAAGTAAATTACCTATAATTATATTTGTCAGGCAACGCAGATCAAAAATTGCATAATCACTTTAAATTACTTTCTCAATGTAACTCTGACAGTGTTTGACTATTTAGTGCTGATGACGCGGGAGAAAGGTTTTAAAAAAAATTGTGCTTGCTATGAGAAATTCAGATACTGTTCTTGGGGATAGGAATGCATAAGCTAGTATGGAATTTATGAAGTAATTCGGAAACTCTATTTTGTGAACGGAAAAGTTATTGGTTTAAAAAAACAAAAAACACGATAATTACTGCCATCATCGTCTTTGATGTAACTAGCAATATTTTGTGCGGACCCAATGTGTGCACTCATCCTCTCTTTTGAACTGGCTGCTAAATGAAGTTTATCTTTATCTTCATAAAAATAAACAAAATAAAATATACTGTGTGGACACTAACATCATATCCTTAAGTACAATTTCACTTTGAATAAGTTAAGAAAGAAAGAAAGAAAGAAATATGTAAGATACAATGCAAAAGAGAGGAGATAACTGCTTGGTGTGAAAAAAGGATGGCGAGAAGTACATTTATTTATCAAAGAAAATTATTTTAATGACTCAAAGATTTAAATAGATGATCATTTCAAGTTTAATACATTCAAATATATAACAACTTGTAGTATATCACCGTATTCTTTAAGTCACATTACTCTCATGCAGTGGTTTTACACTTTTAGCTTCATTATTAATAAACTCTGAGCACAGGGAACACTCTGACAAGATTTTGTTAAAAAGGTCCGTTTTCAGAAATGATCGAGTTAAAAGTCAGAATTGTTTAGCATCAAACACGTAGGGGTTCTTATTATTATACAAAACCAACAGAGACATCACCTTGAAAATATAAAGGTAAAATGAATATTTACGAAAGAGGAGTGTAGTCTACACTCAAAGTCGCCGATAGACTTTTTGTATTATGGGACAAGAAAACAATAAAATAATTGCAATAATTATGAGTATTTCATGTAACTGGCGCGTTTTCATTGGTCCAAACGCCATCATGTGACCGCGATGAAAAAGTTTTGAACAGACTGTTCGATGAACTACTTTCTATTGCTAAAAGTAAAGTTGAAGAACCAACTCTGTGTGTGTGTGTGTGTGTGTGTGTGAGAGAGAGAGAGAGAGAGAGAGAGAGATGTTTCAAGTCTTTCATTATTCCCCAATACAACTACTTCATCTAAACATGTGACTGCCGTAAAGAGAGAGAGAGAGGAAGAGAGCTATATCCGGACCTACAAACTAAGGAATCTGAGCTGTATGCTGTATACATCATTTTGGATTTTAAAATAAATAGACAAGACTGACCATCATTCCCATATATTCATTTTTGTCCACAAATTTCTTGGAGCAGTACAAGACATACATCATCCTATGTCGCGAATATGTGACCACCGTTGTTTACAGCTCTAAAAATGCAGGTCCCTTTCTTGTGTTCGATTGATTTGAATAAGCTTCCATCTTGATAAAGGCACACTGTTGATATTGTCATGTCGAAAGTTATTTGCTGTGCGATTTAGCATCTTATAAACGCAAAAAGAAATAGCATAAGCTCTTGATAAATTGCATGATAAAATTAATGACTACTCATGAACCGATCACTTCCATACCTTCCAATGGAAAACAAATCATTGACCGGACAAAAAAGTTAATATTTTGCCCAATGCCGTGGTTTAGTAAAAAACCGTACCGAACGAAATGTTTGTCTTTATTTGAGCCAGATCTACATTAACTACTTTTCTTTATGCACCTTTCCCTTTTAACTAGAATTGGTGGATATAAACTTTGTATCCCCTCGGTTTATTCTTCCTTTCCTTCGTTTTCCGCTCTGGCCCTTTTTAGCACAGGGGATCGTTACAAATGAAATTAAGAGTATCAGTCAACGGATAGAGGGCTGGAAAGTCCAAACCTGACCATTGACCGATACTCTTAACTTCCTTTGTAACCCGCCCCTGTGGCTGACGCAAACTTAATGCTGAAAAAGAAAGTAATAGCCTGAAGGAAAATAAAAAAATCATAACGAGTGACAAAAGTTTCTCAAATTACTGATATAACCCATTCTGACACCGGACACTGTCTATCATACTATAAAAAAGACAGCTAGACATGGTCTGGTATCAGAACAGGTCATAGAAGTAATCTGAGGAACTTTTGAACTGTATTTGGGTGATAAAAACGTAATAAAAATGTTACGATATGACTTGGTAAGTAGTCACCTGTTTTCCCTTTACATAAAGTAGGTACCCTTACTTCCCTCTTGTTTACATCTCATCTGCAAATGAAAACGGGTAGAAAGGTACAGGAATGAAGCGAAGAGCAAATAGAAGTGATAGTTCCCTTATCCGGGGAGAGTAATTGCAGATATATTAGGAATAAATAATTCTACTGTGGCAAAATTTCTAAGTAGGAATAAAACTACTACTGTATAGGTGAACAGAAAATAGGCCACTAAGTGAGAGATCTAGGAAAAGTGATGCCAGGACAGCTGTTACGTATTGTAAGAAACAACCGCAGGAAATCATTGAAGGACATTATGAATATTTTGAATGACAGTACACCTTTGAAATTATCTGAATCAACTGTGAATAGACGTTTGAAATTTCATGGATACAAAGAAGGGTAGTAAAGAAGAAAAATTGTGATATCGAAAAACTATCGATATTTGTAGGATGGCCTCCATGTGTCGTTCTAATTTGCATATGACTGTAGATAATTGTTGGAGAAAGTTAAATATTCTCAGCAGACAAAACTCAGGTAGTGCTAGATAAAGACAGGAGGGTATATATTTGGTGCCGGGGTGATGAGAAATGGTCTCTGTCGTGCCTTGGAGAACACAATGATCCAAACCCCCATGTTCAGGCAAGTGTAAAGTTTTAGGGTTGTAATAATGGCGTGTGTACCATTGTCCCAGTAAATGGCAATATAAACTAAAAAGAAAAATAAATGTTATAGCTGTTTTGATGAAAACATGTGGCCAGTTGTTGCCAATATATTTACGCAAGGCTCATCGATATATCAGGACAATTACTCACACCTCTAGATACACAATGCAATGGAAACAGAACAACAACATTTCAACCATGATGTGGTCAGCACAGAACTGAGACATTAACAAATATGTGGAGAAAATTAAAGATGCTGATACAGTGTGACATCTGGGCATCTTTCACACAGGCCTACAGAAGAGCCTTGTATGCATCTCTATGTGCCCGAACTAGGAATGTAGTTAGAAACGTTCTTAACGAATTGAGGTAAAGAATACATTTTTTTATTAGAAAAAAATTAGTCTAAAGTAAGGTGCTTCAATACTAGGCACTGCATGTGGCGGCATTTTGTGGAAATACTTTTGACCTGAGAATATACTATGTGATGACCATGGGAGCTGAAATTACTGAGCATGAGCTCCTCCGAGGAACAGATAAAAATAAATAGCATAAGACCACCAGTAATGCAAGACTCTTGTCTTTAGTGCCTGCAGGCATAAATAGGCTTGAGCAAGTAAGATATAATTTCCACAGCACTGCTTTCGTGGCCCTTACTTTTCTAATCAAGATGAGAAATGTACACCCCTTTCTTTTTTCATAGCTGCCCTCTGACCCCAGGAAGAAACTTTAGTATTGTTATGGAAGGCTCAAGCGCTACAGTACCATTACTGCGACAGCAGGTACCACAGTCACCCTTTTTACCGCACACTACTACAAATGCAGCCTATGACTATGTAAGGTTCACATTCTACAGTCACCGCCTCTCTACAGCAATTGAAGCCTCCACTACTACAACAACAGGTACTACAACTACTGTTGCTCTAACCACGATTATAAGTGCAGCTTCCACAACGATGAAAGATGGTACTATAGATATTGCTGCTCCAACCTCTACTTCAACTGAAACCTCAAATACAATGACCGTTGTAACTACATATATTGCAGATTCATCCAGTGAAGTACCCAAAAAGAAGGACAGTATTAGCTAAAAATATGGCTACATTCCTACAACTGAAGAATCCACTACGACAAAAACAATTTCTATGACTACCATTGTTCAAACTACTCCTACAACTGAAACCTCTACTAGAACAACAATGTGTAATACAACTACTGCTGCACAACAAATACTACAAATGAAGCCTCTACTATGATGAAAGCAAGTACCACAGCTACTGCTGCTTCAGCCACTACTCTAACTGAAGTCTTCACTATGACCATGGAAGGCACTATGTCTACTGCTGCATCAACCACTATAAAAATGGAACCTCTAAGTACAATGACAGCAGTAACTACTGCTACCTCTCATCTAACCACTGATACAAGGTAGACCTCCGCTACGATGGCAACAGTAGCTATAACTACCGCAGCTGAAGCGTACTAGAATGTCAGCAGGTACTACAACTACTGCTGCTCCAGCCACTACTACAACTGAAGCCCTCAATACAGCCATGGAAGATATTAACTCCACAGCAGCTTCAACCACAATTACAATGGAACACACAACTACGACGACAGCAGTAACTACAGCTACCGTTGATCTAACCACTATTACAACTGAAGCCTCCAAAACGACAAGAGAAGTAGCTACAACTATCGCTGCTCAAACCACTATTGCAGCTGAAACCGTCACCACAGTAACAGCAGTAACAACAGCTGCTGCTGCTGCAACTATTACAACTGACGCCCTGAATATGATGACAGCAATGCTTACAACTACGGCTGCTCAAACATTTCCAACAGCTGAAACCTCTACTGAAATGACAACTGGTTCTTCAACATTTGTCGCTTCAGCCCCTCAAATGATTAAACCCTCCACTACGACATCAGTGGGTACTACAAATCTTCGTTGGCGTTGTTGGCCGCAAAATTAATCGAATTGGCGTGTTTGACTACTCTAGAAATTCTCATTCTGATAATAGGTGAAGATTTTGTATAATAAATCATGATTGTTTTTGTGTTTCCTTCTTACTCAAATGTTTTTGGAAAATAATTGGTTGATAACATTTACAATATTTTGATTTTGTAAATAAAATCTGGGATTGAATAAACATAATTTAAGACAATATTTAGATATGGTAAATATTTACCGAAGTTGTGTGTGTTGGTGTTATTTCTGGATAGAGTATAATTTTAGGGTCCGCTAAAAATATGTACAATACAAATTTTGTATGGAACTAAAGGCACGGTATGTTGTACTTCTCTGGACAAGCTATTGATATTCTGTGTAAATGTACTGGAGAGTGGATCGAATATCGCTTCAATATGATTTGTAATTACACCCCACCCCACCCCACCCCTTCCCTGTAAAGATTGACTGCTCTTTTAGGTCCGAAATCAAATATATGATAATCACAGAAGATGACATAGCATTTGTTATTCATGGATTTTCATCAGATTTTGCACACAATTTAGCCACAAGACTTTGAACAGACCGTTGACTCTTTTTCAGTGCGTGTATAAAATAATTGGTAGTTTCAACGATTGGTTCTGATACATGTGAATTATTTATAATCACGAAAAATTTGGTATGACGAGTTATTTCCGTTCTGATGCATACTAGTATATTTCTTGGGATTCAGAGTTAATGGTCATTACATTCGGAATTCATCACTGCATTCATCTTTTTACCAAAAGATTGTAGCATTTTTCATATTTTACTTTCTTTTTACATATATTTTACAGTTGTTCCTGCTTATTGGGTTTGGACCACATGGGGAAGCTGCTCTAAGTCATGTGGCACTGGAACCAGGGAACGAACACAGATTTGTACTAATGCTAATGGTGCAAACGGGACAAATGCATGCAGTGGATCAGCACAAACTGAAAGCGACAGCTGCGTGAATTTGAAAAATGTCAGTTGTCCTGGTAAGCTTATTCGTTCATTCATTCATTTATTTGTTCGCTGTATCTTTCCTTCTTTCATTCATGTATTGTTTGGGTATTTGGCAGGAGCATCGAAAAGATAGCTCTGCGAGAACGGAAAGGGGTGGATTTCGTATAATTAGTGGAAAGACCATTACTTTATACAAGTATAATTTATGAAACACAAATGAGGCGACATTTGAGGGCTGAGAATTTGTTAGAGATCTATCTACCATCGTGTATATATTATTTTGAAGAAATTATTTTCAAGACAAAACATCTTTTCTTTTCTTTATGAAAAAAAATATATGTGTGTTTATCATTTTCAAGTGTCTCTTGATTGGAATCTCATCTTGATATATCGGAGCTTGACCTTATTTGTGCAAACAGAATAATCCTTACCAGGAATTAGAATGGATGCAGCTATGAAAATATGTCATTATGAATACAGTCACACAGCAGAAACAATTCCTTGAAGTTTTATCAGGCTCACCACATCTTTGGATCTTTCTATATTTTATGTATATTGCATACTAGGTACGGATATGTGAACGGATATGCCCAAAGTGCGGATGTTTTGCATGAACTGTCAGTTTCCTTGTAAATACATCTGACAGAAAAAAAAGTATGTGTTGTTAACTAAATTTAGGTATTGAGAGGGCATATAGTGTAAGAAATACAAAATTTGTTGAAGAACTAGATTGCCGATCAAAAATGGGATATTTTCCAAGTTGTGTACACCTGCAATAAATTGCCGTTACGTTTGTGTTTGACTTTGGCGTTTCTAATGAAAGTATATATTTTCTTGCAAATCTGCAGGAAATATAAAGATATTGTTTCCAAATGTATGTGGTCTACCTGTTGTATGGAATAAGTTTGTGCTGTTTCCAGAATTTTAGCAAAAGCATTTGGAAATGTAGCTGTAAGGACAACGAGTTTGGAAAAAATTGTGGTGATGGTCTCAGTAAAAATAGTTCGCATTCAGACGTGCAAAACATTAGCGCGAAGGCCATCATATTGTCACATTAGTTCTTATTTAAAATGCTGACAAGAAATCGGTAATTCCATATGTCAGCTAAATCTCCAAAATATGTGACGTGTAATTTATTCTTAATGTATTTTTAAAAATATGCCAATTAGGCAGTCCTATTTGAATTTTTTTTTCTTCTGAATTGCTACTCTAAACACAATGAGAATTAATTTAAAGTAACTTACAAATTAATGTTTCTCACCAATTTTCTTATTAGTTTCATTTGTCTGCTTGTCTTTGTGCTTTTTCGCCGCGAACAAAATCTTGAACTCAGATTACGATCTAGCTACGAGCTGCAGTTTTTGTGATTGACCATGGTGTTTGATTCTGTTGTCGATGTGGGTCAACGTGACAACTGGAGACACCTAGAACCATACTTTTGCAGCGAAGGGTGGATTTTTTACATTCTCCAATGCAACTGACATACGAATAATTTTAGACATAAATCCCATCTCTTAGATTTCTACAGTATAGTATATCTACAAAAAATTCATGCGATCACTCATCTGTTGACAACTGTAATAGTGATAGACATGACAGAGGAACCTACGTATGGTTTAAAATAGTCTCTCTTATCTATTATATACCTTTTTGTAATTGATTTTGTTTCATAACAATCAGACATTGAAGTAACCTGTACAATTATGAGTGTGTTGTAGTCGAGAGTCGCAGCAAGCAGCAGAAGACAGAATGTACCGATCACATCAAAAGATGAAAGGCTATTGCACACTCAAGAAGAACAAGACCAGCACTCAGTGGAACATTTTACAGACATTCTCAACCAACCGGAACCCATGAGTCACACTGACTTGACAGTTATTCAGCCCAACACCCCAGTTATAGAAATCAAGACAGATGAGATAACCTTACTGGAAGTGGAAGAGGCAATTAACAAGCTCACGAACAGCAAGGCTCCAGGTTTAGACCATATCAACCCAGAACTATTAAAATATTCCGGACGATGTTTACAAGAGGAATTATGTAAACTTGTGAACATAATATGGAGGAAAGAAACAGTATCAAATGAATGGATGCAGTATTAAACTTCCAAGAAAAAGGAACCTCTCCCAATTGCACCAACTGGAGAGGCATTACCCTACTGTCCATACCAGATAAGTTATTCTGCTCAATACTCCAGACTCAAGCCAGCTGCCAACACCTTAAGAGAACACCGAGCAGGTTTCAGGGCCGGAAGGTCATGTAGTGGACAAATATTTACCATCAGACAAATTAGAGAGCAAACTTTAGAATACCAACAGAACTGATAAACTTCATAGATTTCAGCAAAGCCTTCGACAGTGACCATCGTCCTAAAAATCTGGCACATCATGGAACTCTATGGCATACCACTAAAAATCACAAAATCATTGAAAGCCTGTACAAAGACTCCAGATGCTGCATCAGGACCGAAACAGGACAAGCAAACGTCTTCCTTATTCTCACAGGAGTCTGTCATTGATGTACCCTATCACCATTTCGTTTCCTCCTGATCATTGATTTTATTTATAATGGGGCGGGCACATACAGACTGCTTGCGTGGAATACCTTGGAAGGATGAGAGACTTGTAGATCTCGATTTTGCAGACGATATTGCAATATTCGGGACAGACAAAGACAACCTACAATGATGCAACCACAACCATCTCAAGCATGGCAGTCAAACTGGGACTAAACATCAGCAGCGAGAAAAGTAAAATTATAGCTATAGGGGAAATACAAAGAAAAGACCTTCTATAACTCGCAACGGGAAAAGAACTAGAATGCGTAGATACATTCACCTACTTAAGTAGTTGTCTGGACAATACATGAAACTCACAGGTGGATGTGAAAATCAGAATTGGGAAAGGCAACAGCACATTCGGAAGACTAACAAAATTCGGGACTACAAAACGCTCAGTACCACAACGAAGCTCCAAATATTCAACTCCATTGTTCTACCTACTGTTCGTTATTCATGTGAAAACTGGAAGTCCTCAGCAACAATAAGACGCAAACTGAATACTTTCCAACAAAGATGCTTAAGGTGCATTCTGAAGATTACATACAAAGATCACATGACCAATACAGCTGTCCTAGAGAGGTGCAATCAAAAACCCCTATCTGACACCATCCAAGAAAAAAGAATGAAATAGATCAGACACATCCTCAGGATGTCGGAAACAAGAGCAGCAAGGGCAGCCATAGACTGGACTCCCATCTTTGGAAAACGGAGAAGAGGAAGACCGAAGCATACTTGGAAAAAGAATTATATACGTATCTATCAACATATATCTACCTGACTGTCTCATAATGTCTGTATAATCGATGTATTCCTTAAAAATTATATATCTTTCTGTCTGCATATATGCATGTCTCTTTTGTGTAAGTGTGTAGGATCAAATCAATCTTTTTATGAGACACGACCAGAAAAAGTATTGACTATATGACGCAAATAAACTAAAATATAAGTAAATCTTCGAAATTGTATAAATCTGATGACAATATCCAGCAAAGAGCATGAAGAATTAGCAAAGGTGGGGAGTGAAGATACATCAGAAGATAGCATGAACAGATTTTCACGCAACATTTACCTGGTGTAACTTAAAGAAATTGTAATATATATTTTAACTTTCAGGTTGAAGATAATGCAAAGAAAAAGACTTCAAAATATTGATAAATAAATTACATCTTTTTTAATAATGGTAACAACATTTTTTTGAGTGATTCAATCCATTTACAGTTTAAATATGTTTAAATTGATTCATTAACCTAATTTATTGTTTACTTAATGAACTATGTAGGCAATTTGCAAATTTTCCGATTATTTCGGATTCTCTTTCATTAAACTTGGCAAATATGCCAACAACTGGTTCAATGTGTTAAATAAACTCAATATTATGAAAATCGGATTGGTTCACCTGTTTGAAACAAGATATGGTGATATCAGATAAAATGGTATTTTCTGTGGAATCAGAACTTTATATCTTGAAACTCTTATTGTTTTCTTTGGAAGTTAATAAATATGCATTCCAAAAATCTTGACAAAGGGACGTGCACATCTTATATAATAATATCATAAACATTAAGTACCGTGAAAACAGGAGGGGCCCCACTATAATGGAAAGACAGAACTAACACATTGCGGTAGCGAATGTTCTATTTTCTGATGTTTCTATTTTATTCCCCCGATTTTTACGATGCATGTTGTTCCTATTATATAGTTAAAGTAACCCAGTCTAAAATTTAATTATTAGAAAGAAGGTACTGCCTGATAGGATGTGGAGGCGATCCCTCACATCTGCTGGGGTGGCCTAGCCATCCCCTGTCCCTGACCGGTTTCGTTATCTTTATAACTCATCAGAGGGAATTGGTCTTTTTGATTCATTTTTTCAACTGATCACCGTCCCTTGCCGCTTATTGGGTTGTGTGACAATAGTTATCTCCCTTCTTAGGAGGCTGTATTGTCATACCCTATTGTTGCAGCCGGTGTACTATACCCCGGATTGCATTAATGTTTGATGCAGCCGGGTTTCGAATGATATTTTTGTTTCGTACAGCCGGGGCCGACTTAAGTGGCGTTTAAACATAAAAACCTAAATAAGTTTTTACGTAAAGAAGTGGTCAATAATGAAGTGGCTAGAAAACTCTTTTGAAATATTTATTTTTTGTAATTACAAGGATTTTTTAACCTTCATATTGTGAATGAACACAGTTAATGTTTGGATTGAAAAACATAAAACCGCCGTGGTATTATATAGGTTCGCGGTTGTGTCAGTGTTCGCCGTGGTATCATATTGTTTGTGTAATACCAATCCTGGCGGAATCATGAGATTGTCCAAAGGGTTGATGAAAGGGCGAACTGTAGCATCATTCAATGGGTCTTTGATTGAGGAATCTGTTTCCTGAATCTTTTCCCAGGAGAAAACGGCCAGATAGGTTACAAGTGTCTCGACTGGCAGAATGTTCCAATTTAATGTAGTACAAATTATGTCTTCAAAAGAATATCCTTCATTTGAGTCGATTTCCGTGGCTTCTGAGACATCACTAAAAGAAGGATGCAAAATTAATGGATCACAGATTGCATCCGTCACCTTATCAATTCGATTTAGGTATCCAGTAGAAGAGACGTCCATTGAACTGTGATGCTTCTTCTCATGTTTTATGAGATCTACTTTCCATTTGAAAATGTTATGACACTAGTGGCAGGTCACTCTCAAACCTAAGTGAAATATTTAAAGATTGGCGATGTTTCTACGTCGCTTCACATAACACAGATTTTATGATTCATTCTTAATGTGTCGCGGTCGTGATGAAGGCTGATCACGTCACGATTTATGACGTAATCAATCTAACGCAAGGGCGGTAATTGGAGAAAAGAGTTTCCTCAAAAAAGTTGATTTACTTCCAGCAAAAGACATTGGGTCCTGAATATCTAAGTTTGCAAGGGAGGAAATAAAATTAATTAAGTTTGAAATGCATGAACTCCCGTTTAAATAGAGATGTTGATCCCTACCGGCTGTAGAGTATGTAATTGGTGTATTCAATAAAGTTCTCTCTTTCCGATTAATGTTGCTACTAGAGAGGAGAGCTCCGGATCAGATTGGGTGATTTCTATTATCTGATACTGACTACAATTAATGTTGTAGTCATTTTTTTTTTTTTTTATGATGTTCGCATCTCTTCTAATCAATGTACTTGTGGAAGAGCTTGATAGAAGCGCTGATGCACTTCCGTACAGAATCATTGGGCTAACGCAGTACAGACTCATCGGGTCCTTACTGAGACACATTTAAATATGGTTAAAAACCTTGTACTTCAAATTCAAGTTCTTTCAAAACCTTATCAATGACAAATCCGTACTCCTAGATTCTACCTGCTCCCAAAAATACATAAGAGTCTTATTCCTGGAAAAATTCCAGGAAGACCTATTATTAGCGGAAACAACTCACCTACTGAAAAAATCAGTAGTCTAATTGATGAACAGATAAAACCATTCGTCAAAATTATTCCTTCGTATATTAAAGATACCACGGAGTTTATAAATAAGCTTCAAACTATAGATAATTTACCGGGCAATTTCTTCTTGGTCACAATGGATGTCACTTCCATATACACTAACATATCCAACCACGAAGGTTTAACATCAATAGCCAGAACTCTGGCTGCAAATAAACTCAAATATCATTTCTCCAATCAGAGTATCTTAGCCCTATTAAACCTGGTGCTACACTGCAATAATTTTACCTTCGTTGACTCCCATTACCTACATATTGGCGGCACTGGTATGGGAACCAGAGTTGCCACGTCTTATGCCAATTTCTTTATGGGTGATTTTGAATGGAAACTGCTGAATTCAGCACCTTATAAACCTTTTATGTATCTGAAGTTTATAGATTACATCTTTATGATCTGGACAGGATCCGAGTTGGAATCAAACGAATTCCGTATATACTGTAATAGTTATCACAAAACCATTAAATTTACAATGGAATACTCAAAGGAAAAAAGCCACATTCCTTGATACTACGGTATTTCGGGAAAATAATAAAATATTATTCGATTTATACTGTAAAAATACAGATAAACATTGCTAACTACATTATGATTCCTACCACCCCGACCATTGCCAGAAATCAGGTCCGTACAGTCAACTGTTACGAATTAAACGTATCTGTACTAAAGAATCGGACTTTGAGAAACACGCTTCAGATCTCATCCAATTCTATAAAAGAAGAGGCTACCCGAGACAAACTTTAATAGAAGCTTTCACTAAAGCAAGACTTAAAAACAGTTCAGATCTACTTAATCCGACTCAGAAGGTTAACAAATCTAGCAGTGTGATAGCAACAATCTTTACATATGATAATAGATAATTATTTTCTACAATGTGCAATATGATCTCTTTGGCCTATTGTCAACCTGACTCTGCCTGAGACGTTCCAAACGGAAATTATCTTTGCACAGAGCAATGGTTCTAAATTAAGCAACCAATTAATAAGAGCTAAGTTTTCTAGTAAACACACAGGTATTACAGGTAAAACGTTAGCAAACAACGTATTAGATTGCGAGACCGTTAACTGCACATTTTGCATGAAAATGGACAAATCTAAAATATTTAGAAGCACATTTACAAACCTCAAATATACTTCAAAGTTAAGAGGTCACTATACTACACGTAATGTTATTTATTTACTCACCACCCATCTCTGTGGCAAACAATATGTAGGTGAGACCAAAAGGGAATTCCAAGTGAGAATTAAAGAACACTTAAGGGAAATCCGTAATAAGAAGGAGACCCCAGTGTCTAAACATTTTAACCAACCTGATCACAACATTAATTGTATTCAGTATCATATATTAGAAATCATCCAATCTGATCCAGAGATCTCTAGTAACAACATTAATCGGAAAGATAGATAACTTTATTGGATACACCAATTACATACTCTACAGCCGGTAGGGATCAACATCTCTGTTTAAACGGGAGTTCAGGCATTTCAAACCTAAAATTTAATTATTAGATAAAAAATATATGAATCCCTAAGCTCCATCTACTGTACCTATAACCAACTACCATTAAATAATTGTTTAACATTACAACATACCACTACTTACACCGAAGCTGGGTGTTGTTTGATTGATTACATAATAGTGCCTGGAGTGCTAAGTTTGTCTGAAAAATAAAGAGGCCTGGTTAACTAATAGTCTGTCACCTTGGCATATTTTAATATAGAACATGTACATGTACAATTTCAAACTTGTATAACTTCACTGTCTTTCAACCAAATTTTTTACTATGAACCAAAATTATTGTCTAATAAGTATTAGTTAGACTATATGCACCAGTGGAATACCCGAAATAGTGTAGGTGGGGTGACGAAAAGGACCTTGGTAGAGAAATTGAAGGCTCTTTAGCGCCCCAGTTTTCTCATTCAATATCCTCTAAGTCCCCCACCCGCTACAATATCACTGGTATCACACGAGAGAATATTGTCTAACTGATTTATTGTATGATTACGGCTTTTTCTCCAATTTGTATATTATCAACTCTCATTTCTTCATCTAGATCACATAATTTCCTTTTATGCCTCTTTCCCAGCATCCCACCCTTTCATCCTTTCTAATGTTGCATCATCTGTCAATATACATGTCGCCAGTCATTTTCGACAGCTCACTTGATCATACCTGTCTTTTGTTCAAATCTATAACATTTGCCATTTGTTCATAGCTGTGATGCTGAGAATGACCGTCATTTCATCTGTTAAAGGAAAATTGACTTGAAAGTGCACAAGTTTCTAAAAGTTCAACCCAAATTTTTGCGGGAAATATTGCATTGCTTTATTTGCATATTCAAATTGTGCTTGAATAAGTTTTGCAAAATATTGTCAAGATATGTCAAACTGAACATATGGATGACAATACATTGGTGTATTTCTGATTTAATTTGTGAAGCAATTGTTAAGAAGGTTTAGTAGGGTTGTTTCTTTCTTTTCTTTATCTCGCATTGATTCATTTTTGTCTGTTTGATATTTGATCAGTTTTCAGTGTTCATCATTTCATTTTATTCTCTGTATCGATTTTGAAGAAAAAAAAACTAGTGACTATTTATACTCTGTCTCTCACTGAAAACTTAATTTTTCCTCAAGGTGATTAATTATTTTTTGTTCGCAATTGAAGGTTTTCTTTCATTGTTCTTATTCAGGATGGCATGATAAATAGAAACTGTTGTTAATGTCTACCCTTCATGTTACTTGCTATATGATTCGATTTTGAAAACTCTCTCTCTCATTATGACATAGTAATAGTGATAAAGATCTATTTGACTAGTGTCTGATGTCATTAATCAATATTCCACTTGGTAATGCCTATTTGTAGAATACCAGTTACTGGTACCCCATGCCCAATCGTGGGTTACCAGAATTTAGAACACGGGGAAAGAACTGACAAGAAAGCTGCAATCCGCTCATACAGTAAAGTGATAAAATTGTCAAGAAAAAATAATTAGTCTAAAAATGCTATGCTAATTAGTAGGCACGTTAATATCTGGTTTAGTGATTAATCACTTATTTACTATTACTTAAACAATTTGACAGTGTTCTTCCAGAGGCATTTACCATCGCGGTCCTGAGATGCTATCATATCAGCCAATGATACTTTTGAAATCACCGATATGCTATGCATAAGTGCCAATGTGCTTACTGGTATATGTTTTCCGATACCTTCAAAAATGATTCTGTTAAATAAACATTCTCTAGCCTAATTCCAAGCCCTATCCTACCACTTATTACATATGCAATTAAGATAAGCTGTGACAATTACCAGCTCACTTAGCCGTTATCTTTTGTACATGGCTTAACCCGACTGCCGGTGCACAACCTTTCATGCTGTTTCAGTCTATGTCTTTACATAGGCCTGCAATGATGGAGTCAACGGGGTTGGTTTGATTTCAATAGTAAATTTGTTACGTATTACTTTTCACGTTAGTAAAATTCTTAGTGCTCGTTCAGTAGAATTACACACATCCATCAAAAAGAACATAACCTTACCCAGCGCCCAGCTAGTCCATTATTGAAGATCAACAGCCGCGTTAGCGGATTCAGATTCAGGTAGCGGGATTTCTCCCATGAAGGAACGAAAGATCCTTAGAAATGAAAGTAATGGAATGGGAAACACTGAATTGAATATTTCCTATCCTTGGATAGAAATCTTTTGATCAGATGGAAGTCTTCCATATTCCTAACTTTTGGTTTCTATCTCCTTAGCAACTGTGAGGTGCTGTGGTGGGAGAGTGGGGTCGAGTACCATTCCTAGGGCACTAGTACAATCTATTATCTTGATTTTTTTAAAAAATGTATAGTAGTTGTAGTAGTACTGCTAGTAGTAGTAGTTCTTATTGTTTTTGTAGTTTTTGTTCCGGTTGTTGTCATTGCTGTTTGCCGATACATATGAGAAGTAAAATTTCATGAATGAAAATCGCAATGCCTGTGTTGCTGTTTTATTTACATAGTATTCTCTGAGGAAGAAAAAAAATAGTTTGGTCAATAAAACCAAAAAGTGGGTGTTGCTTATGGAATTTGTCTTTATCTGTCTATTCAGGTAAGAAAGGGAGCAGCTTTTATATTCAGATTTTACCAGTTTGAAAACACTTAAAGGCAATGTTTTGGATTATACCTTAAATTTTATATTTGAAATATTTTCTCAACAATAAGTAACTAGTGCTTAATATGTCGACAGTAGGTAAATAAAACATTTAAAAGTCATACAGCAGGTAAATAAAACACTTAAAAGTCATACAGCAGGTAAATAAAAACACTTAAAAGTCATACAGCAGGTAAATAAAACACTTAAAAGTCATACAGCAGGTAAATAAAACACTTAAAAGTCATACAGCAGGTAAATAAAACACTTAAAAGTCATACAGCAGGTAAATAAAACACTTAAAAGTCATACAGCAGGTAAATAAAAACACTTAAAAGTCATACAGCAGGTAAATAAAACACTTAAAAGTCATACAGCAGGTAAATAAAACACTTAAAAGTCATACAGCAGGTAAATAAAACACTTAAAAGTCATACAGCAGGTAAATAAAACACTTAAAAGTCATACAGCAGGTAAATAAAACACTTAAAAGTCATACAGCAGGTAAATAAAACACTTAAAAGTCATACAGCAGGTAAATAAAACACTTAAAAGTCATACAGCAGGTAAATAAAAACACTTAAAAGTCATACAGCAGGTAAATAAAACATTTAAAAGTCATACAGCAGGTAAATAAAACACTTAAAAGTCATACAGCAGGTAAATAAAACACTTAAAAGTCATACAGCAGGTAAATAAAACACTTAAAAGTCATACAGCAGGTAAATAAAAACACTTAAAAGTCATACAGCAGGTAAATAAAACACTTAAAAGTCATACAGCAGGTAAATAAAACACTTAAAAGTCATACAGCAGGTAAATAAAACACTTAAAAGTCATACAGCAGGTAAATAAAACACTTAAAAGTCATACAGCAGGTAAATAAAAACACTTAAAAGTCATACAGCAGGTAAATAAAACATTTAAAAGTCATACAGCAGGTAAATAAAACACTTAAAAGTCATACAGCAGGTAAATAAAACATTTAAAACTTGTGAACACTATATTTTAGCTCACTGACATTGAAGGAATTAAACCATAATACACATATTGATATGTTCTTAATGGAAACAAATGTGTGTTATATTAGTTATTCTGTCATCATTATTTAACAACACATCACTGTTGTGACCCTTGAAGAATTCGTCCTTGGTAGTTTACTTAAGTAGGAATCAGGAAGCTTTATCTTTTCTTACATCTTTTAATAAACTTTTTGTTTAATTTTTTTCAGACTGTGAAAGGTAGTTTAAAACCATGAACAGGATCAAGAATTAGTCCTACAATATAAGATGTTGACCCTTATATTTATGAGGGTCAATATCTTACTTTGTATGACTAGATCAAGAGTGTGTTGAGAAACAAGGTGTCACAGAGTGTAACTGTCAGCACAGCTAATGTGCATTTTTTAAAACATTTTGTGATGCTACCATGTGCTTATCCAAATGCCATCAAAAATTCATGGGGAGATAACAGCATTATTACTTAAGACGGTTGTCCCTGTACCCCACAAAAAAAGGGGTGGTGAATTTGAGTCTTAATGAAACCTAACTATCCTGTCACATCTCACCTATGCCACCATATTTACACTGAAAGTGCATACTGGGATTAATGTATTTTACATACCCATACTGGGTATCATGACCTACCTTACATGATTTATTTAAATTTGTTTAAAAGCCTTGGGAGGAAGATGCATTGCATGACAAAATGGGTACTACTGTGACCAACTTTTCAAGATTTATTGAACATGATTTTATATGTTATGTATGACCTCAGATTTAAATTCATTTTCATATAGTATCACCAGATTTTCAGTATAGGTGCATCTTGCGGTAAGGGTGTATCCTGCACCAAAAGTGTTTTTTTGTGACCTACTTTCTTAGATTTTCCAAAAAACTGCTTGAAAGATACACACTCATACCACAGAAGTGAGGGTATCTGGTAAGTTCTACTCACAAACAACAACTCCAAGATAGATAGATAGTGTACTTACGAATACATGGTACAGAGGGTATGTTTCACTTCTTTTTCTTCAGGAATTGCAAGTGACCCATGTGGCAATGACCCCTGCAATGAAAACAATGTGCCCCACACAAATCACTCTTGTGAACATGTCTACAACTCCTATGGGTATATCACTGGTTTTAAATGCCACTGCCAACCTGGTTATATCGAAGCTGGAAATTTCTGTGAAGGTAAGACAGGGTTCAATTTCTGAGAAAGCAACTTTTAACAAAGTTGGTAAACTAGGCAACCAGGCAACATACTATTTAAAAATGTCTTTAACTTCAAAAACTTAAAGCCGTGTGGAACATTTTGGGTTTGAGATTATGGTTGTTTCAAGTTTTCTGAGGTTGTATATAAGAAAATGTTTTACATTATAACTGAGTTATTTGAGGCATCACTACACAAATTAAGTTTCTTATATGTTTTCTTCATGTTTCTACATTTTTATGAAATTCATTGCATAGGTTTTAAGTTCAGATGTACCAGACTACTTATGTTAGGCACTTGGATACAACATGTACAAAAATCACCATAGGTTATGTTGCATTTTCTAAAAATAGTTGCATTTGAATGAAATGGCTGGAGTTTTGAATGCCAGTGACCATTCCAGAATTGGCAGATTGAGATCTGTTTGCTTTGTCATCCTAAGCAACAAAAAAAAAAGGCTGAACTCATTGAACATTTTATTGTTTGTTTAGGCTGTAATGTTGGATTCTATTGAATGCAAGTAACATTTTTCACTGGTTAGCAAACCTCCAGAGAAACATTGGAGTAACAATTATTGAATGATTTTATTTTGAGGACTACAGTAGGATGCAATAACAGCTGATTGGCTTAATTAGTGCAGTGATACTTTTAAGTATTTGTGTAATTGATGTTTGAACTTTAATTTAGATTTTACTATAATTTATCAGTAAAACATCCAAAGGGAACAGTTATGTAAAGTTAATGACCATAATTAAAATACCATTGTTGTAAATCTAATAGATCTTTTTGGAATTAATATTTATGACATGTTCATAAGTGAAATCAATACCTATAGATGTTCTCTCATTTTCAAGGACATTGAACATATTATTGGCAAATTATATTTTTTATTGTTATGAAAAAGGCTCATTTTAAATAGGCCATTTAAGATACTGATATCAGAAAATTGTAAACATCCATGAGAGATTAGTATCTCAGCCCCTGGTTTGCATAAATACAGGTAAATATATTTACAAAAATTCAAAGATGGTCTGCTGTTGAATACAGAATAGTTAGCAAAATATGGTGTGACAGACTCTTAGACAACTTTGTGGTTGCTACGACAATGTCTCTCCTTTATTTACATTTCGCTTTAGGCAGAAAGTGGGAAAATTTAAGCAACATAATTGTCTTTTCACAGATAAGAATGAATGTACATCAAAAGACCATATGTGTAACGAAACTTCATCAGTGTGCAAGAATACACTTGGCTCATATAAGTGTGTTTGCAGAACAGGCTATCAGCAGTTGACAGATCTTACTTGCAGAGGTTAGTGAATGGTATCGAGCATGTACATATCAGCAGTTGATAGATCTTACATGCTGAGTTGGGTTAAGATGTGAAACATACATATCAGCACTTGATAGATTTTGCACAGGTGAGTGAAATGTGAAAACATGTAAATATCAGCATGTGACAGATTTTAATTGAAGAGGTAAGCGAATGACATGAACCATCTCTATATCAGCAGTATGGAACATATGATATTGTTTTTATTTTTTGTGTATACTTTTGTAAATTATTTCCAATTTATTAGTAATCATAAGTAAAAATAGTTGTGATTTACAGTTAATTCTTAAGTACAAATGTATGGACAATATTAATAAAAAAAAAGTTTTCTCTACAAAGAAATTAAAGGGGATAAACAATTACAGATAATATTATGTGAGTAATGGTATTCAGTATTTTGGCTGTAAAGATAAAAAAAATACATTAAAATCTGAGGATACATGTATTAAAATAAAGCAATTTCTAGCATTGTGATGCATGCACCTGTTGACACAGAAAGGATAGTTGTCACATTGGTATCCAATGAAACATTGTGTCCTTGTTTTGCAAAACTTTATTTCTAACCCTTTTCTTTCTTGAATGTTTTTTGCTCTCTCCATATCTGTGGAAGAGACATATAGTGTTACATATCCATTCATCCTGTCATGTCACAATTATCATTAATTTTATTTTTGCTCAGTAGCTTTTGACGGACTTTAAGGATCAAAAGTGAATTTTGCATAGGGATTTACATTAAGAAGATCTAGGACAAGTTTGATTTACAGTATTTTGTGACAAGTTTGATTTACATCGTTTTTGGACAAAATTTCTAGAGTTGTTCCATGTTTAACTTGAAACTTTGTCCTTCATTTGCATTATGTTGGTGGGGGCATACCTGTCATATTAATACATCTGTAGTTACTTTTCTGATTCATTATATTTTAAATGAATTACCATCTGCAAAATGGTTTTAAATATTTAGTACTTGTCCAGTCTTCTTGAAAAACTTGTTAAGTTGTAATTCATTTGGGTCAGTGAGAGTCTCAATTCTATAAGACCAAACAAAATATAATGATCTACGCAGTAGAAATCTAACTTGTCACAAACTTTTACACAAGATTGATGGACTCATATGCCTCAGTGCTTCAAAAGACCAATATGGTTTGTACTCGTCCTAGTCTTCAGACCTCTAGTATGTTTTGCAGACTGCTTGCCATGAATTGCACATTAGAAACACATTTAAATAGGAATGATCAGCAAGGTTGTTTGCTACAGAGCAACACTCCACGTATAACATTTTTTAGAGATAAGTACAATATTCTATTGCCATGTTAAATTTATTTGTCTATTTTTTTTCATATCCTCAAATTTCATTAACACTAATAAAATCCATAAAAATTATGAATAATTTTTTCTTTATATACAGAGGACTTTTATTCATATTAGAATTTTGCGAATAACTGTATGTAAGAACCAGGTTAAAACTATAATGAAATATTATTACTTGTGATTATCTCACCCCACCCCCCAAAATAAGAAAAAAATACAAAGTATTAAAAAATTGAAGGCAGTATGGTAATTATCCATCTATGACCATGGATTGTTTTAGGGGTTCTCGTGGGTAAATGAATACTAATATCAATGTAAAATGTTTAAAAATCATGCAGAATTCCCAATTTTAATAATTTACTTCAGAAAGTTTATTCCCCGTAGATCAAATTGTTGTCTGCAGATGATGAGCCCAATCACCTAAGAAAAATTCCTTCTGGCATCCAACCACTGTTTCATAATTTGCACTTGCCAACATATTTTGTAGCTAAAATCTGGGGAACAGAGGGTGAGAAAAAAAGTCTGCTGTGTGCTGTCAAGATGCTAATTAATACTTTATGTGTAACAAGCATATTAGGAGCTTCATTTTGACTAATGGGAATAAATTTCACTTGACAATTTTATTTTTGTGTATGAAAAAGTGTTCAGTACATTTGTACACACATTCTGATTGCAGCATGGGGTTATTAATTGAGTATTGAGATCTGGAAGTTCTTTGCTCGATCCATAGCTGTGGCAAGTATGTTTGTCATCTTTAAGAATTATGGGATGTCTTATACAGTAAATATATAAAAGTTTAAACACTTGCCTTTGATTCCCTGCAGATATCGATGAGTGTTCTCTGGTAACAGTCAACTGTGATGAACCAAGCAAGAGGTCCATCTGCACAAACACTCCAGGCAGCTATACTTGTACATGTGCAGTTGGGTTCTCAGGAAATGGGACTTACTGCATCAGTAAGTTATTATAGGAAGATATTTAAAATTGTGTGTCTTGTTTTGTAAATTTCCAATGTACCATAAAATGCTCAAGTTCTTTAGATGCCCTTTTTCTTCAATGTTTCTTTTTCAAATACAATACCTGATCATAATACTCTGAGGAGGACATCCACTATGTTGCAGATCCAGCCCCCCCCCCCCCAAACTAAAAAGACCCATGTTCTTTTGGCTTGTTTTTGCAGTAAATATATGTAGAAAGGTCATCTGCTTGACAAATTGAGAGTCAGATGAAAGTGGTCTCCAATTGGATAGATGGATTGGTGCCAATTTTCAGTTGCCACTTCGGCTCGTGCCTGAGCAACATGCTTTTTCAAAGTGCCTTGCAAATAACATCCACTTTGTGCCTTTTTACCAGTTTGAGCCATCCTTTAGAGTTTTTCACCTCAGGGAAGTATAATCCACCTGTTTGCTTACTCATGTTTGCTCTTTCAGCATCATAAATATTTTGCACTTCTATTGCCTAACTTCATCATATGATAGGCTAATCTTTGCCATTTTAATTGCCTGCCCTATGGTCTATGGTATTTATAATATATCTTGACCATTTTTGTAAGCTTTATCTAGTAAATGATCTTTGATTCCTAGCAATAGGATGATTTCAGTAATTTTCACTGGCACTGATCTTAATTCATAGTACCCATATTTTACAGTAAGATCAGCATGAAGCTTCACTGGTTTCACTTGTATATAATATTGTTTTGCTGTCTCTAATTACATGTATCAACATGTGTGGACAAGATTAAATGTGGGGAGTGTAAAAGATTCAAGCTGGCAGCAGTTACTCACCCCACCTATTTAAGCTTCATGGCATGTCTTGCAAACCATGCATGTAATGTTTGTTCTCACTGGTCTCAAGTGAGATGGGCAACCATCATGGTCAAGCAGTTGACTTGGTCTTATAAGAGAGCCAAAACATGCACATACAAGGATGCAGATGCCATTAATATTGTCACCTCAGCTACCAACTTCCTCATGAATGAGTCACTAGGGACAGAAAGATCAGCAATTCAATGAAAGATAAGCAATCTCCCTCATTGACCCCACACACATTTTCAGTCCCGCCATTTCCCACAGTGCCATAACCAGGGCATATTGGCAATGAACAGACTACTATGCCAGTATTGACATGGTACAGCGGCCCACATGGACCAGTCCGGTATAACCCATCACATATATAGACCTTGATAGTGGCTGTAGTAATTATTCCATTGATAGCTGGTACCAGTCTTCAGCATCAAACATCAGCCAGCCCAGGATCACATCCACTCCAGCATCAGACATCAACCAGCCCAGGATCACATCCACTCCAGCACTGGCACAGTCTTGACCTTCCCATTCTAGCACCAGGACTGGGTATGGTGATCTGTTTTCCCAATATACCTAGAACCAGTTCTGTCACAGATTCCCAGTGTAATCAGTACTGGATTTGGTGAACCCATCTCTTGAACTGAATGAAATGGAGTCTGTTTGGATACAGATTTCTCCACAAAATTCATAGTCCTATCTTATTGGCTTCATATACAGTCCACATGCATCCCATGTAAATTGGAATCTATATTTCAAATTAGAAATTGTAAAGTCCTAAATGATGACAAAGAATAGTACATTCTTGGTGATATAAACAAGGATTTACTAAATTGCTAATAACTGGACTGATTTTATTGAACCTTTTGAAATGACACAGTTAATTGAGGAACCCACTATAACAGGCATGTGCAACCTAGAGCCCATGACCTGGTTTTATTCGCTTATTTACATCATAGGGTGTGGTCTTAAAAATTGCTTATCCAGTTCACGCCCTGGAGGACGTTGCATACATGTACACTAGAATAACAGCAAATTCAAAAATCCTTTATTGATCATATCTATACTAACACTCCAGGAAATGTTTTTAAAGTTCATGTTCCTAAGATTGGATTGCTATGCCATTTTCCTTACACGAAAAAAAGCACAAAAGTAATAAAAAGCATGTCCACAAAATCAACTTCTTACAGGTTTTTTAAAATTTTTAACAACATCAACTTTCTGAGGACTTAGAACAGATTCTGTGGGATACTGTAGCAATATTTGAAGACACATATGACATATTAGGTACATTGAACAGATTTGTTTTTGAATGTAGTCAATTAACATGAACCATTAAAAATGCATAGAATAAAACATGATCATCAACCAGGCTGGATTACTCCAGAAATCTTGTGTACTATTAAGACAAGAGACTTTAACTTGAAAGCTTCAGCTAGTGAAGAGTATAAACTTCGGAAAAATAAAGTGACACAAATGATTAGAAAGGCAAGAAAGACACTTTATCAAAATGTTATTAATGGCAATAAGAACAACCCTAAAGCTATTTGGAGACTATTCATTGAATTAGGAACTGGAAAATTGAAGAACAAGACTGGTATTCCATCTCTGAACATTGATAGTGTATGCACATGACCCTTTACAAATGACAAATATTTTAATGACTTTTTGTGAATGTGGCCTCTAAGCTTAAAGAATCTAAAATTGTATCAAATCATTCACAGATCAAGGATTTTGTGCTGAAAGGTTATCAGAAGATGATGGTTTGCTTCATACCTGAATGATAGAGTTAAGAAAGTAATATTAAATGGACATGTATCAGAAAATAAAAGAATAAACGGTGGTGTGCCACAAGGATCCATACTCGGACCTCTTTTATTTTTGTTATTTTCATAAAATGATTTTCCCCATAAGATTGGAAATACAGTATGATCAACTAATCTATTTGCTGGTGATATTACTTTCTCTGACTAACACAGCTGCAAATTAAACTGAATTAGAAAATAATCTTCAAATGATATTAAACGGGCTTCAAATGCAGTGTAAGGAGAATGGCATGGTTGTAAATACAGATAAAACAAAAGTTTCATTAATAACAACACAGCAACAAATAAAAAACAAAACAAATTAAAGACAGATGACTTGATCCATTTCAATAATAATGAAAAACTGAAAGTGGTTTTCAAGGACAAAATTCTTGGTATTCTTGTTGACAGTTTACTTTGGTCTGATCGTGTAAGTTTCATTGCAAAGAAAACAAACTCCCATATTTGGCTATTAAGAATGATAAAGCATTTCATTCCAAAACAATACAGTGTTGCTATTTACAAGAACTGAATTCAGCCTCATTTTGACTATTGTAATATTATATTGGAAATATGTCTCGTGTTAATATTAAGAATATATTTTGGTTGTAAGATTGAGCATGTAAGATATAACTAGTTGGGCAAACTGGAAAACTTATAGAGGCAATGAATACTTTAAAAATTCTACCTTTTCAAGAAAGACTTCACCTTAAAAAAGCCAAAAATGATGTTTAAAATTTCTGTTAAGTATGCCCCAGTGTACTTGAGAAATACTTTTCAATGTAAAGAAATCAGCAACACCTCAAACCTTAGAGGAATTACAGCCAAAATCTTCCTAATTCCAAAACCAAAGAAAGAATTATTTTAAAATATTTTTCAGTACTCTGGGACCATTATCTGGAATAATATCCCAAAACAATTAAAGAATCTTGTAGCATATCAACTGTTCAGCACATGTGTATTAAATGGATTAAATCCAAGTCTTAATTAATACCACAAAACATATTTCTTCTCCAGCCACTTTTTGTATATAAATATATATTGGTATGTATAATGCATATATGATCATGCATGATTGCACTCTCTATATCTGTACATATATTTTAGAGGGCTTCAAGGTAGATTAGTTATATTATGTAACTAATTGAGTTACCCTTGTTAAATATTATTATCACATATACTATCCAGTACTGGACCCATGATAGCATCGGGTACCAGCACCAGACTGACAGTTCCATCACCAGTTCCATCTCTATTGTGACCCAGTACTGGCTACATTGACTTTCCATTCCTTGACATCCAGTACCCATCTTAGACCTTTGACAGCACCACACAAAGTGAACACCTGGAGATCACCATGCCTCAACATTAACAGACCCCCAGCCTTATTCATTGTCCTTGTCCACCTGATTCACCAGCTCATTGTCATCTCACTCTTCTGAGTTCAGTGCTCGCAAGCACCATCTTCCTTTTTCAATCTGATGATGCCCAAGGAAGACTCAGCCTTTCCATGCGCCCATTGAAGAAGTCTTCCAGTTTCTGTGTCAGAGTTCTGCCCATCCCTTCTGGCTTTGTTAGTAGCCTCTTACTGAATGTCCACATCTGTTGATCTCTTAACCATGAAATAACAGCTTTCCTTTAAACAGTGAACATTATCTGATTGAGTCTCTGTATTGAAAGGCAATAAGCCTGTCACTTTGTGGAGATGATTCCCATTAAACTTCAACCTGGCTTTCCACAAAATACACTGGTCTTCTAAATTGAAGTACCAGCTGTTAAAAGAGACATCACAGGCCTGGGAATGTCAAAACTTTAGTCAGTTTTCATGGACCAGAAATTCTTTCTTGACATGCAGCATCTGGTTGGCAATGTAGTAGCGATTGGTCATGATGGCTATTTTCAGCAATTTAAGCATTGCCTGGACTCCTCCATTGAGATCCCTGCCAACAGACATGTATATGGCTTGTGTACCCAACAGGGCAACTCAACACTTACTCTCCAGTCCCATAGCTGCTTCTATTGATCTCCAGCTCATGAAAAGAAATTCATTCCTATCTACATCAGTGCTGTTAAAAACCATCTCAAGGCCACCCTTGAGTCACAACTACTGTCTTCCAACATCCTGTTCCATGACCATATTGAGTAGGTCAAGAAGTATGCTGCCTAGAGCCTAGCCCTGTTTTCTAAGAGAACATAGAAGTAGTAGGGGCTCTTGCAGTCTTTAGCAAGGTCCCAGATTTTGTGAGTCACCAATAATAAATGTTGAGTTGACAAGAACTGGTTTCTCCCCAGTTTCTCTCCCCAACATCCTTCCCACAGAAAATGATCCCATACCTTTTACCGAGATCACGGTGGGTGGAAGACTTCAGCACTTTACCACAGAATGGGAAAAACTGCCCTGATGATCAGTCAACCTTGTAAATCATTTAGGTTGGTCTCCAGATTGCACTCAGATGTTCCCAGAGACCCATACAAAGCATACATTCTGCAACAGAAAATAAACAATCTCCTTATGAAAATGTCAATAGTGATTGTTTACAAACTTATCAGGATTGTATTCTAGACATTTCCTAGTACTCAATGCCACTGGCCACCTCCAACAGGTCATGGACCTAAGCTCCTTCAACCAACACATCCAGGCGTTTGCGATGCTGCAGTTTTTCTCAGTCATGTTCAGTAATGAGATTTTGCAGTCAGCTTGGACCTTCTCAAAGATGCATTCCATTCCTTCAGATTCCCGTTCACAGATCTTTCCAGAAGTTTATGAGGTTCACATACAGGGACATTGTGTACCAGTTCAGGGCACTCCCTTTTGGTCTGAATCTCAGTTCCTGGGTCTTCACAAGAATCATAGACAGAGACATGTCAGTCTTTGAACATCAAACTGTCTGGATGACATTCTACAAAAGCATCAGGCAATCAGTCCTTTGTACAAAGGCATGCAATCCCTTGTTTTGCCCTTGCTTCAACTTGAATTCCATGTCAATCCAATCTCATTCGATCCCAACATTTCATTCACCTGGGCTTGAGTTCAAAACGTCATTCATACAAGTTTGTCTCCCTCATAACTGTGCCTTAAAAACCATCTTGGTAGTATCTTCCATTCACTTGGTGAGTCAGATTCAGTGGTGGCACAAGGGGGATTTGGAAAGGGGGCAAATTGCCACTAGGCGCTGGGTGAAGGGGGGTGCCATCGGGAGCTTTTTTTTTGCAGCTGTAACCGGGGCTTAAAAAATGGGGGTGGGGGGGATTGGAGGTTGGCACTGACATAAAAAGTGTTCTCTGTGGCAAAGTAGGGGTGCCACTAAAGTACATTGCACCTGGGCGCCTCAAGCCCTCGTGCCGCCTCTGGTCAGATTTCAGTCCTCAAAATTCTTCGACTATAGGGTGTTCTCCATGTGTCCAAACTGATCTTCTCACTTTGGGCTGTTCATGAGACCTCTGCTACTAATGCTCCTTTCTCAGTGCTGACTAAAACTTTGGCCCTTCTGCCAGATGATCAGAGTTTCAGACTATCCAATGTCCCATCTCAGCCAATGGCAGTACCTCTCTTGGCTTAGAGCAGTTATCCCCTGCATTATCTGCCACCGATGGATGCCAGCACAATTGGCTGGGATGCCCATCTCTTGCTCTCCTGTCAAGAAGTGAATGGGGTTTGGCCCCTTCAGGAGCACTTTCTTGCACTGTCCCAATCTCATTGATTGTGGAAGGAGATCTGGAAAGGGTGTTTACATTCTGTCCTACAATGGGGAACCAAGTGCACAGACCTCTGCCTTCTGGTTTGTGATTTTCAAACAATCCAAATTCAAGTCTGCCACATCACAGGCAGACTAAAGGTCCTAGCACAACTCTCAATCCAGATGAAATCTGTAAACCCACAGGGGATGGTCCATTCACCCTCAGTCTTCAGTCAAATCTACAGCACTATGGTGGACCTCTTTGCAACAAGGTAGAACATCAAGCTCCCAACCTTCATCTTCACCAGTCTGGGATCTGAAAGCCTAGGCAGTCAATGCCCATTGCCTGAACTGTAACGGTCTTGATGCATGCACCTTTTCTGATTCCCAAAGTCTTGCAGAAAACTAGGGAATCCAAGTGCAGACAAATCCTGATTGCTTCCCTCAAGCTGGAAAAATCTTTGATGAATGACATCCTGAATCTAGCAGTGGATATTCCAAGGAAAATCTTTGCCTGCTTTAACAAAAGATGCATGCAGGTTGTCCATCCCAACCCAGAAATGCTGAGCCTGTCTGCATATGTTCACATTCAATAGACCTTCAGAAAGAAATGTTTCTCAAAACATGTTGTGGATATAATTGCTCAGGCAAGAAAGCTTATCAATTTGAATCCTATCTGCATTTGCCTGTCACAGTGGGTCAGTTTCTTTCATGATGCTTTAATTGCTAACAGTAGGCTCCCACTAATGGGAAATCAGTCCTTTGTTTTGAAAGCACTGAGTTCTTCTGGACCCTTCTTCAGGAGGGCATTTGGAAGAACCCCATAAGAGCACTGAAGTGGTACCTAAAGCAGACTAAGCTGATCAGAAGAAAAAAATCTCACTCATCTTACCACTATAGAAGGAAATGATAATATTCCCGCAGCAGCTCTGTCATCCTGGATCCATTGGGTTATTCGCTCAACCTACAAGAAACTAAAAAAGAACGAATTTCTTATGCATATTGGCTCAGGAGGTTAGGGTAGTTGCCACCAGCATAGTGTTTGAGCACAGTTGGTCCCAGGCCAACATCTTTCAAGTCGCGGGATGGAGGTTAGAGGTGACATTCTGCAGCTTATACCCGAGACACCTTTCATCCCAAATGGCTCCATTTAAAAGGCTACCTTCCCAGGTTACTCTATTTCTACTAGATTTGCTTGGAGCAAACAATTCTTCTCATTGAGCATATACTTACCTTACCCCATATCTCACCTGAGACTCGAAGCTGCTTCACATACGTTTGGAGACCAGAACCAGGGCCATCACTAGAGTAAGAGCATCTAACTCTCTCCGCCTCTTATTTATTCTCCTGACATACAACTATCCCTCATTGTAAGGCAGTAGATGGGGCCACTAACTGATGACTACTATATATACTGCTGTATAGTGAGAATAATCGAAAATTGGATGAATGCATGTATGTAGCACAAGTTGCTAAATTTGCACAACAAATGCAACAAAAACGCTTATCGCAGGCCATTGTTTATTGACACATGGATGGCAATAGATCACAGGAAGGATAAGATGTAACTGCATGACCAGTGAGGTGTGTATACAGAGCATAAGTGCCTGACCTGCTGGAGTGGCTTTAGTGCCAGAGGCAATTTTGACTGTCCTGTGTACTGTTGCCAAATACAATAGCTGACACAGATCGATTACAATAATGGCTCATTAGAGACATTGGTAATTTTGGGTGCACTATAGTCTGTTATGAATGCAGTATCTAACATTGAGATGTATACAATCTGAATTAAAGTGGCCAATTAAGAGACAAAGGCAGGTTAAAAAATACATTTTGGTGATATCTAAATTAAGCACAATAGTTATGACAGAAATTATGGAGCTGATGGTGTTGAAAACTGGGTTCCCATGCTACCAGAAAAAGTCCTGTATGTTTGCAAAAATTTGCCAAAGTATGGGGGGAAACCAGGAATTTTCAGCTGCCACTTTAGTACATCAGTTACAGAAAAAAATACGTTATACATTGCGAGTTTGATTTGTTGACTCAAATTATTGGAATTTTAAAAAGTTACAGAGCTCTTCAGTCAGTTGTCGTACGATTGTTGCATAGGACACTTGGGCCTATACAAGTCTTGGTCGGCACCATGTTTAGTAAATTAAATCACAACTATTTTGGTAACTGCATATATGTCCTCTAAGATACATGTCAAAATGATTCTCCCTTTGCATTGAGCAACCAGTAATTGCAGAAAAAAATGTCAACAATGCAAAAAACAAGCGTGCAAAGTATACTGCACAACTTGCAGTTGGGAAAACTGGCTAGGGTACTAGAAACATTACATCGGGAAAGTTTCAAACTATTTTCTATTGTGATAAACTGTTCATGTAATTTCAGTATAATTATATTTCCAAGCATGCAAAGTCACTATTTTTAAACATTATTTTCTTTTACCTATGAAAGTCAAATAAAAATGAAGGTTAACTTTAGAGTTACTAGTACTCAGTTTATTCCTTCTGTCATTTCAATGGGTAGTATTAAAATTTAATACAAAAGCAGTGAATTGCATACATGTATGGAAAGTAGTACATGATCAACGTAGAAGGAAATTGTCTGATCATTTAGCAGTCAGTCAAATTTTATATAAGTTTCTGTCAGTGTATATTTCACTTGTTTTAGTTAACTGCCAAATTTGGAAGAAGATTTTATTGCAACTGTAATGGAACAATTTGTGTATTTTTAAAAGCATGGTGATACACAGGATTGAAATTAGTGTAATCATTTCACCCTTCTATGGGCAAGTGACTACCCATGCTCAGTTGTTTAATTGCTGCAATATCAAATAAAAATAGGATGTCTAAAAACTTCTGATTTCCTTACCAACTTTTTTTTGAAACTTTATTACAAACTTTACAAACACAAAAGTAGTGAAAAAAGGGTGATACTTAGCATCGTGACCTAGTGTGGTGGGTAACATGGCTACCTATCATGCAGAAGAGTGGTGGTTTGAATCTCGTTGTCTCCATTATATTATATATACATGTTAGTGCTAGGAGGTACAGTATTACAACTGTTCCTTTTGAATATGCAAATGAATATACATGTAGTCAGCTCATCAATACTTAGCACCAGACATCAAAAGGAGCAGGGATTAATTTGTCCTTAAGTTAGATAATTGTGATAATCTAGGTTAGTTTTTGATGGGTTCTGACGAAAGACATTTATAATGATTTCTACTCTCTACTTAACATTAAGATTGGCTTAATTAATTTGGCTTACTGAAAAGTACTACAAATTTTTTTTAAAATAATGATTATACATCGAGATCTACATGAAAAACTGGCTTATTGCCTCTTTAAAAATTGTATATACATGTAGAAAATAAAAAAAATAAAAATAAATTTTAATCAGTCCCACCATTCTGATATTTTTATTTTGTAATTCTGTGATGGAAAGTGAGACAAATATTTTCAGTAAAATATCTTCTCAATGAGCCTACTCAAATATGATATGCAAGTGTTAACTTAAAAATAGAAAAGTTAAAAATAAAATAATTACTCAAGCCAAAATTAGTAATGGTACATTTTGAATGTGTATAAAAAAAAAATTCTATACCATGCACACAAATCTTGTGCACATGTACTTCTGTAAAATGGGGTTCTCGGATGAAAATTAACAGTGCAGGTTATTCTTTCAAAGTTTAAACACCCATATCTCCTCAATCAGAAATCCTATTTGAGTGAAATATTTTGCTCTGTCATTTTTTTGCTCTGTCATTTTTTAGAAAAGTACTTTAATATGCAATGATTTTAGATTGGATTGGATGATTTCCCTAAACTTTATTTTTAGGCCATTACAGCAATTTTTCAATTCTTAACACATTTTTTAACTTTTTTGTTGTTGTTGCAAAAAACATGGTGAAAATGATTAAGCTAAAACTACTTCAGATAAACGAATGAAATTTGTATGCATATACATGTATGTAGATTACTACATTAGATTTTCATGCAGCTAAAGCAATATTTCCAATTTGTTCTTAGTGTTTTAATTTTTTGTTGAGGAGAAGTGGGGGCACTTTGAGTTTTAGTATGCATGACTGTAGTGGGGGCTTACATGGTTAGGAACATAAATCTAGATTTTAGATTCTGAAGAGTCATGTAAATGTTCAAAATAGTTTTGTAAATGTGACAGCCATAATTGTTCATATAGTTGTCTTAATTTATGATCATTCAAATTACTATCAGAATTAAAAAGTTAAGAAAACAAAACTCTTTTTGTTGCTTATTCAATTTGTTTTTGTTCCCTACTTGGCAGGAAGCTTTTAAGCTGAGTAGTGAAAGGTAACATATTTATCTGTACAATTTAAATGATGCATATGCACAGTTCTATACTTGTTTCTAGTAATGCATCCTGTGTTTTTGTGCATTATCAAAAGTCTGATTCATGTTGGAACTTAGATGCTAAGGGAGAATCTGATTTTAAAAATGCATTCTTCCTATGCCAAAATATTGATTCTATTCACTTAGAGCCTTTGATCATACTTGAAAATATTAGTTTCATCCAGGCAAGGCTGAATTAATTAAAGGCAGAGCAAGCAGAGCAATTGCTCCAGGGCCCCCACCAGGTGGGGACCTCAACACAGTGAAATAGTGTATGTGTGGGGGGAGAGAGGCACTTTTTGAAATTGCTCCAAGGTATCATACCACCTTAATCCAGTATTGAATATAGGAAAAAAAACTGGAAAAGACTGTTTGTTAAAAAAAATTATACCAACCCTGTGAAAATTATTTTATAAAAAAAAAATTATTGCGTTATAATCCAGGAGACCTGTATTATGGTTGGGTAATACTGTATATTAGAAAAAGAAACTAATTTTTAGAGTCAAATATGTACCTTGATTAATTGGCACCCACTCATAATATTGGCACACCCTTCCAAGCCCTCCCCACAGTTACATCAATGGAATAGTGTGCACATCCTTTTGAGTAGTGACAGCCAACATTCTCCTCACAGCTCATACTCTTTCAGAATATAGTCCAGTATATACTCAAGGGAGGTAACCCACTGTGAAGAGTATGAGCAGTTGATTGACAGGAATTGGCACAATCTATCCATCTGACACCCATTTTGGCAGGCAGATGGCCTTTTAGCACTTCTGCTGTTAAACTGCTGCTAAAATGAACCCCCTAAAATTGTTTACATCTTTTCCTTGCAGGGGGGGGGGGGGGGAAGTGGCAGCACAAGGGTGTAAGGTGCCTGGAGGCAATGTTCTTTAGTGGCACCCCTACTTTGCTACAGAGAACAGTTTTTATGCCATTTGCTAACATCCCTCCTCTCCTAAATATAAGTTTTGTGAAGAATTGCCCTCGTTAACACTAAGGTGAATGTGAAATACTATGAGCATTTCAGCTGCAAAAGAAAAAGCCTCCCGACGGTGCCCCCTTCACCTGGTACCTAGGGGCAATTGTCCCCTCCCTACCCCCCTTGCACCGCCACTGGATGGGGTTGGTAGCTTGGTTGGTGTTGAATTTGTAAGGTAGTGGATGCACCCCCTAACATATTAAGACTAGGTAAGTATTATCAATGAACATTGTTACTCCAAAAATTGATTACCTTGAAATCATTTTGTTTTCAACAAAGAACTGAAGAATTCAGAGTCTTTATGGAGATATTGGATTTCTCTCAGGCATTTTCACCATGTGATAAATGTATCTCTATCAGTAAAAATGTAAAATGGATCCCTGATGTACATAGATGGCTGGCTGGTTGGATAGGTAAGCATATAGTACATAGATTGATTTTTAAAAAATGAGCATTTTAAATGTATAGATCACAGCTTAATGAATCATTGATAAATAGATAGATCAAGACGATTAATAAGTTGATAAATAGATAGATCAAGATGATTAATCAGTTGATAAATAGAGAGATCAAGATGATTAATCAATTAACATTGTTCTTTCACCTGTTATTTGGCAACATATAGGTATCACTTTTCTGTCAGCAGTAGTGACAGCATCGGTGTTGACAGTGTTTAGGTCTCCTCTATTACAGTTTTGTAGAGTCAAATATCATCTACAGTGGTTGCTGTATTCAACTTGTACTTTAGTACAGCATCACTGCAGGCCCAAAATGTATACTCTAATATTCCAGGATTTTTTTCTTGCCTGAATTAGCAGAAATCTACATCTTTATAACAAAGTAAAAAGTTCCAAGTAAAACAGCTTTATTTAAATTCAACATTTGAAGGAAATAACAACAAATGTTAGTTGTATGACTACTGACTCTATAAACTATAAGATAACATACCATAACACATAATTTATGGTACTTGTAAAAGACAGGATTAAGTGATTACAGACACATACAAAATTATCGTACTTGTAAAAGACAGGATTAAGAGATTACAGACACATACAAAGATTAATATACACATTAAGTTTTACAGAAACAATTTTAATGAAGAATGTAACTAAACATAAAAGATATAGATATACAACATGCAAGTACATACATGACTTTCATACAACATACAGTTAAACCAGCATAACATATTTAACACAGCCTTGCATAATTAAACACCACATATTGAATCTAAAGTACATCTTGTAAATCATACATACAAGTATACAAATGAAAAGCACAATCTAAGCTTAAAGCATACAAAATAAAATAATCAGTGCCAGTCAAAGAAAATACAAAATAAAATAATGAAATGAGTGCCAGTCAAAGAAAATACAAAATAAAATAATGAGTGCCAGTCAAAGAAAATACAAAATAAAATAATGCGTGCCAGTCAAAGAAAATACAAAATAAAATAATGAGTGCCAGTCAAAGAAAATACAAAATAAAATAATGAGTGCCAGTCAAAGAAAAGCATACAAAATAAAATAATGAGTGCCAGTCAAAGAAAATACAAAATAAAATAATGAGTGCCAGTCACAGAAAATACAACAAGCTTAACTTGGAGATTGAATTTGATCTTTAAAAGGGAGGAATACTAAATCTAAAAACTATACTAATACATACCAGAAATCTAAAAACTATACTAATACATGCCAGAAATCTAAAAACTATACTAATACATATCAGAAATCTAAAAACTATACTAATACATACCAGAAATCTAAAAACTATACTAATACATACCAGAAATCTAAAAACTATACTAATACATAACAGAAATCTAAAAACTATACTAATACATACCAGAAATCTAAAAACTATACTAATACATACCAGAAATCTAAAAACTATACTAATACATAACAGAAATCTAAAAACTATACTAATACATACCAGAAATCTAAAAACTATACTAATACATAACAGAAATCTAAAAACTATACTAATACATAACAGAAATCTAAAAACTATACTAGTACATACCAGAAATCTTAAATGAACACAAATGCACACTATTAGGAACTGCACATGAATGTACAATAAAGAAACATGCTAAGACACTATTCACAGACATTCAGGAGAACACTGATTTTAATTTCTTCATTGATTGATGAATCTTAGGTATATATTGGTTCCACAGAACTCAGTGTTTCACCTGCAATTCATGCAGTGATGTATCTACCTGTATCTGACTTACACAGAACTTTGACACCAAACTTAAACTAACAGAATCTTAACATTGATGCTGCCATTGCTGATGCTATTGGTAAAGAAATACCTATGTCTTACCATGCTATTGGAAAAGAAATACCTATGTCTTACCATGCTATTAGTAAAGAAATACCTGTCTTACTATGCTACTGGAAAAGAAATACCTATGTCTTACCATGCTATTGGAAAAGAAATACCTATGTCTTACCATGCTATTGGAAAAGAAATACCTATGTCTTACCATGCTATTGGAAAAGAAATACCTATGTCTTATCATGCTATTGGAAAAGAAATACTTATGTCTTATCATGCTATTGCAGGTGAGACAATAAATTCATTGTTGGGCCTATAGATGATGACTTGCTGTATTATCAGAGTTAATACTGATGAGCATGTCCTCAATTTTATTTAACATGATGTCCTACTGTTTTATTGTCATAAAATTTTACAGGGACTGATCATCTTATACCATTCAGTAGCCATCAAATCCTGAGCAGAGCTTACTCAGCATACATCTTTCCCAAGTATGCTGTTCGCATCTACAACTCCATGTGCTTATCTTTCTATGTAAGTATCAAGAGAAACTATCTACTTATACAGACAGCTTTCCAAGGTGAATAAAAATGAGGAAACCAATAGATGATTTAAGATGTGCATATAAATGTTTCATTCAAAGATTCTCTGCAATTGGGTGATTTTACTTGTAAAGTTCAGCCTCTACTTTGGGTTTTGTTCGTCATTAATATTAGTCTTCTTTTCTTTGCCAGACAAAAACTGAAACATTATTCTGCTTTTTTTCAAACATATATGAGCCAGTACATGAGAAAAAAAATAATGTGGCATAAAAATGACATTTTGAGATGTTCATATCTACAGATGGTCGAAACTTTCATCTTTTAAGCGGTACATATTTTAGTGCTGTATTCAGAGTGGAATAGTCACAGCAAATGCACTATATTGTGGCAGTTAGAGAAATTTAATATTATGAACTCAATGACATCAGTAGAAAATCAAATGCATACTATAAATGAAAGAAAATGTTTCTTGATAAACCTGTTAATACTGTGATTAAAATGCTAAATAGTAGCAAATGTTTACCTGTTAATACTGTGATTAAAATGCTAAATAGTAGCAAATGTTTACATTGAACTTGACAAACAATTATATATGCTTTAAGATAGAATCAAGTCACCTTCAGTATGTGATAAAAACAGTAAAAAATAATTTTATTTATATAACAATGATTGATTAATGTTGACATATTTTTTTAGTGTATTAAGTAAATGGATTCTTCATCCAGGTCTTACTCATAATAGATCCATAAAACTTTCCCTGTTCTTATTTAGGTATATTTGTTTCTTGTTCGACTGGGGTTTTTTTTCTGGCCTCAAGATTAATGGATAAACAAAAGATGTTTCTTTAAGAAGTTGTGCCAAAACACCCATGTCTTCCAAGCATTTATTTTTCTCAAGAAGATGACACCTAAATAATTGTGTGTATAATAAAACAATTTCAGTTATTTTTTGCTGAAAACAATTTATAATTTATGAAAATGTAACAGTATCAGATTTGTGTTGAAAGGGAAATATAAGTAAACTAGTGTTGAAGTTTGTTTGGGCATATCAGTTTTTTGTTTTTGTTTGTTTTAATGGCACTTTTAACACATTGGCTATATCATGCAAAGGAAATGGGAACTATGTACCTTTCCCAAGGACACACCAAGGTAGCTAACCTGGGCTGACCCTTGGATTACAAATCCAAAGCTCTACAAACTAAGCTGTCAGTACATTTTAATAATGTACTTATGGAAACATTGCTGTAGTGTTCAATAATTACCAAGAAAGTGTCAACTGATATGATCAAAATAAGAAAAAAGGATCATGCTTTGATTTCTGCAGTATCATCTATGCTCTGAAATTACAATTTAAGTGAATGGTGTTGATATAGGGATATACCCTTTCATGCTTAGAAACCTCATCTTCAGAATTATTTCCAAATGTTCCACTTCCTTTCTGGATGCAGTTCAGTTTCATTGACAGAAAGAGAATTTATTAACCTGATCCACTGTAGTAAATATGACTATTAACAAATAATCATCTGTTAAAATAAATGGCAATAATCCACCAATACATACATAGGTGCCAATGATCTCCACTTCCTTCCCCTTGAATGACTATTATTTATTTATTGGTTTCTTTGTAACTAATAGTGCTTATTATAGAATATTAGTTTTTTTTAAAAAACAAAAACAAAAAACAAACGAGCCTCCTGATCAACTCACTAGTACAGTAGTTTGTAGTTTGCAAATACAGGTAAATGGTGTTCAAGATGTCTAATTACTTTCTCTACATGAAGGAGGCTAAATAATAGTGACTATGTTTACCTATAAAAGCATTGCTGTTTTAATTGCCACATACAGTTAGCATATTGTGTAAGGAAAAGGAGTAATTTAGTAGTCATTTTTACCTGCAGTATACCTAGGTCATGCATAAAAGCCCACTTAATGGATTTTCTTTTATTGGTGAACAAAATTAGGTATAAGTGTTTATTAGATGTTTTGATGAAGTTTATCTCTCTCATTCTCTGAACAAGTTCAAAAACACATCAAAGATGACTTTGAAGTTTTCTTCTACTACTGGGTATTCAGTAAATGTGAAAGTCATGACATTGTGGTAGGTGGGCCTCAATGGAGGCCCACTGTGTCAACTTCCACAAATGAAATCTTAGCCATTCATATTTTTTTTCTTCACACTTTTATTATGCAATTTAAATTCAGCTAAAAAATTATGTTAATTACCTATTAGCATCCATGGTATAATTTTAACACTTTCAAGTATCCATAGAAACAAGGCTAGTTTGATTCTTTATTTACTCATGGCATAGAAATGAAATACTTTAGTGAAGGAGATACATTGGATGACATCACTTCATGACATTATTTCTCATTGACATTGATTTTGCCACATTTTTGGAATTGTCATGGAAGAGACATGCTTAGAGAGGGAAATATTAAAAATTTCATTGGGTAAGTACAACTATGAACTCCACTTGCCCATGTTAACCTTAAAAACAAAGGAAGACCTGTGCAGAAAAACATTCAGTTTCCACAGGTGTATATACCTAACACATATGAAATTAAAAATTCTGTAGATTATGCCTGTTGCTATGTTAACAATTTAAATGGTGATCTATTCGCACCTGTAAAAGCATCTAATGCATACATGTGATTCTACCGGCGGTGGGCCTAAAATACAATTTTAAAGGCCGTCTACCGCACATACCATTTAGTAGTTAAAATCTACCGCTTTTGACAATTAAAAGAATTTTTTTTTTTTTTATAAAAATATTCAAACACGGTATTTTCACGCGTTCTGTCAACACATTAGAGAAACCAGCCAGAACCAGTCTACTGGGGACCGGAAATGTTCCACCAGTACAATGACCGGTGCAATGATGCATTGCATAGTAATAGGATTAGAATTGTTAAAGCAAGCTGCTAATTGATTACCTTATTGTTGGAATTTGAGTTTAGGCCAAATGCAGAATGTTTTTTGAGGTGTTATAATTAATAAATGGATCAAAGGTCATCCATGATGTCTTCTGAGCCTTTGATAAAAATCGGCCAACCCTTGGTGGAGGGGAGATAAAATGAAGAGATCAACAATAAAAAATAATTTCAGCAGACACACTAGGGTAAGTATTTTGATTTTTGTCCTGTTTAATTGGTATTGTATTGTTCCAGATGTTTTAAGAGGATAGCTTTTACATTTTTCGTTCAATTCTAAACATGTGCTTTCTCCCAATGCTAAGAAACACCAGCTAAGAAATATTACAAGTTCAACAGTGCTCGGATATCAGAGTATAAGTGTGGGCAGGTGAGCAGCAAAGGTCCGAGTTTGCATGTGTTTTTCAAATGTATGCATCTTTTGTATGTCATAAACTATTTGAAGTTTTCATGCACATACATTTAGTTCAAGCCCTAGATAAAATATATTCCAAGATAATTAATTTTAAAATTTGGATAAATTATTCATAAAAGCATAAATACATCATGTTTTTTTTTCATTTTTTATTTCAAGTCTAAATCAATCTTTATTTTTTTTTATTTACAGTGGTAAAACGTGCCAAGAGATTTTTGGATCTGAGTCATGAAGAGAAAGAAGCCTTTGAGGATGAGGCTCAGGAATACATCTGAAGTCCAAGTTAGGAACTTCCTCCTCGGGGTGAACATAGCTTGGATGAGTATTGGAGAGTAGTCAGCAACCTTACAAACCCAGCAACAGGAAAACTGAAGTTAGAACTTCTTTGCAGACTGAGCATGGTTGTCCTGTCATTACAATATTCTAATGCTAATACAGAGAGGACATTCTCCCTTCTTCACAAAATACAAAGAGATTCAAGGGGAAATCTGGATGAGAGAACTATTCAAAGCCTGTTAAGTGTGAAGCTTAATGATCACAATGAATGTCATCAGTGGTCACTAGATATTGATCTTGTGAAGGAAACTACAAATGCTATTGGATTTTATAAAAGAAAAATCTTTTTGCAGTGAACTATCAGATAAACAAATGTTCCTTTTTCATTATTCGACTGTATATTGACTCATAATAAGTAATTATTATTGTAACATTTTCCATTAGAATCCGAATCTGATTCATGTTCAGATTTGCTATTTTATTATAGTATGAAGAGAATACATATTATGACACAAGAAAGCACTTGTTTTGTTTTCCATCCCCTTGAAACGTAAACTTTATGCCGATAAAAATCTACTGGTTTAGAGGCCAATCTACTGATCAAAATTTGCAAATCTACTGGTTTGAAATCCTAGTTCTGTCACATGTATGCTCATGTCATGTGACAAAAACATAGAGTCTAAATTATATTTTTTTGCTAACCTGGTCGTAAAGCCAAATGAACTGATAGTATGGCCATGCATCCATAGTGAATTGTGTGTCCATCAACAATTGCTTGTTACATGTACCACTTAGAAATAAATATTTTTGATCTGATTACAATCAAACTTGGAACATGAGTTTCTATCTTGAGGTGATCTTTCATCTGATTGGTTAAACATGTTACCACATTGGAGGTCCCATTTCTGATCTGATTTTGATCAAACTTGGAATAGAGGCTTATATCATTATGGTCTTCAATAAAGAACAAGTTCCATGCATACTAATAAGGTGTTTATGCATCTGATTGGCTGGGTTTGTTACTACTCTGGAGGCCACATTTCTGATCCAGTTTTGATGATACTTGGAATATATGCTTATTTCATTAGGATTTTTGATGAGTTCGATAATGCTGGAGATCCACATATACAAATTAGGTGATCTTGCATCTGTTGGGATGAGCTTGTAATGCCTCCGGAAGCCATATTTTTGATCTGATTTTGATGAAACTTGAAATATGTGCTTTTATCATCAAGATCATGCATGACTTCAATAATGAGCAAGATCCATGCATATTAATGAGGTGATCTTGCATGTGATTGTCCAGCCTTGTTACCACTAAGGGGCCAAATTTCTGATCCACTTTTGATTAAAAGTTGGAATATATGCTTATATCATTAAGATCTCAAATAAGTTTAATAATGAGTGTGATCCATGCATATTAATGAGGTGATCTTGCATCTGATTGTCTGAGCTTGTTACCACTCTAGAGGCTGTATTTCTGATAAGATTTGGTCAAACTTGGAATATACACTTGTATCATGAAGATCTTGTACAACTTCGATAATGAGCAAGATGCACACATATTAATGAGTTTATCTTGCAATCTGATTGGCTGAATTTGTTGCCACTCTGGAAGCGATATTTCTGATCCCATTTTGGTAAAACTTGAAATATGGGATTGTATCATCAAGATCTTGGATGGGTTTGATAATGAGTGTGATCCATGCATATGATGATGCAATCTTGGATTTGTTCGGTTGAATTTGTTACAGCTCTGGAAGCTTTAATGTGATCTGATTATTATCAGACTTGGAATATATGCTTATATCATCAAGATCTTGGATGGGTTTGATAATGATTGTTAGATCCCTTTCCTAAAAGCCAGAGGTTTTTGAGAACAGCTTCTATTAGTTCATTGTGCTGACATTGATCAATTTGTTTGAAATGGAAGATGTATATAAAATATGCATGAACTTGGTCTAATTTTGAATTGATTTAACATGATTGTTTCAGTGTAATTGGAAGAAATGCTGTAGTTTAGCATCAAATTTCCAAAATTATCTCATATCTGTACACTTTTCCCCAATGAACTCTTACCTTTAGAGCTCTTCAATAAGTGAAGAGCACAATTAGTTCGAACATGTTTACACAGATATATCTACTCAAACAATGTAGATTTTCTTGTTACTGTATATTTGAAGGCATAAAAAAGTCAATATGCATGTATTTTTCCCATTCTTGTGTCCATCAGACCATTATACCTGGCATAATGCACTGGCAGTTCAGGGTCTAAGTCTTTGTTCTACTGATTAGTCCCTACAAACTGCAAGGACCCAGATCTGCTGGCGCATTATGCAATGGCAGATCTAGGGCTATGCAGTTTGCAGTCGGTATTGGCTTATACACGAGTATATATGATATGATCTGTTCATACTATGAAGAGAGAGAGTCAAGAAGAAGAAAACTGAATAAAATATGGAAAATGCATCTTATATAGGGGCAAATATATATATGGGAAAAGAAAGTTGTTCCAAAGCTGAGATCACCAGTGGTGATATTGCTTTTATTGTCAAAGTGGTGATACAACTTTTATAGCCACTATGGCAATATCAGTCTTTCTCACTGATAAATTTCAATATGTCATTATTAAATGTATAATAAATATCAATTTAGATACTGTAGCGGAACTCACTCAGCTACACTACCCCGAATCTCGCTTTCTCTGGTTCTTTGGGATAGGTCTATATATTGGAGTGATACCCCGCTGTATCTGTCTGAGGACTGGCACTCCAGAATGTGACAGATGTCTGCCCCAGCGGGATATCGTCATATTCCTGGCTCCTTCTTGATGCCGGGTCGCTAACTAGGTCATTGACTGGATCGCAGTCTAAGTCATCATCAGAGTCATCGATCGGGTCGTAGGAAGGGTCGTTGACTGGGTCGTCTTTCGGGTCACTGACTAGGTCGTCTCCTGGGTCACTGACTTGTTCGTCTTCCGGGTTACCGACTAGGTTGTCTCCTTGATTGCCGACTGGGTGGCAGTCAGGGTTGCCGACTGGGTCATCTTCATCTCCTGGGTCACTGGCCGGGTTGCCAACTGGGTTGTCTCCTGGATTGCCGACTGGGTCACAGTCAGGGTTGTCGACTGGGTCACAGTTGGGATCGTCGACTGGGTCGTCTCCTGTGTCGACAACTGGGTTGAAGTTGGGGTCATCGACTGGGTCGCAGTAGGGGTCATTGACTGGGTCATCTCCTGGGTCGACAACTGGGTTGCAGTCAAGGTTGTCAACTGGGTTGCAGTAGGGGTCGTCAACTGGGTTGTCTCCTGTGTCACCGACTGGGTCGCAGTCAGGGTCATCTCTCCTTCTTGATCGACAGAGAGATGAACAAAGACGTAATAAAGAGAGATTCTGGATCCTCAGTTATAATCTGTATTCCTGAGAAGTTGTAATAACAAGATTCCCATGCTCTTTGAATGGGCCTTTTTGCTCCTCTACTCAGGTTGACAAAAGACCTTCCTCTCCTTTTAGAATTCCCCGGTCTTGCCTTTTCCTGTTTGGCGAACTATGGCCAAATGTACTTGTTCCAGTGGGGTGGCTATACTGCTTCGCTCAAAGGGATGTCTTCAGGCTACATCACACCATACCACACCACCATCACAACCACAGTTGGCTCGTATATATACCCAACAGGCGGGATCACGTGACCAAAAACTAAGATGCTAGATGGAGCTACAAAACCCGCTAACCTTTTAAAATCAAAACTTGAGCTTTAACGAAACAAAATTACTGTCCATGTGTTTTCTCATTACAATACCATATATATAATGCACACCCCAACTGTAAACAGTATAGGTGTGGATAGGTTCTATGCTGCATCTACTCTTTGTGGTTTCATGCAAACTGTGTAAACAACCCTGATCTGCTGGCACATTATACAATGGTTTATCTAAGTACATGTACGCTGTTTGCCAGTCTGATTAAAATTCAGATCTCAGACAGAACAGACATGTGTCAGGCACCGATAAAAGTTAATATTCGGGTGAACTTTGGAATTCAAAGTCCACTTATTTTAGTAACCTAATAGATAAATCATTGCATTTTGTGCTTGGGAGAATTATTGGTGGTAATGGTATGTTCCAAGTGACATTTCTTATTTTCATAAATATTAAAACTGTAATTTGATTTGTGTCCATCTGACCTTATTATCAGTAGATCTGTATTGAGTTTGCAATAAAATGTGCATTATACCTGGAAATTATGGTACCCAATGCTCTTTCTCTTGTATACTTTTTAGATAACAAGGAGTGGTCTCCTTCTCTGCACAGGCATTTCACAATCAGGACAAAGCAGAGGTATAAGGAAGGGTTATTCCAACCCTTCAGCATCATTAGATGTTTCATCAGACACACAGGTCAAGGCTTTACTGGCAACCTGGTGGGCTAACATGGAACCATCTTCTAAAATTGTAAGTATTTAAAACTGGGCAAGAAAGGAACTTTCAAGTCATTTTACCCTTGCAAAAAAAATACATTCTTCAAAACTTACATGAAAACGATAAATGAATGGCTTGTTTTTGTTACATTTGTGATTGTATGGGGAGGCATAGCGGTATCACTGTTAAGATTCTATGTACACCACTCATTATTCTACACATGGATAACTCAGGAATGTCTTTATAACATGATAAGATCTATGGAAAACCATCCTTTTTTAAGGTTCATAAAAGAATGAACGAAATTTATGATGAAAAATACTATTTTGCCAACAAGCGAATCATACTGATTAACCAGTATTCACAACAGTGTCTTACCTGAATCAGTTTCAACTTTTAAACTCTGAGTCAAGACAGTGTACACACTTTATTATGATCATAAGTAGATGAGCTCAATTAAGGCAATTTTAAAACTCTTTAGTCTTAGAATTTTTTGTCAAAAACCTTGTTTTTATCAGACTTAAAGTTTCACTTTGTTTCTTTCAAAACATGAACCATATTTGGTGATCACAACTAAATGCAATTGGAACATAAATAAATTTATTATGTCATCAGTTTGTCTCCTATTTACTACACCAGGAAGAAATTGTTTCTTTGAATTGAACAATTATGGAGATTACTCTTTGTTTACAGATGCTTGAACATGACATGGGTATGGAACACTATAATTGCAAGTTCCCTCTCTTGTCATTTCCATAATATTTACAGCCCCCCCCCCCCTTCCAATCAACTACCAATCCCATCTGCTATGGCCCAGATATTTCTGTGCAGGAAAACTAGTAATGATTGAGAGAGGTCATAAAATAAAGAACACACATGCTGCTAGGGTCTACAGTGCAGTTATTAATTGCTCTGATGTGTTAGCAGACATTTTAATTATATTTTACAATATTTTTCTGGTTTTCTTATCTTTCATTTTTATTTATCTTCCATTATAATTTTTATTTATTAAAGTTGCTTTTTTGTACAGAAAGGGTCTATTAGCATTGGATTTCAATAATATGTAACAGATTTTGGGTTGATTTATTAAAAATACAATACTCCCTCATTATAATCCCCTAAATGGGAGCCATAGAGCATATTGCCTGTTAGTGAGACAACCTTATATAAAGTACATGATAATATAATTTTACTACCAATTTTAATGAAATGGGATCCATGACCATACTCACCTTATAACAGGAACTGTTACTCAGAGTGTCTCAAACTGCTGGATTGTCCAGTGTTTGATGAATTTACTTTCTGTCTCCTGGATTCTAGGTTTGACTTACAATGCCTCAAACTGCAAGAGATAATAGTGTCCTATCCATACTTGGGGTGTTTTCTTGTATACTTGGACCTGTTTTCACTACTTCTGTGACAGTAGAAGCTGGTGGGCCAGGAATTCTCTCTGTCAAGTTTGACTTGAAAAATTATGTGATTGCTTGAATGGATCTCCTAATGCACTCATACTAAAAAAATTAATGATACCCCCAGTCTGCATTTAAAACCACTACTGCTACATATACCACCTGTCACATTGCCAGTGAGAATACTTGAAAAAATTGCTAGAATCAGTTACTCAGTTTGAAGTAACCAGGATTTCAAACCAGTAGATTTTAAAAATTTGATCAGTAGATTGGCTTCTAAACCAGTAGATTTTACGTGTTTTAAGGGGATTGAAAACATAAGTCCATTTTTGTTATAATATGTATTCTTTTGAACCTGAATCTGATTCAGATTCTGATTGAAAATGTTACAGTAATAATATGAGTCAGTATATTGTCAATTAAATGAAAAAGGAAGAGTTGTTTATCCTATAGTTCACTGCAAAGTTTTATTTATATATAAAATCCAGTAGCATTTTTAACTTCCTTCACAAGAACACTGTCAAGTGACCACTGATGACATTCATTGTGCTTATTCAGCTTCACACTTAACGGGCTCTCAATAGTTCTCTGATTCAGATTTTCACTTGAATCACTTTGTATTTTGTGAAGAATATAGAATGTACTCTCTATATCAGCATTAGAATGAGTCAAGGACAGGACAACCATGCTCAGCCTGCAAAGAAGTTATAACTTCAGTTTCCTGTTGCTGGGTTTGTAAGGTTGCTGACTGCTCTTCAATACTCCTCCAAGCTTTGTTCACCCCGAGAAGGAAGTTCCTGTTGAACTTAGGATATATTCCTGAGCCTCATCGTAAACGGCTTCTATCTCTTCATAGCTCAGATCCAAAAATCTGTTGGCAAGTTTCACCACTGTAAATTTTAAAAAATAAAGATTCATTTAGACTTGAAATAAGCATTGAAAAAATACATAATATATTTATGCTTTTATGAATAATTTATCCCAACTTTAAAATTAATTATCTTGTTATATATTGTTAACTGATATATTTGATCTAGGACTTGAATTTAATTTATGTGCATGAAAACTTCAAAGAGTTTATGAAATACAAAGATGCGTAACCTTTGAAACACATCATGCAAATTCAGGACCTGTGCTACTTGCTTGCACACACTTAAACTCTGATATCCAAGCACTGTTGAACTTGTAATAAATCTTAGCCGGTGGTTTCTTAGCATTGGCAAAAATCACACGTTTTGGTCTTTTGACATGAATTGAAAAAAAAATGTAAGAGCTGTCCTTAAATATTCCTCTTAATACATCTTGAACAATACAATAACTATTAAACAAGACAAAAAATCAAAATACTTACTAATAGTCTAGTGTGCTGAAATAATTTCTTATGGTCGGTCTCTACATTTTATTTCCTCCGCCAGAGGTCAGCCGATTTTCATCAAAGGCTCAGACAACATCATGGACCACCTTTTAATCCCTTTATTACTTATAACACCTAAAAAACATCCTGGATTTGGCCTTAAACTCCCAAAATTACAACAATAAGGTAATCAATTAACAGCTTGCTGTGTACACTTGTTAGCTGTTCTTTAACAATTCTAATCCTATTACTCTGTCACACATCATCGCACTGGTCATTGTACTGGTGGAACATTTCCGATCCCCATTAGACTAGTTCTGGCTGGTTTCTCTAATCTGTTGACAGAACATGTCAAAATACAGTGATGGGTTTTATTTACTCATTTTTTTACCAAAAAAAATCTTTTAATTTTCAAAAGCGGTAGATTTTGACTATAAAATGGTATGTGCAGTAGACGGCCTTTAAAATGGTATTTTTGGACTACCGCCAGTAGAATCACTTATATGAGTAACTGTAAGCAAAGATAAATTTGAATTACGGCTGTGCATCAATATGTGGGAACCCTATACAAATCACCTTGTCCGTCAGTCCATCAATGCACACTTCTTGTTGCCAGCATTTTAATGCAACCTTTATACATAATTGGATGATATTTGGTAGGTGAATTGTCCATTACATATATATATGCCTTTAAAAGGTTTCATCTTTTCAGGTCCAAGTTTGATGGAGTTATTGCCTATTCTCCATCAGCATTATATCTCTGCTATGGTATATCCTTGTAAACAATACAGCTCAAAAATTATTCAAAATATATTGATGCAGTTTGATGTGTACATTGTTTCTAGACCAAGATGTGTCTGATATGAATTTTGTCTCTAGACCTAGATGTGTCTCATATGAGTTTTGTCTCTAGACCTAGATGTGTCTCATATGAGTTTTGTCTCATCAGCACCATTTATAGATAAATGAACCTTGACAACTAACATTTTATCTTCACATTTGGATGTTGCTTGTAACCGACATAGCCCAAGAACCTTTAAACATTTTTCTTATGCAATTTGGTGTGAACATTGTCTCATAGTTATTATGTACTATCATATTGATGAGATCTTCAATGAATTGAATTTCTAGCATTCTGTGTTATCATTTAGAAGAGTTATGGACACCCGAATGCCCATCTTCACCAAACTTTGGTCTTCCAAAGGAAATTCTTCCATTGAAGGCCCTTCTGAGCAAATTGTATAGAGTGGGGTTCTTTATGATGCGCCCATCACTACTAGCTCTAGAGTGCAGTAGATTTTTTAGGAAACCCAAAATAATGTATACAATTAAAGGGCTTTCATGCAAACTCTGGTAGGCATATCACTGGGGACTAGAAACTTGTTCATGGAACATTAATGCCCTGTCTCAGTGACCTACATGCCAAACCTACTTGGACTGACAGACATGCATATGGAAGGATGGATAGGTTTAATACTATATGCATCATCCGCATTTCATGGTGGGACATAGAAAAATCAAGACATTCCAACTATCATTTCAGAGCAGTCCAGCAGCTGGTGTGTATTACAAGATTTTCCGTTCTGAGATAACAGGAGATGCATCAATGTTAGATCAGATGACAAACCTGGTCAAGTCATCGCTGAATATATCAGAAGTGGAGAATTTCACAGCCCAGTTTGTCATGGTGGCCACATGGAATAAATTGAAGATTACAGACTCCACAGATAACACAATGGTAACACAAATATAATTTATTACACATACATGTTAGATCTCCAGCATGTGCTGGAGTCTCCCTCATTTTTAACTTACCACCAATATATCCCACTGTCAGGCACACCCAGCATGTGCTGGAGTCTCCCTCATTTTTAACTTACCACCAATATATCCCACTGTCAGGCACACCCAGCATACCAAATCTTTTAAATTGTCAGTGATGAGGGAGCCTGCATTATATTGTCATGTAAAAATGACAACAGCGGATGGTACAGTATGCAACTTAGGCCAGAGGCTCAAACCTCCACCATAAGCTGTACCTTTTTATCTTCTATTCATTTTTACACTGCACGTTATTGTGGGTTCCCTTCGTCCTTTAGTTTACCCTTCCTCATTGACAATTTAAGCAATTTGGTATAAAGGTTGTGTTAGGGAGACAATATCTCCAGCATTTTAAACATGGGAACAAAGAATGTTTACCAGCAAGGATCTCGTGTTTATGGCATATATGTTTGAGATAACAAAAATGTATTAACCTTATTTAAAGACACCTTCAACCCACATCTGTCTTTTGAATGATTAAAAAATGGAGATAAGGTTATTTTACAATTGTAGCATTATGAACGATATCTTGTATTTTTATAAGAATATATTTTATAATAATTATAATTTAATGAGTAAATTTGATGTGGTGAAAAATCTCCATCCTTGTGCTCTTGGAGTTATCACAGTTATGGTAATGATGTTTAAACTAGCATGATAGGAACCAAGTGGATCAGGACTGATAATTCATGTGGGTGGAAGGATAGAGGTGCCTCTATTACCATAGGGAACAAATTTACATCAAAAATACTTTTAATGACAAACCACAGAAAACAAAATTTTACACAATTTGAAAAAGGAACTATTAAAGGTCAGAATCAATTGATTGCCAGTTTGTATTATAGTAGCACAACAAACTATGGGCTTTTAAAAATTGAGTAGTGTATATAATAATACAGTATTTTCATTAGATACATAAGATTGAAGGATAAATAGAGTCCCTCAAAGATATCCAAATTACTGTAAATCATAATAATTTAGTGTCATTACATTTGTGGAAAGTCAGGTGATTCAAAATTTTGGCCCATACATACACTTTTAAGACAAATTGTGCATAACTGGTTATACACTTTTAAGACAAATTGTGCATTACTGGTTATAGACCAGAAGAATTTATGGATGGGCCAGTTGTCTGTAAAGCTTCCATCCAGCTAACAGCATCTGTCTGTTAGCAAAAGCTTGTTGGATATCAATTGTCCTATATTACTGAGAGGATTACCATGAAACTTTACAGTAGACATCTTGAAAATGGTCCCCCATCCAAGCATACTTTAGTTGTGATGGATGGGGGGCATTATTGGAGTAAGCCGGAGGCTGAGCATGTATAAATTAACATTTTCACCCTAATTCTTGCTTGAGAGGTGCTCTTTAAAGATCAATAAAACCACGTGACACCTGCAATACAAAAGCCGTTGTGTTCATAGACCACGTCGTATTTTAAAACCCGCTTTTGTTGTATCTAAGAAATAAGAATCGGGTGGGAAACATTGTCAGTGGGAGGGTTTATACATGCTCAGCCTCTGGCTTACTCCAATAATGCCCCCCATCCATCACAACTAAAGTATGCTTGGATGGGGGACCATTATTTTCGTAAGCCTTTGGCCTCACATGTATAAATTAGCATGTTTAAAGGACAACAAAAACCCACTAAAATCAACTACTGTCACTTTATATGTAAACCACTTGTACAAAATTTCTTATTTAATTTATATACAGTAAGTAATTTATTTATGTATTATTATTATTATTATTATTATTATTAAGATAAAATTCTTGGATAATGTCCAATCTGCCATTTTAAGAATTCCCCAAAGGAAACATCATCCCCTATATGTAGGTGATGTCAGTAATGACTGATATGAATGGCCTTTAAATATTGGATATCAATTCCCAACATTCGTAGCACTGCTTTCAACTACATATTAACATGGTACTTGTATCCACTTGAAAGTGCGGAAAAAAAAAAAAAATCAACTAAGACTCTGAGTTCTATTGAGATAATGTAAAAGTGTGTAAACCAAAGTCTTTCCTCAAAAACAATTTGGGGTTTTCAAACCGTAGCTCCTCTCCTGCCTGCAACTTTCGAGTAAAGTTGGAAACTAAACTGCATACCAATGCTTTTTGGACTAATAAAAGCGCTCTTCCCTCCACAGGTCGGAGCTCCGTTGCATGTATTAGCTCTAGAATTACCACAGTTATCCAATTAGGATTGTACGATCTAAGGAACCATAACTGATTTAATGAGCCATTTGCAGTTTCACTAGGTGAAAGTATGTACTTACACATGCATGGTTTAATCTTTAAGACAATCATATGACTACTGGCAGGAGCAACCAGATAGCTTACCCGTTATACCGACGGTAAGCAACCGACAGGGGATTGATACATGCATATTATGAATATTCATATAAATCAATGTTTGTGCCCTTGTTGTTGCAGAGAATATTAAAATGTCCAGTTTTCAAATACAGCACGTTAAACTCTACATTTTGTAGAAGAAACAAATTAAAACTTTACCACATGACCAACTTCTCAAGTAAAAGCATACTTTGCTTGATGTATATTCATAATAACAATACCTTTCATGAACCTTGAACTAAGAGCAAATGTGAACACCAGTTCTGACCTAATTATTTTAATGTTTGTATCCACATGGACTTTAAAAACCTGTATTATTTACCAATCATTACAAGATAACTAAGTATGTCATAACTGTTTCTTCAGACACATTTTAAGGACTGCTCCACCCCCAAACAGAACACTAAAAAGTTTCAGTTACACCATGCAAGGTAATACTGCATTTTTGTGTCTTTCCCTCTTGAGATGCAGTCGAGATCGACAGCTTTTGCAGAAAGTCTTATACTTTGGAAGTTTGTCCCAATTCAACCACCTATTAGCTGCAGATTTTTCTTCTGAGGGAGAGTCTCTCCGAAATGCAGGAGTATTAGCAGGATGTTGTGTCGTGGCAAAAATAAAAACTACAATCCACAATGAAAGGAGTGCCAGATTGAGATGGCCAATATGGGATTATCAAAAGAGCTTCAACAGCTTTTTCGCTCATGACCTTATTCATAATTTTCCTTACTAAGTGGAAATGAGGAATTTGTATGACCCAAACTCATCCCAGCTATGAGAAAAAGCATCTCAAAATAATTGCTCCAGGTTCTGGATTCTATAAAGCAAATTTATCAGTTTGAAAATTTAGAAGCTAAATTTTTCTATTCAACATCCACTCTGTAGATTTTAAAATATTCCCAGAGTAAAAATCAGTACGAGTATCATCTACTCATTGTAAACAGATGGTTGAAAAGTATACATCTCTTTCAAGGAATTGACCATTACCAATAAGATTTAGGAAGATCATTCATGAATAAGTGATAAATCCACTGAGTTAATTCTCCGAGACAGAATAAAGTGTGCCCTCTTGTACCTAATCATAAAACCCAGATAAAACCTTTTCCAGCATCAAATTTTCTCAGCCTAAACTGGGGAATATTGATGTTGATGATGTCATCAAGGTAACAGGAACAACAAATACCCCATTGTATGAACTATAAATATGGTAGTTTCAAATTTGGTAATGACCCTCTGTGCACTAGAAACCCCAAGGTTAAACAACCAAATTTATAATGTATTATCGTATCACATTCAACCTAAACTGCTACATTTATATACACATTTTTGAAAAAGTTTTTAATTTTGTCAAATTCAGTCTTATAAATCTTGTAAAATCAAATTAGCTGATATTGGCCACTACCATGCCTCAAAGACATGTACATATTTACCCATGCATGAACTTACCTGTCAATTTTTTTAATTTTTTTTTCTCTCTCTGGCAATGAGGTTAATTCATGTGGCCAAATTGTTTGGGATTATTTTACGAGTAAAATCTGTTAAACCCTTTGCACCTTTCGTGCCTGTTGGGGCCAATGCCAGTAAAATTATTTGCATTATCATATCACCGGAAACTAAGTCTGGTACCACATTCTTTATTTATTGACTGTGAGGTTACAACTTTTGTGTTTTTATAAGTTAATCAAGTTTGACTATGGGCAAAATTACAGCTCTAACAAACTGTTGACTGTCACAAAGTTATTGTCAGCATGATTTTTGTTTAATACCCTCCATACCTATGGGTTAATATTGGGGTTCCATTTCATTGCCACACTGGCCATGTTATATTTGTCCCGTTTGACTGTATATGCACTGTAAGGTTGCAGTGTTGATCAGCCAAGTCAAAGACTATTTTTTTTTCTTTCCAGTCAGCACTTTTAGCACGTTATATTGACTGTATCATACCCAGCAAAAGGGGAGTTGAGTGCTTGTAAAGCATGAACAAATCCATTACACCAGTTATGATCAATATCACGTGTAGAACAAATTTCCCAGTACAATTTTGTATCCAACTGGTTTCATTCAGAATTCCAGGTCACAAGTATCACTCTCTACAACATGTGCTATACATTTTTGGGCAAATACCCAATAATGCACGCAAAGGTGCTATATTTCCAGGTCTCATTTATTCAATTCAATAAAATTCAGTCATTCCGACATTTTTTCGGTTGCTAAGCTTAAGCCAACCTTATTATCGACAGGCTCTTTTCAGTGCCTCAATTGTTTGTCAACAACCGACGTGACTTTGGGTGCGTGCTTTGTTCTTTCTCCCGGAGGATATGTCCATTTTAGCAACAATTCCAGGAATATTCAATATTGAACCTCACAAAGTCTGACATCTACGAGTCAGATGGGTTAAGTGACGTTTAGCACATCCTTGTCGGCAACCATAACTTTTTTCACAAGTCTACTGTATAACTGTACCAAGGCATGGTATAAATTGACCTAAACAGTGTTCGAAGATCGGCTGCTTTAGTAAAAGTATCAACAATATAATCAACAGTATCAACAATATAATACGCAGCAAGTTTATCATTTATTTATTTTAAAACAAAACTTGACAAAATACCAACCATGCGGTTGAAAATCTCAGCATACTCGGCATACTTACCACCTCTTGTAAGCGCAAAGTGAAATATGTCATGGTCTATGAACAGAATGGCTTTTGTATTGCAGGTGTCACATGGTTTTATTGATCTTTAAAGAGCGCCGCTCAAGCAAGCATTAGGGTGAAAATGCTAATTTATACATGTGAGGCCAAAGGCTTATGAAAAATAATATTGTTATTGCTACTCCTCCTGAATGGATGGTCATATATTGATACAGTAGAACTGTCTTGAAAGACCACCCCTTCTGCCACAAAATAATGGTCTCTCATAACAGGTCATAACACTATGTAATCAATAAATCTGTGTGTGGAGATCCTGGTCTCTCATAGCAGTGGTCGCTCAAGACAGGTAGCCATCTTGAAAATCTTATTGCTACCCCTTCACTAAAAGAATTCTTACAATGCCTAATTGGTTCTAAATGAAAATGATATCCAATAGGGTCACCATGGCAGCCATCTTGAATTTTTTTTTGTTATTGCCTCTCCTTCTAAACTGACGGTTATGTCAACATCAGATTTCCACTGAAAGACATCTTGTTATGTGTATAATGAATGAAAATTGTGCCATTCTGACATCCAATATGGCTGCCACAGTGGCCATCTTGAAAATCATGTTGTGGCTACTTCTCTTGAATAGATGGTTATATCAGCATGAGACTTTTACTGAGAGACTTGTTATGATGTCTAGCTGGTTCTTAATGAAACTGGGTGAGCCACAGTAGCACAGTTGGTAGATTGTCGAACTTGTAATCCAAGGGTCATGGGTTCATTACCCACCCTGGCAAGTCTGGGTCAGCTGCCTCAGTGTGTCCTTGGGAAAGGCACTTAGCTACCATTTCCTTGACATGATATAGCCAATAATGTGTTAAAAGTGCAGTTAAAATCAGCAAAGCAAACTAACAAACAAACTTAATGATAATGGTGCCTCTTGTACATGGCCACCACAGAGATCATGTTGAAAATCTTGTTACCATTACACCTCCATCATATTGACATAGGGTTTTCAATAAAAGACTTTTTTAAGATGTTTAATTGATCCTAAATGAAAATGAACATCCAATATGGCCACAACAGTGGCCATCTTTAAAATCTTGTTATTGTCTCTACTCAATGAATGCTCATATCAACAGTGAATTTTCACTGAAAGACTTATGATCTCTAGCTGTTCCTAAATGAAAATAGTGCTAATTTAACATCCAATATGGCTACCACAATGGCCATCTCAAAAATCTTATTATTGCTACTTTTCCTGATTAGATAATCATATAGACATGGGATTTTCACTAATAGAATTTTTATTATATCTACTGGTACTAGATGAAAATGGTGCTGTATGCAACCATTTTGCCCTGGAACATATCCCATATAAATGCTGTTTTAGCTAAGAAGGTCTTGACTATTTTAAAGTATGCAGTTTATGTCAAAAATGTGACTTTGTATTCTAAGGATTTTACCCCTTTTTACCTTTAGCCTTGTTTTGTATGACTTTTTGGACATTCCTAAATTTGCTTGGCACTATATAACCAGGGCTGTGTTGATGGGCGTTAAACCTTATGCAAACAGATATACATGCTGACATCCAGTGTGGTGGCCATCTTGGAAATCTCCTGAATGGATGGTCATTTTAACTTGAGTGTTAAACTTGAAGATTATTATAATTATGCAGTTGATCAGTAATGAAAAGGGTGTTAATCAGACCTTCAGCATGTCCACCATGGTGGTCAACTTGAAAAGCTTGTTATTGTTATATCTGAATGGATAGTTGTAGCAACATGGAATTTTCACAAAAAGACTTCTTATGATCTGTAATTGATCTTACCTGAATATAGTGCTGGTCAGCTCTCCAATATGACCACCTTGGTTGCCATCTTGAAATCTTATTAACACTACTCCTCTTTAAGAGATAGTTGTATTGATATGGGGTTTTCACTAAAACACTTCTCACTATGTGTAGTTGATCCTAAATGAAAATGAAGCTAATGTGATTTCTCCAATTTTAAAAAATCAAGTAACAGATCCTTCTCCAGAACAGATGGCAACACAAGCATTTAAAAGAAAAACAACTTCTTTCTTGCAGTACATAGTTGCTCCAATATAAAAATGATACTGATCCATCCTGCAACATGGCTGCCTTGATGGCAATCCTGAAATCTTGATATGGCTAATTTTCCTAAATCCAACACAGGGTTTCTACTTAAACACTATAGCATTATGCAGCTGGTTTTGAATAAGAATGGTGCTCATCTGACTTCCAACATGGCACCATAGTGGCCATCTTGAAAATCACATTATCACTGCTCCTCTTGCATGAATGGTGGCATTGACATAATGATAATAATAATAATGACTTTATTTAAAGAGGGTGACACAATTAGATGCATGGAACTAATCCTCCTTGCAGTCTTTTATTATATGCATATTTATATACATAAACAATAAAGAAAGACACATACAACTCTTATTTCTATCTATATAAATAATTTAAAAAAAGATCAATACACAACTTCATAATGGAAAAAAAAATGATTAATAATAAGTTAAATTTATATATGGACATAATAAACAAAAAATGTTATAAGAACATGCTCGAGTTAGGTATATTGTGTATATACAGTACATAAATAGTGAGACAACAAAGTGGAAGGTTTGAGAATTTATAACTTTAAGTTGTAATGTATTTGCAAAATCAAACAGGTTCCACTTTTCATTCATTGAATTAGATTATGATTAAATGCATTTATATTTGCACTTTCTCTAATTTCCTATGGGATTCTATTCCAAATTAGTGACCCCGAATATTGAAAACTTCTCTTAAAAAGTTCTTTATTTGGTTTTAGAATGGATAGATGATTAGCTGAAATTCATCTTAAATTGGGAGTGTTGTCTTGTTTTCTTGCATAAATTTATTCCTTGACATGGGGCCATATTTTTTGAAACTTTGTGTATAAGTTTAGCCTTTCTAAAAAATATTAATTCACTTACTGTTAACATTTTAATTTCATTCATTGCATTTGTGATGTTTTCAGCATTATCTTGGATGAGTATGCAAGTTCCTTTTGCAAGCAGAATAATTTGCAAATTTGTTGTCAGAAGTATTTCCCCAAATAACATTTCAGTAGTCTAGGTATGGTTGTGTATAACTTTTGTAATATATTAACCTATGCTTAGTTGATACATATGGCCTTTTCTTGCTTAATAACCACATACATGAATTGATTTTGTGTCTGTATTTTAATTAGTTCCACTCTTTGTTTTATTTCAGCAGATAGTTCATCTTTGAGCATTACTAACTCTTGTTCTTTTAAATCTTTTTTTTTTTTTTTTACCAAAATCGGAAATAGATCAATGGTACATTGTCTTCATATATCTAACTGTACTTTCACTCACATTAACCTTATTTGTCAAATTGGGTTTTCACTTATGCAGTATTTAATTGGGTCTGAATGAAAATGGTGCAGACCATCTCCACTTTTGCGAACCAGGTCTAATTAATTTTTGAGTCAATTTAAAGTTCATTGCTGCATGTTTGTACTTCGCTGAGCTTATGAAGATAGGGACATGAACATATACAAGATATTTTATTCAGTTGCATTCCAATGAACAAGTTGATAGTCAGCACTCTGACTTTACTTTAAGGTCAAAGGTCTTGACTCTAGTATTTAGCTGTACTAGCATGATAACACAAACATGTATTAATTGATTTTTATCAAACATAGTGTATGGATATATCTAAGAATACTCTGAATGATGCCAATTCATTAATTTTTCTTTTTCTTCCAAAAATATTTATTATAGATTTCACTCAACTTATCCTATGGTATATCTTAACATCGAGTTTAATGATCTTCTATTAATGATAAAAGGTTCAAGGTCAAAGTCATGTCAAAGAGTTATGTACTGCACTTGCAGGTATCTTGTATTAAATATGTGAGAAAATATTTTAGTTACCACAGTTACTATGTCGGAAGTTCTCAAGAATATTTGATATGATTCCATCACTTAGTAATTAAAAGAATAAAAGGACAAGACACAGACTTATCATGGATTCCTTAAACATTCTTTTTGGGACAGTAGAGCATCAATCCCATGGAAGGACTCTTGTTTGTGATTTGCTCAATGGAAATACTTATTTTATATAACTGTGAATTAAACATGGATACAAAGTTTGGTAGTATAGATATGTCAATAATTTTTTTTTTAAAAATGTTATGCTTGTGAAAACTTTGTGATTGACAGTCTAATGATGTTTAGCATGTGCATAGGATATTTCAATACAGGTTAATTTCATGAAGAGTGATTATGATAAAAAAAAAATATCTTCTAATGACAGTATGGATATTGTGACATGACTGTCATGGTAATTAGCTAGAAAAGAATTTATATGTTTTCAAGCAAAGATTTCTTTTCCTCACAAGCTTTTGGCAACCTTATCGGAACTTGTACCAGGTGTTGCACCCTTCTCAGAATCTTCAGTCATTGCAAAACCTTAAGCTTATGCAGGCGCCAAAAAGGATGATGAAGCTAGCTCATGAGAATTTTTTTTATTAGGAAAAGGTATCATTTGTAGCTAATTACCATAATAGTTCATGATTGGGGGTGGAGATGGTGGAGAAGGTTGTCTTGTTAATACAAAGTCTTGATCTAAAATTGAATACCGAGTTTGTTTATTTCATGTTTTTGATGTATTTGTATATTCACTTATTTTCTCAAGCTCAAAAACCATGAGTAGAAATTAATTATGACACCCCAAATTACATAGAGATTTAGGAGGGTATAGGGTTAGGATGGTGCAGTGGTAGTGCACTCACTTTGCACTTCTGCAGTCCCAGGTTCAGTACACATTTTCAGTATGAACAGAGTTAAGTGGTCATATATCGAATATCAGTGGTGTTCTTTGAGTTCTCCAGTTTCTTCTCATTGAAGGACCACATCATACTGACACCTCTGAGCCACATCATACTGACACCTCTGAGTCATCAAAGCACCTATTGTAACTGCAAGTTGATAAAACTTTTTGTGCAAAATAGTTGACTTTGATATAGGAAACAATTTTTAGGGTCTGATAGAGATGGGGAAATAATATGATCTAATGGTAAATTTTATTATTTTAGACATATGTTATACATATCAATGCATAGTATTATTTCATTTTCAGACTGTTACATTCCAGTCTGTACTGATTTCTAACTATGTGCATACCTTTTGGATTGCAAAATATGGAGATCGACAGATGCTCTGGAATATTGCTTTGGATTCCACCATGGGGAACTACCCTGCACAAGTAGGGCTGTATGTGCAAACAGGAACAAAATTCATTTACCGCTATGCCTACCTTCCATACACTGATGTCAACAATATGGATTTCATTGAGAAGATTGATCAAGTATATTTTGTTGTACCAACATCAGTATCCACTTTGCAAACATTGAGAAATCTATGGCTCACCAGTGGTTATCAATACACAAAAGACAAGGCTACAGCAGTACACAACCATAATGGTCAGCATGGTTTGTTAAAATGGGGAGAGATTTTCTTAGGTCTGACAGATAACAGTCAAGTTTTTAGACACCTGGCCATTGAATTTGATGATTGGCTCAACAGGAACATGGCTGATCCAACAAATGTAATAGACATCGCTCATGCTAAGGAGTGTCCATGTACTTTGAGTCAAGCATCAAGTGTATTTGAGCCAGTGCATGATCCAAAATCAAAGATACCAGCTGGTTTTACTTGTATCAGCAAGGAATATGATCAAGTATCAAATGATGGACGTGCAGTGCGATGCTGTTATAACTTGCGCAATCAACTCATATTTGACCATGCCATTGTGAATGGAATGAACACTTACAGGTTTGTAACTTTAAATTTGAATGCATTATATTCATAATTAGCAATATTTTCCCATGGGCCTTTTAGGATGGTGGTTCAGTGTTACTCTCCTATCAAAGACACATAAGCTTTGATTCCATTCCGCTATGTTTCTGCAACAGTCCACTGAGATGTACATGTCATGGACCCTGTGTTAGCTTGTTTATTACACACACCAATTTGCTGCTTACAAGTGACTTCCAGAACATTGTCACCTGTTTTGTTTTGATTGCAATTGTTAATCAGTGTCAGTTAACATTAAAGCTGCATAATTCACCACTCATTAAGGACATTAATGTATGCTTGATTATCAGAGTGTAGGTTTTTTTTATTAGTCAATAGTATTTCATAAACTACCTTATGACTATTGTTAAATATGTATAAGCTAACATTAAATCATCATTAGGACATCAATGAATGCTTGATTAATTACCAAATTAGTGGCTTTGTGGTTTATCTGTAGTATTTTGTAAATTTAACAGTACTGGACTATTACATGGTACTGTAAACTATCTGACAGTCAGATGTCAGTATTTCAAGCAATAGCACTGCAAACAAAACTTTGTCACAGGATCATTTTAAACAAACAATATTGTTCAGCTTTATGATGAGACCCTCTTGTGGTGATGTTATTGTGAGCCTAAAGTTGTATTATCATATTACCACTATTTTACTACACCATTATCATAAATGATCATGATGTTTGTATTAGCAATGACTCATTCTCTACAAGGCACACTGATGACATGTGCCAGGCCAAGTGCCTGGGATAAGGTTACAGCTCACAGAAAATTCCATGGTTTTTCACATACCATGTTTTTTATGCTTGCCACAAGGCAGAGCAAATTATGTTACAATGTTATTCATGATGTTGATCATCCATCTATAAACTAAACCATCTTTTATCAAGTTGGTTTCCACACAATAAATCGAGTTGTCCATCATCTAGAGTTACCAAACTTTGCGGATGGCTTGCACTTGAGGTAAAGAAGAACTCTAGCAATTTCGGGCTGAAAAGCTAAAAGTCAAGGTCATTGTGACTGAAAGAAGTAAAATGGTTTTCACACAATAACTCAGATTCTACATAATCTACAGTTTCCAAACTTTGTAGATAGCTATCTGTTTGGGTAAGGAAGAATTTGTCAGTTTCAGGATCCAAAGGTCAAAGTCATTGTGACTGAAAGAAGAAATACGGTTTCTAAACAATAACTTGAGTTCTCCAGCATCTTCACTTACCAAACTTTGTGGATGGCTTGCACTTGCACTAAGGAAGAAGTTTATTGATTTTGGAATCAAAAGGTCAAAGTTTAAGGTCACTGACTAAAAGAAGAAAACTGTCTTCTGCACAATAACATTAGTTCTACATCATGGACCTGGATCAGATTTTGAGGATGACTTGTGCTTAGCATAAGGAAGAAGCCTTTTAATTTTGGGGTCAAAGGTCAAGGTCACTGTGACTGAAAGAAGAAAAATGGTTTCTGCATACAAATTTCAGTTGTCTACATTGAGGAATATTAAACATGGCATGTGCATATAATGTGCTGTTCATGGTGCTCTCATTGTGGATTGTTACTGTTTATTTCAGACAAACATGTATTGATTGAAATATACTAATAATGAGAATACAACTGATTGCAGTAAACATTCTTCTCTGTATTAGTGCTGTGTATTGCATTGAATTGGAAATGGATTTATGTCGGCTGGTAGTTGGGGTGGTATCTCAAATGTATATGATATTTTTTTGTATTTGTGCAAATATCTTCATTGTGCTGAATTCAATGATGATACATCTTGATGGTGATGTATGATAGCATCCCATTCCTCTTGTGGGTAAAAGATACTAATATTTATTAAGGAAATTGCTAATAATTTAGGGGACAAATTGCTCCACCATGGCTGTTGATGGAATACATCATTTCATGGAAAATTCTCCCAAGAAAGAATAATAAATATTATCAGTTATATAAAATCAGATAAATATAGTATTACATTTGAAGACTGAACAAAAGAGGATAAATGAATTATTTATTATACATAACAGTTAGTCTTCAGAACTGAGAAAGGTACAGATGTTATCAAAAGATAATTTTGATCAGAAATATTAAATGTGCAAAGTAATACAAAACTGATCTGCTCTATATTTACTAGAAATAAACTTTAAGATTTCTTATTCATGTTTGTGGGAGAGCCCACACCAAATTTGGCTAACCTTTTGCACATAAGATTCTCACATGAGATCTAACTCATGTTAGTCTCATGTGCATTTTAACATGCAAATTAGGTAGAATTCACATGAGCAATAGAATCTAACAAAATTTGAAAATGACATGAGCAAGATTTTGCTCATGTGAGCAAGCATTTCCTCACATGAGCAAGTCTGCTCATGTGAAAATCACATGAGCAGGAATGGTTAATGTAAGCAAGAGCTTGCTCATGTGAGCAATAGGAAATAAAAATGACTAGGATTTGATTTGCATTTGATAAATATTTCTGACAAGAATGAAAAAGAACCAAGTTCCTATAATAAAACTTATTTAGCAGCAATAAAGAGATTTTCAAAGTGATATTAAAATCTAGAAGATGAGCATATTCAAGTTCAATTATGCATGTTTTTGTGAGGTTTCTCACATGAGAAAAAAGACAACTCATATAAATATGTGATAAAAATGATTTTCAATTATTGTAATTATTATATCGCATGCATTCTGTAACAATAAATGATCGCAGCACAAATGGGCAGGTGTAAAACGCTCATCCACTCGTCAAGCAAATTAGTGTGATTATTGTGAAAGCAATGGTCTTCACGCACATGAAACCAGCTAGGTGTACTACATCCAATCACTGATTTCATTACTGATGATAACAAAAGGTATACGGTCTCAGGCTAGCATTGACCAATCAGAAAAGGTTGCTTTTATTGACTCAATGAATAATCCAAAATTATACCAAATAATGTTTTAATATTTATATTATTGTTGATAAACATTCAGTGCATTATGCACTGACAATTGTAAACATGTAGAAGTATTTGCAAGGTGTGCAGCTGCCACCGAAATGGCAAAAATTAGATGACAAGGGAGCATAATCATATATATGATGAACATAAGAGACTAAGAAAGTACCAGAAATGCTGGGAAAATGGACACTAATGACTAACGTGTGACACAGGAGAGACTGTGTTGTTGGTGAAATACAGTTATTGTTTTGAGTTGATGTTAATGAATAATAAATGTTGAATTAGAAACTGAACTGGCTTCTGTTTGGTTTTAGCCAGATCAGTGAAATTTAGACAGGATCAATGAAAATATTATTTTGGTGATCCTGTGGGTTAGTGAAAAAAATCCTAATTTTGAGCCATGTATCTTGTTTTACATGTGCAAACTTTCTAGAACTCATTACACATACTCCAACTGGTTTGCTGTTAATCATACAGTTTCACTAGGGACCCCTAAAATCTGAATAAATCAAAGGAAATGACATGGGAAGGAATGAATACAAATTCATAATTGTTTGAAACAATATTTATCATAATTGCTTAAAACTGTATTTATCAAAGTTAAACATTATTTTGTACAAGCTTGTGCAATATATCAGTAGTTTCTATCATAACATTTAAAAGTTTGTTAAAATGAAACCTCTCAATAGAGTACCATGATATACTGATATTCTGTCCAAAACACTCTGAACACAAAATATATTTCATTAGCTGTTACAATGTCTTTTTAAATTAAGCATACTGCATTCTTTGCAAAATTGTTGCACGCGGAGCAAATTAAGGAGACAGTGGATGTAGATCTAGATCAAATCCAATGTATTATTAAAGAAAGATTCCAGAAAATTCAGGCTGATGCACAGAAAGGCAAGCTCTTCAATCTAAGGAATCTCTCACAGCCGCTTTCTCAAATATGTGGTACACAGAAAGGCAAGTTCTTCAGTCAAAGGCACCTCTCACCTCTCACAGCCGCTTTCTTGAATATGTGGGAAATCTTCACTTTTTTTCTGTATGGGTTTAGGCACTTTTTACTTCACTTCCATATAGAAATCCATTTTGGGGAGGGGGATGTTGTCAGATGGTTAAAGGTTCCCTCTCCCCATCTGTTAAAATCGTACACTATTAGGTGAAAAACAAGAATGTTAGCCATTTGAATTACACTGAACCACCTCTTCTAAACAAATCCTCTCAGAATAAAATCCTAAATCCTTCCCTGCTTCTTGTACGATTCAGATACACTGAAAGAGATTATACATGCAGCAACATGTACTATGTAACCTGGACAACAAATGTGACTATATACCTGTTTGGCAATGGCATTTTTTTAAAAATTCAACATTCTAAAGTCACTTCACTAGTCTTAGAAACATCTGTAAGTGTTATTCATGACCATTTAGTTTAAAAGCTGCAACATCATATCTGTCAAACATTTGGTACTTTACGTCTTTAAATACAAAAAAAGCAATATGAAATAAACTCACTCTACACCTTAAAACCTTTGAAATAGATCCACTGCCATATTCTTTCAAAAATTAAAAGTATAAAAATTAGAAGCATACCTACATGTATATGACTTCTGAACTTGCCTCAGTTAAAGTTCAAACTTCACTGCATGAAGACAATTGTAGAATTTGATATGCTTGAAGAAAAACAGTCCCTAACAAAAAAAATAAATGAGATTAACAAGCTTGCATGTAATTTATCATCAACCATCCAAACTTCATGCTTATCCTTGATTCGTGCGCCATGTTTCTCGTGACCTCACACGCTTGTTTTGAGATCCTGACGTAATCAACTGGGTCACTAGCATTCATTGACAGTAACACTAAGTGCTGATTAAGACATATTTGAATACTTATTACAAATCAAATTGAAAAAACACAATGAAAATGGCAAATTTGACTCATGACATACACTTTGTGGCCCTGGCGTGAGTGTTAGCCATTCAAGCCAGGGCCGCTGTTCACATGTTGGTTTTCTTTACCTTTTGATTAGCGGGAAACCCAAGACAGAGATTTTTTAGACCACAAAGGCAATGTAAATATTTGGTCATTATAACATATGCACTTCTTATAACATGTTAGAAAAAATAAATCCAATGAAAAACTATATAGTATGAAATTTTTCATTGAAATATTTTAATATAAGGCCAAAAAAAAAAATATGTGTGTTTCCTATTGCACTGGTTTTAAAATTAGGGTAGGCAGTAGTTTTTTTTTTTTTAATTACATATAAAGCAAAAATATTTCAAGCACTTCAAAGTACTGGGCAAAACCGGCTCTATTAGATGCACAAATGTGATTTTTTTTAAATGAAAAAAAAACATTAAAAAAAATATTTTAAAAAATTGTGTGGGGGTGGGGAAAAAGTGCTAGGGTCAGCAATGAGAAACAGGGATGGTCGGCTGACCGGAAACATATTTTTATTTTATTTTTGGTCCTAAGGGAAAAAAATCTTTGCTATGAAATAGCATGAAAAAAAATCTTGTAAAACTTTACAGTATCTTTAAATATGATAATTTTGCCATCATTATTTATAAGTGTTTTATTGCAGTCGATATGCGTTTTTTGTATTGCATATGCAAATATAATTAATATGGGGACATCATACACGATCGATTTCTAAAGTAAACATTGACCTAATTATCACATTCAAATCTGACGTCACGTGGCCTTTATTTCAGGGGCACGAACCATAGATATAATTCCGGCAATAGACAAATTTAGACACGCTCGGAAAAACGGTAGCTCGCAAAGAATTTGGAGACTTTATAACGATGAATAAATGAAACAGATATAGTTGAACACTTTCTATGGCGATTTCAATAGTTTCTCCCTGAACCATAGTACTTCTAGGATTCTAATCTCGTCACCCTATTGTCAATAACTGACAACACTGCATCTTGATTTTACTCACCAACATGATAATTCCATGATTTTAAATTATCTCCTGGTTTCTATGGTCAGTTGCTGCACATGTATTGGGCTTGCAATGAAATTTCCCGAACTAACAAGCTAAATTGTGACAGTTCCAGCTTCAATTTTTTTTAAACGGTGCCTATTTGAAAGCGAGGCTACCATGGTAGTTGTGTGTTGTAGTACCTTCAAAGTAAACAAGGGAAATAACCCACGTCATTGTCTCGATAACAGATTACCTCTCAGTCACGAAAAAACACATTTAATCTGATGTGATTTTATTTTATTATTTGATTTGGTTTTTGAAAGCAAAATTCTTGAAGCATAATTCTTTATAGAATGCTGGCAGAAAGGAATGGGTCTCTAACTCACATGAGAAAAACCAACTTAGAACAAATCTAAAATGTGTCTGATCAGAATCGAAGTCCAAATTTCTCACGTGAGAATATAGAACTCCACCTTATTTTCAAACATAGTCAGATGTAAGGGGAAAGAATATTTTCTAAGTTATACTTTCTCATGAGAGCATTCAAATTCTCACGTGAGCAAAATCTGCACATGAGAAAATTGGTTAGTTTTTCAATGGCTCACAAGATCTAACAAACTGCACACATGAGCTTGCAAAATCTACCCAATTTGCATACGTTTCTAACAAGGTTCTCATGTGCAGCTTATGAGAAGCTCATGTGAATTGGTGAGATTTTTCTGTATGGGAGGCTGCAGTCATAAAGAAAAAATAAAATGTCTGTTGTGCACTGTCTTTCAACAATTGCTACATGTACTTTCAACTTCTTCTCAAAAACCACTGAACCAGTTTCAACCAAACAGAGAAAATCCTGTTATAAAGGCCTTTTAAGTTTGTATAATTTATGCTAATCTGCTGTCAAATATGGCTGCCTTTACTTAAAACAGAAAAACCTTTAAATGACAAATATGGATGATAATACAAAAAAAACAGAAACCTGAAAACAATTTTTTTCTCAACATACGTAATCAAAAGCATTGGATGAAATTTCTACAGAAAGCATCCTACTGACCCAGATTTCTTGGGGAAGTAATCCTGCATTTAGCTATAAGGCAGATGCCAACTAGGTGACCAATCTCAAGCCCACTTGGTTGTCTTGTTAAAAGTTTAATTACATACAAGGTTACATTCAGCATATATGGGTATGTACTTATGCTGATAAAATATCGTCCTTTAGGGACATCTACTATCTTATCAAAATATGGAAAGATCTCTGAGTCAAGGTGCAGCAAATCTTGTGTCTGGAGCCTGGGGGTTATCAGAATGACAGATCTTAAATTAGGTAGCCCAGTGGGCTGCTTCATGATATTATGATTGATCTATATTGTTTTCATCATATGCTGAAAATCAGTAATATAAATGGAGGATTTTTAAAAAATTTGTTCTTGTTTGTTTTTTTTTATTATTGATAATGTGATATTAAATTCACCAGAAAAAATTAAATCCACCATGAAAAATAGAACTGATGTCTTTGATATTAAGCTAAAAAGTGAACCCCATGAATTTTATGGCCACACAATCATCTGTTGACTCCCAAACCATGAAATCAGATTCAGATGCAGTATTTACTCTTGAGCATTGCATACATCTGGAGTACAATACAAAAGTTTCTGTTTATACAGCTGCTTAATAGAATTCGACCAAATTTGTAAGAATGCATCCTAGCTTAAAAGCCTTTCACGCTTATACAAATGATGGAGATTTGCCATCAAATATGGCAGCTGTATGACAGAAAAACATTACACTGCTTTCTTTAAAAAAAAACACTCAACAGAATTTGACCAACTTTAACAGAAAGTGTCCTGGCTTAGAGGCCTTTCAATATTGGACAAATGATGCTGATGTGCCATCCAGTAAGGATGATACAAAGACATAGAGAAACCTTAAAACAATTCTTTTAATTAAATACACAATCAACGGTACTGGAAGAAATTTATACAGAATGCATCCTACTGATCCAGATGTCATGTCAAACTGCTCTTGAATTTGGCTATTAGGCATATGTCAGCCAGGTGACTGGTCCCAGGACCACTTGAGGCATATGTCAGCCAGGTGACTGGTCCCAGGACCACTTGAGGCATATGTCAGCCAGGTGACTGGTCCCAGGACCACTTGAGCCATATGTCAGCCAGGTGACTGGTCCCAGGACCACTTGAGCCATATGTTCACACATTGTTTTAATGATGATAAAATATTGAAAACGTTTTAGTTGATTGTTTATATTTTGTGATATTGATTTGAATATGAATCATTTTTCAGACGGTACCAGCCACCAAAGTCAGATAAAGATGATGACATGTATGATCTTGCCTGCTCCAGCGACATTCATAGTTACACTGTTGAAGACTTGTGCTCAAAATTTATTGCACTCCGTTCACATTCTACAAGCTGTATTGAATTTAAACCATCAACAGCAGGTTGGTCAAATAAATAAAAGTAAATTTAATACGAAGTATCATTTCAATTTGCAGAACTATATTTTCTTGGAGAAATTTAGAGTATACTGTGAATTCACTATTTGTCATGGGATGCCAGTTTTCATGGATTTCATGGTTACCAAAAACATTGAATTAAAACCCATTGACCAGTGGTCCTTTCGTAGCAATAACAGGACTCCTTTCAGTAGCAATGATAGGACTTCTTTCAGTAGCAATGATAGGACTCCTTTCAATAGGAAGGATAGGACTTCTTTCAGTAGCAATGATAGGACTCTGTTCAGTAGCAAGGATAGGACTTCTTTCAGTAGCAATGATAGGACTCCTTTCAGTAGCAGTGATAGGATTCCTTTCAGTAGCAATGATAGGACTCCATTCAGTAGCAATGATAGGACTCCTTTCAATAGCAATGATAAGACTTCTTTCAGTAGCAGTGATAGGACTCCATTCAGTAGCAAGGATAGGACTTCTTTCAGTAGCAGTGATAGGACTCCTTTCAGTAGCAGTGATAGGACTCCTTTCAATAGCAATGATAAGACTCCTTTCAATAACAATGATAAGAATGATAAGACTCCTTTCAATAGCAATGATAGGACTTCTTTCAGTAGCAATGATAGGACTTCTTTCAGTAGCAATGATAGGACTCCTTTCAGTAGCATTGATAGGACTCCTTTCAGTAGCAGTGATAGGACTCCTTTCAAGTCCACAAATTAAAGTACCAATGAAAATGCCCTTTTTTGCAAAACCACAAAGTTTATACCTAGAAAAATAAATGAATTCACAGTACACAAAGTGAACTTATTGTAACAGATGACTTCTTGTCTTAATACTTACAAATTTCACATGTAGGTAAAGGATACGTGCCCATAAACAATACAAAGTTGTGGTTCACTGAGTGTCCTTTTTAGCCAGATTTCACTTTTACTTGCTAAGGCTCATGCCAGAAAGTTCTTACTGGGGATGTGTGTGGGTGGTGGGGGGGATTGGAAATTTACTTGTGTAAAGTCAGTTATTTTGTAGCCAGATTGCAATGCAACTCCAGCCTAGATATTGATTATTAGTAATTTACAAACTGTTCACACAAATCTAGGTAACTGTGTCTTATATTCATGCACAGAAATTTGTCTTAGGGTTTGGGTACTATAACACAAAGAGTCCTTTTACTTGATCTGTAGATGTGTCATTAGTTTCATTAGATACTCTACACTGTTCAGAGAAAATGAGGTCATTGAAATTTCACACAACAATGATTTGTGTCAAATTTTTTTACCTCAGTTTCTCAGACACTGGTGAAGTCACAGACCTTTATATGTGCATTAAACATGAGCTGCATTCGACTATTTACATAGATCTTTTGTTATTCTGATGTTACAATAAGACAAATAAATAAATTTTTGTTAGGTTCTTCAAGACTGCGAGACCAAAGTAAGAGTAACAGATTGTACTTTAGCTTGATAAAATATGAATGAAAACAATTATTTTGCAGTGTATTGCATCAGTCCCTGTAATTTCTGAATGATCTTTGCAGTATCTAATTTGTTAAATTATAGAAATTAGATTGTTATAAACAGCTCTCTTCCATTATAACAAAGCTACTTGGGGTCCATAAATGACATGTGTGTTATGTACCAAATGGTGGTATAGGTAGAATGGTATAAAATTATATGAATGCATGTATGTGTGTGTTGCAGGGAGGGGGATGACAGAATTAGATTCTTTTTTCACTTTATGGTATTGGTACATTTAAATTTGTGTAATAATAGTGTTTTAAAAAGTGTCCTGGTAAGTGTTTCCATTTTTTCAGAAGATATCACAAAAATCAATTTATAGAAAGTTATGAAATTCCAACTCTCTCTGAGAATGGTGGTTATTCTTTGCCAAATCAGGCATCTGGATCTGGGACTGGGAAAGAAGGGTGTGATTCTTTAGCAACTGAGACTGCACCGCCATTGAAAAGTGAAATATGATCACATGTTTCAAGCAAAGTGGACTGAGAAATGGACAACCCTATGAAAAAAGAATAAAGGAATTATGTGTATGTATGTGTCCAGTATAACAAGAATAATACATTCACAACAGAATGTACAAATGACTGAACAGGAACTTTTGAAAGACACGTGAAAAGTCAGGATCATATGTTGGCCATCATAGAGGCTTTATAGAAAGACTTTAATCAGACAAGAAGCACCTTAACTTGATTGTGATTTTTCTCTGTAATTAATTTATAGTTTGAAATTTTTCAAACATATTTGCAGATAAAGTTTATGATTTAAAACCAAAGGATAAGATAAAATTGTCTTGATTCAATGACAGTTAACTGGACATGGAAATTCTGAAATGAGTTGTCAGAATAATGGTCAGAACTTTGAGACATGCAAAATACTTGTTCAGCGTTAGCAGCAATTGAAGTTTAATAAGCATTTGTTAAAAAGAAATGTGTAAAATGCATTGAATAGGTTTGAGTCAAATTTAAAGCAGTTAGGTCTGCTTGTTCAGGTGTTTCATATTTTATTTTCTACAGTTTGCACCCTGCTACCCTCTGTTAACAGAAGAAAAAAAATCACATTTCAGGTGGCCAGTGTGCTCATTAAGATGCAGACTATTTCTCCCTGTATTTTTAAGCACCTACTAGACATAGATCAGCATGCATGATTCAGTATTGAGTAGCTTTGCACACTATTATCTAATTGTGGTCAGCTTCAAATTCACAGCAAATTATTTCAGTAACTATATAGACAGTGTATATCTGACTATTATATAACATCGTTCTGTTTAGTCTTTTCTCATGCAGCCATGGTTCACTTTAGATAAATTGAGGGGAAAAAATAATTTGAAAAGAATCTTATTTCAACTAACCCACTGAACAATTTGTTAACATGAAACCGGAAACCTACATATTTATTTTGTTAGGCCTAATACTCTGATTGATTTGAATTTCCAGTATTCCATGTCATCAATTAGAAGAGCTAAGGCTCCTGAATAACCCATCTTCCCCAGCTTTGGTTTTCCAACAATTCTTATACGTAAGAATCTACAAGTGAATTGTAGAGAATAAGGCCCTCTTTAGTACACTCATTGCTACTAACTCTAGTCTCATGTAGCATTCCACCATCCTAATTGGTTCATATCAGTGTAGCTATACTCTAATACTTTTAGACAGTATTTAAAAAGCAAATGTTTGGTCAGAACTACATTTGAAAAATAAAAGTGGAATTGAAAGAATGCCAATGTGAAAATGTTTTTCAGTCTGCATATGTTAAAAAATACTTTAATATTTACCTACAGCTGGTGGCATGGGAGACCCTCATTTAAAGACGCTAGACGGTGTAACCTATACTTTCAATGGCATGGGAGAATTCATCCTGTTGAGGCATTCCTGGTTTGAACTCCAAGGGCGAACAACTCCGATAGTTAGAGATGGCGTGGAACAGCCTGCCACTGGCTTCACCTCCCTTGCAGCCAAACAGCTCTCACCTGAAAGCAATAAGACTGAAATTAGGATAGGTACCATCGGAACTAATATAGGTAAGTTTTGTATTTTTTTATGCCCAACATGAGATGGAGAATATCAGGTTATGACATTGTCCATCTCTCCGTCCATACATCTTTCCATCAGGGAATGATTTTGCATCTGATCAGATTAAACTTCTCTTTCTTTTCTTTTTCTTCCTGACTATAATTATTTATCAGTAGAAAAACAAATTCGAATTATTTTCTTGGCTATATTGCAATACAATTCGGGGTTATGTATCGATGATGTCCATCCAGAAATCTGTCTGCCCATCTGTTCATCTTGCATCAACACTGATGTTAGGCTGTGCAGCATTCTGGTCATTTTCTCAGATAACGCTGCATGTAGAGTTACATTACTTGACATGTAAATGTTTTATGAGAAGTACTACAGCTATTAGTGAAAACTAGGTCACTGTGACTTATATGACAGATTGTGCAATCAAGTCATACCACTATTAGTAGTTCTCTTGTTGGCATCTGAAATACACAATGCACTAAATTTTAGCAACAGCTGAGTGAATCATAAAACCTTATTAGTAAAAAAAAAAAAACTATGAATAACAAATTGAATAATCAAAGAAAATGTACACAGTACATTTATTAATATTTTGTCTTTACTCTAGTATTTGATATACCAATGATGGGTTTAATTTTTATTTGATCTTGCACATAATTTGGAGAATGTATGTGGTACTAAACTTAGAGATGACATTATTTTTATCAGTTCATTCTACCATGCATGAAATTAATAGCTACATTATAAATTTGAATCTATTGCCATCTATTCCTGCTTATAAGACCAGTCCAACCGCTAAGAACATAAGTCCTGATATCCTGATATGCCACTGCATATTGCACCAGCAGATTAGAGTCTATTTTGCTTGTTCTACCGATTACTCTAACAAACTGCACAGACGCAGATCTGCCAGTGCACTATGTTATGGCAGATCTGGGTCTGTGCAGTTTGCAGTTGGACTCAACTTATAAGCGAGTACATACAATACCTATGAGATAAAGGTATTATGCTGTTTGCATTTGGTCAGTTCACCACATTAAAAATATTACCGTATATACTCGCATATAATCCAGGTCCAAATGCAAACAACATAGACCCTGATCTGCCGTCGCATAATGCGCCGGCAGATCAGGGTCTATGTTGTTTGTTCTACTGATTAGTCCTTACAAACTGCATAGACCCAGATCTGCTGGCAAATTATGCGGCAGCAGATCTGGGTCTATGCAGTTTGCAGTTGGTATCGGCTTATACGCGAGTATAGACAATATTAAGAGGAATCTATTATTCTCAACATCAAAATGGCTGTTTTTCACAGGACTTAGTATGCTACATACATTAACAATCTGTTTCTATTTCCATGGGCAACAGCAATATTTGTTTGCCCTAGTAAGCATGAGTGTTGAACTGGATTTAGTGACAAGAGCCCAGTGCATTAGTAAAGGGCACTAGTCACTAAATCCAGTGAGAAAGCAATGCAAATGAAAACCAGCAAATATAGCTGTCACGTAAGGGTATGATCACTGTATGTCTTTAGTATATCTAGTTAAAAGAGAATAAAATGAAGAATATTGTGCCCAACTTCCTTGTTTGTTTTATTGTTTTTGGTTTTTGTTTGACTATCCAATAAAGTGTCCATTTCTTTGTTTGGAATTGTTGACAACTGGTATACATTGCACGTCATGACGCTATGAATGACGATAGCCAATAACATTTTAGTGAACAGGGACTGATCCTGACATTGCATCATGACATTTGAGGGAACCAGTTTATGATGCAGGGGCTTTAATCTTACATGTGAAGGGTACTAGTTTGTTTGCTTCATTATTTTTTTTACAGAACTTGTCAAATTTCACTACAAATCATGCAGTATGAATTCGGTATGAATTTCACTACAAATCATGCAGTATGAATTTTGTATTTGATCTGATTTATAAGAGCTATACTTACTGTTGGTTTAAGTTTTTTAAGGATCAGTTTGTAAGAATTTAATTCAAGTTTTTGAAACACAGTTCTATTTTCCCCCAAAATTAATATATATTTGTACATTTAAAAGTGTATCTTCTATTTCAACTTCTGTAGAAATTCTAATTGATGGAGTACTGCATACTCTTTAGGTTTGAATTTTTTTCCTCCCAAACTGAGTGTATTTTTGTTGATTTTATAATTCTGTCTTCTGTTTCTATTTTCTCAGAAATTGTAATTGATGGAGCACAGCAGACTCTTTTTAAAAAACATTTTTCCCAAAATTAAGATATATTTGTGCATTTAAATTATGTCTTCTATTCCCTCAGAAATTCTAATTGATGGAGTACTACAGGCCCTTGAATTCAGTGCAGGTTCAGTTGAGTTTCATAAGCTCAAGATAGAAAGAGAGCTAAACCGATATGTCCTTGGGAGAACAGGAGATGAAATGTACATTTTCTACATGACATTCACTCGTGGTATTCGTGTAGGTGTTAGACTTAGCAACAGGATACTTCTCATCCAGCTTGAGATAGATTCCAGCTTTAGAAATGGAACTCTTGGTAAGTTGAAGTTTTGTCATAGTTAAACGATTGATCACACGTTGACAACAACTACTGTATATATTCGCGTATAATCCAGGTCCAAATGCAAACAACATATACCCTGATCTGCCGGCACATTATGCGCCGGCAGATCAGGGTCTATGTTGTTTGTTCTACTGATTAGTCCTAACAAACTGCATAGACCCAGATCTGCTGGTGCATTATGTGATGGCATATCTGGGTCTGTACAGTTTGCAGTTGGTATGGACCTATACTCGAGTATATACCGTATAAATTTTCAAGATAACCTCTAGTGACATTGTACTAGGAAAAACTTTTCATTGGGAACACCTGATTTACAATACTGGGAAGTTGTGCAATTCACATTTGCATGATTTTACAATAATAAATTGTCTTGACATAATAAGCTCAAAAATGTATCATATCAGTATTCATTGCTCCCATTTCTTGTTGCATTTTTTAAAAAATATTGATCTTTCGTATTTGAAAATTAACTGTTGCAGATTCCAAACTTTATGTCTGTTTGTCTTTATAAAAGATAATCTATCAATGTAGGGTAAATTGTGCAACACTAAAATTCCTAGGGTTACCAAAATTAGTTTATTCTTGATGATCTTCCAACTTATTGCTGCTGATGACATGACACAACTGCTATTGCCACTACCACTTATTCTCCTCTTCTATGTCTTCTCATTATTATTATTATTATTATTATTATTATTATTATTTGCAGGTCTCCTGGGGACTTTTAATGACAACCAAACTGACGAGTTTGTCCTACCAAATGGAACTGTTTACTTGTATGGAGCATCACAAACTGACCAAAATTTATTTTCCTATGGCTTCCATTGTAGGTGTAAAATATAGCACTTTGTTATGGTCAGTAGTAAGAAGCTAATGCTACACAAAGTGAGATTTTGTCACCATGTGCACCTGTAATTGTAATTGTTTTCCAACTTGATCATATGTAGCAAATAGCTGTATGTTCTGGGTCATATTACTGTCAAGATTTTATCTCAATTTATGCATCTGAAGAAATAATAATCCTATGTTGCCATCTTTCTTAAATTAAGCTTTTTTATCTCAATTTATGCATCTGAAGAAATAATAATCCTATGTTGCCATCTTTCTTAAATTAAGCTAGACAAGTTAATTTACATATTTAAAATTATGGTAATAGCAGTATAATATGAACGTTACACAAAAAAAAACAATTGCAAAAAAGAGATTTTAGCATTCTGAATTTATTGAATTTGCATTAAATTATAATTGATCTTAAAACAGGGTTGTTTTCACTGTATTTATGGGTATTTGAATGTTTTAAATTTTGGAATCTTATCTCTTTTTGCAGGGAGGACTAACGAAACATCATCACTTTTTAAATATGATGGAACTCGATTATGGGCTAGTATCAACAATCTTACATTTATGCCTCTCTTTTTCAACTCCAACCTGACTGCTTTTTTTCCAAATGTCACAATCCGAAGATATGCACAGGATATTTGTTATGAAGAAGGGCTTGATGATCCAACACCAGAACAAAGAAAACCGTGCTATTTTGATTTTGGTGTCACCCTTGATGCAGACATTGCCAATGATTCAGAGAGCACTCTTAAAACAATAGAATCAGACAAGAAAACATTAGGTATGTCCTCTTTCATCCTTTTTTTTTTAGAATTTATGGTTAGAGAATATTATCAATATCTGCAATGCTACCAGATTTCCTTCATATGTAGATTTCATTTGAGACAGGATTGTAATAATGAGACTGTAATGTTATGATACAGAATTATCTCATACAAATTGGATCTAATTCTATTGCAATAGATTTACTACAACATAGTGATTTAGACAAAAAGATAATTACACCAAGATACCATATATCACTTATTTTTGGGTGTAAAGCTTATTTTGTCTTTTTTGGTGGGTGGAAAAATGTCACCAAAATTTCAGGTCCAGAATATCCTTTACTCTAATTCCTCAATGTATTTTGCTTGGTGCTTTCTAATCCATCAAAAATAAACAGCACCAAAAAACTCACACCCCGAAAGATTGTATTGGCTAAAATGTTCTATGCCAAAAATACTAGATATAAGGTAGTGTTGTGTGCCCAGACAGCTGTGTATATGAAGAGAGTGAAACAATAAAAGTGACAATACTGAGCTGCCAGATTATGTTGCAACTTGTGTAAACAATAGGGATCAGTTTTTTGCAACTTCTTTTATTCATAGTTGAGGAACTGATGTTTTATTTTCATATTATGGAATGATCAGTTTTTGTGTCTTTCTTAGCATTCTTTTTAAAAAATTTTAAAGCCAATTCTCAAAAACCTCAAGTATAAAACATGTAAAGTCTGAAATTCTTTGGATTCAGAAACCAGGCCCCAGTTTCACTAAACAACTCAAATTTTCTTATTCAATTGAGATTTTCAAATTTCCTTGTTGCTTGGTTTGAAATTATGAGTTTTTCCCTGAACATTAAGTGGGCATTATGGAATATAATAATACCATCAAAATATACAGCATTTTCCTGTCAGAAGTTAGTCTTATATCTGAGAAATATTTGAGGATATATATCCTCAAATTTGAGGAATTCCTCATCTTGTTTTTCAAAATTATAAAGGCCTCCCAGCTGTCCAATTTAAAAGTAAGGAGTTATTTTTCATCCTCTTGATTGTATGTCCTCTCACAAAAAACTAAATATTGTCAGAAATATAAGCAAGAAAATGCAAAATCCCGATTTGAGGAAAAATTTGGAGAATTTTAGTCAAGCTGGACCTGGAGTCAGTAAAATCAATGTTTGACTGTAGCCTGTGAACCACTGGTGCTCCATGGTAAATTATAATGCCTTGACTCGCATTTAAACAGATGTTGATTCCTGTCGGACATAGATTATGTAATTGGTGTATACAAAAATACTCTCTTTCTTCACACTTAATGTTGCTACTAGATAAGTCTGGATCAGACAAAATAATTTCTATTATTTGATATCGAAAGCTGTCTGAGTTGTAGTCAGGTAGGTTGAAGTGTTTAGATACAACGGTATCCATTTTTTTGCGAATGTCATTGAGATGTTCTTGTGAATATCCCTGAGGTGTTCTTGTGTTCTTGTGAATGTCCCTGAGGTGTTCTTGTGTTCTTGCAAATGTCCCTGAGGTGTTCTTCTGTTCTTGCGAATGTCCCTGAGGTGTTCTTCTGTTCTTGCGAATGTCCCTGAGGTGTTCTTCTGTTCTTGCAAATGTCCCTGAGGTGTTCTTGTGTTTTTGTGAATGTCCCTGAGGTGTTCTTGTGTTCTTTTATTCTCACTTGAAATTCCCTTTTGGACTCATCTACATATTGTTTGCATTTTCTTCTTCACTGGTGCTCCACAGTTTCACATAAAGTGTTTATGGGTGTAAGATGTAGCTTAAAAGTAACCATGTGGGTGGTCTGTACCTATTCATATTAAAAGTAACCATGTGGGTGGTCTGTACCTATTCATATTAAAAATAACCATGTGGGTGGTCTGTACCTATTCATATTAAAAATAACCATGTGGGTGGTCTGTACCTATTCATATTAAAAGTAACCATGTGGGTGGTCTGTACCTATTCATATTAAAAATAACCATGTGAGTGGTCTGTACCTATTCATATTAAAAATAACCATGTGGGTTGTCTGTACCTATTCATATTAAAAATAACCATGTGAGTGGTCTGTACCTATTCATATTAAAAGTAACCATGTGGGTGGTCTGTACCTATTCATATTAAAAATAACCATGTGGGTGGTCTGTACCTATTCATATTAAAAATAACCATGTGGGTGGTCTGTACCTATTCATATTAAAAATAACCATGTGGGTGGTCTGTACCTATTCATATTAAAAATAACCATGTGAGTGGTCTGTACCTATTCATATTAAAAGTAACCATGTGGGTGGTCTGTACCTATTCATATTAAAAATAACCATGTGGGTGGTCTGTACCTATTCATATTAAAAATAACCATGTGAGTGGTCTGTACCTATTCATATTAAAAGTAACCATGTGAGTGGTCTGTACCGATTCATATTATTTTTTCAGGTAATTTTCCACCCAGAATTTCGAACACAGATGTACTGCAAGTTGAAGTTGGTAAATCATACCCAAACCTAGTCACACTCCACACAGGTGATCAAAATGGAGACCCATTTTACTATTATCTGGCACCTGGTTCTGCAGCTGGCATTTCTGTGAACAATGCCACACACTTATTGTCTTGGAATGCTGTACCAGATGGGTCAAACTTGACAATTGGGGTTGTAGCCTCAGATGATCTAGCATCAACCTTGTGGAGACCAAGAACTGAACTATGTAAATGCAAGGTAAGAATAAATTATATCTGAAATATACATTCCCATAATATGACTTTCATCAATGTATTTCCAAGATGCCTTGATGGAAATGTTTTATTACAGATTTTTCAAACCTCTGATGGCTTTTTCTTCTTAAAATACCTTATCCTCAATCATAATGTGATAAGAGGACATCAACTACCTTATCCTCAATCATAATGTGATAAGAGGACATCAACTACCTCACAGATCCAGCCCTCTCAAACTTAGGAAAGACATTCATCATGTTTTTTGGTCTAATTTAGCACCAAAGTTGAAAACAGGTCCTCTGATTGCGAAGATGGAAGTCAGACAAGAGTGTTCTCCCATTTGAAAGAGGGATTGGCACAAAATCCTGTTAATCATCGGTTACTACTTCCACTCGTGCCTGGTCAGCATATGCTTTCAAGAGGCCTGACAAAGAATTCCTCTTTGTGCCTTTTCACCAGTTTGAGCGATCCTTCAGAGTTCTCTTACTTCATATAACGTCTTTTTTGTAACTGCATCTTGCTTTATTATCTTTGTAGACAAATATTTTGTACACTGCTGTCTCGTTTTAGGATGCCCAGATAACTTGTGAACCCACTTATAATGCGAGGATAGGTGCGAATCCCATTTTTTCTTACAGAAATACCAAAATAATAGGTCATAAATAAAATTGTTAAATAAAATGGTAAATGAAACCTTGATATAGCACTTGTTTTATTGTCAAAAATGGTGGTTAGTGCCCGAAATTTGGAATCAATATCATGAAATTCACAAATTTTAATAAAAAGTCATATCTTTTATACAGTTTTATTTCCAAAAAATTCTCAATACACTGTAAACAACAATATTCAATGAAATATCAATTAATGAATATGTTGTAAGGTCTAGTAGTGGCAATGTTTTGAAATATAAATACCAATGAGTTAAGATTTGTGAAGTGAAATTTGTATTTCAGTTTTATCTTTTAATTCAGTTTCTATGTAATCATCATAAATATGATATGCCCTCTTGTATTCAGATGTGAACAAGTGTTAAAAAAATCAACCATCGTAGCGATGCCTGTGAGTGTTTCTATGAGAACCTAATTAGTGCTGACTGTGTTTTGATCTGTGACTTGCGGAAGTATTTGTTGCATTGTTGCAATCAATTAAAAATGTACCAGCTTTGTATTATCACATTAATTATATCTTTTGTATCAAATCAAGTAAAGGGGTTGAATAAAAACACTTAAAAGGCATGTAAATCTTACCTGTGTAAGAGCTAGCAGTCATGGTCAAGTCAACTCATTTCAATTTACCAATCGAACACTGTTTTAAATATTATTATATAAGTAACATCATTAAAGTATCTAACAATAATCAGCAGTTTATCCTAATCATTTACAAATGTGATCAAAGTATCAAGGAAAGCAAGTGAAAGGTGTACTTAGTGCATGAAGAACTTAGTTTCATAGATAGGGTTCATTATGGAGAAGTGAGGGTCAAAGTTTGTAGTGAGCTTAAAATTCCTGAATTGGCACTCAGAAGTATGCTCAGGGAAGAGCATAATTTTAACAATTACTTACAATGAAATCACAGCCTAAATATTTCACCAATAGTGCAATAGAAAATCAAGTTTTGTCATTGTTGTTTCTCAAAATAACTATCCATTTAATTTAAGAAAAGAATATAGTTCTGTTCTGAATCAACAATAACACTAGAATTTATCCACATTCACATGCAAAATGCAGTGACATAATACACAATGTTTTTGTTGGTACATGTGTGATGTGTATTGAAACCTCTTGGAGTAATGTAACGATCTTTCAAAGATTGGTTATCTTAAAAATAATGGTAATTTATACAGAAAAGTGAGCAAGTTCATTTGAAAAAGGCTATTTATTGACAATTATTCCCAACGCAATTATAAAATGAGTATTCAGTTGTTTAACCAGCCCAACCCACATTGTCACTCTTCTCACTGTCAATGTTCATCCTTTTCTTAATTTTTCAAATGTACCTCTATAACTCTCTCCCTCGTTTATGGTGCAGTCTTCATTTTTGGACCCTGTTGTGCATGAGTTATTGAGGGAAAGGTGTACTTCAGTTGTCTCTAATTTTGTCATACAATAAGCTAATTTGTACCCTTTTAATTGCTTTCCCTTGGTCTATAGTTCTTACAATTCATCTCAGGCAGTTCTCAACCTTTTTTGTAAGCTATATTTAATAAATGATCATTCATTTCTAGTAATAAGATTATTTATGTAAATTTTCTCCCGCATTTATCTTAATTCATAGTGTCCACTTCACAGTAAGCTGAGGGGGGTGATTGTCTAATTTCACCTGTAAATACTATTGTTTTGCTCTCTAATCAACAACAATTTAACAGGATTAAATGTCAGGTGTGTAAGAGATTCAAGCTGGTGGAAGATAACAGTAATTACCTTACCTTTGTAAGCTGTATGTGGTCAAACCATATTTGCGACATTTGCTCTCACTGGTCCAAAGAGAGATGGGCAACCATCATAACCTAGCATAATGGTCATCATCTGAGTATGTGCATGCCAGCCAAACCATTGTGCTCTTGTGATCTTTGTGATTGCACTTTCTTGCTTGCAGCTGGATGAGGTATATGATGGAATTTGTGAACACAACTAGTCTCACAGCTTTTAGTAGATCACCATGGTAATTTGTACATGTTATCTGATGATTCACATGGCAGCAAATCACTGTGTTCTTGTAGTTTTATTAAAGTTATTGCCTTGTTTCTCTCAGTTAATTGAAATGTAGGACAGTCTTGTGCAAGCAACTTGTCTGGCAGGTTGTTTTTTTCATAGGTTATTGTGAAACATGGTACATATTATGGTAATAATTTAAAGATGCACACATTGTCAAATCTTTGTGCTACTGCAATTTTTGCAAGATTTATTGCTTTTATTGTCTTACAGTTTGAGTGAGTATGTGGCAGAATTTTTTGAATGCAACTACTCACACAGTTTTCAATGGATTGCTCTGAAAACTTAGTACATATTAAGTTCATTATCAGAAGATATGTATGTTGACCAGTCATTCTATTCATATTGTATCTGGAAGAATTATGCACTTTTTGACTATAGACCCCTCTCCATCATGTGGATTGGAGTGGGATGCGGGAGAGGTACATACATTCCATAATACGACGTGTCATGCAAAAAACATGATTTTGGATTCCCAAAACCCTGACATGGTCATGTTTTGAAAAACATGATTTTCAGCAATCTTAGCAAGAAAAAAAAATTCCCACAAAAAAAAGAAGGAAAAAAAAAACTATATTTCTTGACTACCATGATATATGCCCATAATCTGTGGCATGTATAAACAGTAAATAGTCCTGCTCTGAGCTAATGTTAAACTATCCTCGGGGCAGTTTATACAGCCGTTTTAGAGGCAATTAAAAGGTAAGGCAGTCAGAGATAAACAGCCGCCTTTGAGAGATTTCCTTAATTGGCTCAGAATTGCTAGGGTGATGTGTCATGTCAAATCCTTTGAACACTGCTGAGGGAGAGCCCATTAGACTAACTTGCACAGGTAAAGTACACTAAGTGGAACAACCCAATTTGTCTGAAGTTAAGTACATCAAAGAGATGTGTATTGAAGAATAAATGTTATTACCCATCACTGACTGCATTGAATGAGAATGTTGAAGCCATCTTTATTAAAGTTTGTGATCAGCAGCAACGTTTCTTTGAAGTCGGATTTTTACTCCATATATAAAATTCAAAATATGATTATTTCAGTATTTGGAAAAGTGTACAAGTGTGATTAATTTTCAAAGGCAAAATGTTGAAATGAAGAAAAATTCAACAAGATCTTTGGGGAAGTTTAACAACAGCACCATTCAGTCTCTAGTGAGTTCAAAGATGAACACAAATGACACTTGCATTACCTTCAAGCCAACTACTGAACTATTGAAAGCAGCAAAGACTGCATGTAATTAAAACTACATTCCACTGTCCAATGGATTTTAAAGACAGTAACTTGGTGTATTTTTGTATTTAATGTCTGTGAGGTTGTGACCATGTGTACATATGTGTGTGACGATGTTATTTGACAATGCTAAATCAACCATATTTTTGTTTGTAAGTATATTAAATGCTTCAGAGAAGACAGATGGTATTTTCTTTTATTCAGATTTGAATTTCCAGTCATTTGTTATAGGCTGATTTAAAAAGATAGCTTATTCTCATTTGGATGACATCACCTTGGGACCTCAAAACACTTTTTGAGTCTCAAAACCCCATAACACTGTCAATATGGCAAGTATGAGGCAGAGGTATATTTACATGAGCAAATTGCTCAATATTACTCTAGTCCCTCAATTTGTTCATGACAGTTTAGCCCATCTGTCTCATACCCACACGTGTGTGGGATCTATGCATCTCTGTCATAAAAATAACACCTTAGACTGATCTACTCTTCACATAAGTATAGATATGTTTACTTTCATACCCCTTCAACTTATTCATTTAACTTGTGATTTTAAAGTATGTTCATATATGTCTGAACACCATGATATACTTTGTGTTTGGTTTGTTCTGGTAGTGTCTTCCATGTGCTAAAAGAGTTGAGTTTTACCCTGGGAATTTCTTCACCACTTGGGTCTTCTCAGTGTGGCTGCAGAGCTTCTCACTTTGGGCCACTTTTTCATGAGATACCTGCAGGTGATCCTCTTATCCCGGTGATGGCTGAAACTTTGACATCTGTACCAAATGATCAAAGTTTCAGACTACATGAGTTATAATCTCAGCATGGGAGGTCTCTTGGTTGGTGTCAGGTATCCTGCTGTAGAATCACATGCCAGATATTACAGTCTGCACAGATGCTAGCACAACTGGCAGTGGTGCCCACCTTCCCTCATTTCAAGAAGTGAGTGGAGTTTGGCAGATTTAGAAGTTCTCCATGCACGTGAATCTCTTGGAGATGAAGGCCATAGTGAATGCCATTTGATTATGGCAGGAGATGATATCTGGAAAGGGTATTCTCATTCTGCCTGTGAACTAGACTGTTGTCAACTGTGACATGAGAAGACAAGGGAAAACCAACCCATACCTCTGCCTTCTAGTTTGGGATTTTCTCGGGCAGTGTTATTGTTGACAAATCCAGATTCATATACACCATATCCCAAGCAAGTTCAATATCCTAGTTGACTCCCTGCCTCAAGGAAAACAGTCAATCCAAACAGAATGGTCCATTGACCCCTCAGTCTTTTAGTTGATCTGCACCTGCTGGAGTTGATCTCTTGTCAACTGCTTTGCAACAAGGTGCGATGCCAAGCTCCCAATTTCATCTCATCAGTCCTAGATCTGAAAACTTTTGTAGTTGACACCATTTCCCTGAACTGAAAAGTTCACAATGTGTACAGATTTCCCCCTACCCCTCTAATTTCCAAAGTCTTGCATGAAGCGAGTTAATTCGAGTGCTGAATAATACCATTGCTCCTTTCAAGAAAAATGTGTGACATTGTTTTCCACAATTTTGACTTAATTTGATTTAATTAAAAGTAGCGCTTTCTCCAGGTCCTGATGTGCCAAAACATTTTATTGCTCAATCAAATGAATGTCCCCCTTGCTGAGTGGATCAACAGAATTGATGTTCATCAGGAGTTTTGAAGTCTGTCCTTCTTTGAACAGTTTTCTCAACTTTATACTTTTGATATTGTACCCTCATTCATATCTTGCTGCAGAGGGGCTCATAGCTTAAACATGATTTCAAACAATTTCTCAATTTCTGCATATTCATGTGTGGAATTCATAATAATTGTGGAATATACCTCTGCTCATGGGAATTTACTGTTTGTATGTCTTTTGTTTTCAAGTCAACATGCTGTCTGTGTATTTCATAATGAACTGTAGTAGTTTTGTTTTGTGAATTCTGCATAAACCTTCACGTGTTGCTCAGTTGAAGGTGAAAATAAATCAAGTCAGAGAACCATGGGCTTTTATTTATTTCAGTCAGTAAATACAATAACTTTAAGTTTCAAAATTAGTCTGTGTCATAGTACAGTGAGTCAGTGGATGTGTTACAATTACAAAGAAACACCGATTCCATAGATCAGTAGACTTGGCAGTTACTAACTCTTTGAACTAAATGGATTAAAATATATTCCAATTATCTCTGTTTATATAGGTAACTTTCTCATTTGGCTTTTCAAGGAGAAAAAGTTATATCTCCGATCAAAGACTACCTTTCTACAATTTTAGACCTGTTTCACTATAATGGAAAAGAGAACCCAGAATAAAGACCTCTCTTACCTTCTAGCCAATATCAACCTTGGCTCTTTGTCCAGAATGGAACCTACTGTGGGTTCTTATTTGGTTGAACAAGGCACCCTTCAAACAATTGCCTAGATCCTCTCTGGCTCAACTTTCATATAAAACCTTCTTCCTAGTGACTCTAACAATAGCATACAGAATCAGTGAGATTCCCACCTTATCGGTCAATCCAAACTATCTGCAGTCCCTTCATGATGGTCCCAACTTTCATTGCTAAGAACAGTTTTCTGTTCAAGCGGAATCAGTTTTTTGTCTTTAAACTGATGTCTTCTTTCCACCCTTCTTCCCAAAGATGTCTGCAGGGAGGGCACTGAAGTTGTATGTGAAGCTGACTGAACTGATCAGAATAGGAGATCTTGCTTGTTCTTACCACTCAGACAAAGAAGAGACAGTATTTCTGCTGAGTCTCATCCAGGATCTGTTTGATTATTTGCCAAGCCTAAAAGGAACTAACATAAGACCAGATGAATTTCCTATGCATATTGGCTCATGATATTGAAGGTCAGTCACCACTGGCATAGTATTCATGTGCAACTGTCCTAAAGTGGCATCATTCAAGCAGTTGGATGGCTCACATTCTCCAGTTTTTACCTTACAGACCTCATATCCCAAAGGGCTCAGTTTGAACTGGTGGGGCCTATATCAGCAATGCATACCTGTGACAGAACCAGGATTTCAAACCAGTAGATTTACAAATTTTGATCAGTAGATTGGCTTCTAAAAAGGGAGATTTTTTATCGGCATAAATTTTACGTGTTTTAAGGGGATTGAAAACAAAACAAGTTCATTTTGTCACATAATATGTATTCTCTTCATATTATAATAAAACACAAATTTTGAACATGATTCATATTCAGAATCTGATGGAAAATGTTACAATAATAGTTAGTTAATATGAGCCAGAATATTGTTAATTAAATGAAAAAGTAAGAGTTGTACATCTCACAGTTCACTACAAAGATTTTTTTATAAAATCCACAGGCATTTTTAGTTTCCTTCACAAGATCACTGTCTGGTGACCACTGGTGACATTCACTGTGATTGTCAACCTTCACACTTAGCAGGCTCTCAATAGTTTTCTGGTCCAGACTTCCCCTTGAATCACTCTGGATTTTCCGAAGAATGGAGAATGTCCTCTCTGTGTCAGCATTGGAATGTGGCAATGATAGGACAACTACGCTTAGTCTGGAAAGAAGTTCTAACTTAAGTTTTCCTGTTGCTGGGTTTTTGAGGCTGCTGACTGATCTCCAATACTGCTCCAAGCTCATTTCACCCCGAGGAGGAAGTTCCTGGCTTAGACTTGATATGTATTCCTGAGCCTCATCCTCAAGGGCTTGTTTCTCTTCTAGGATTATGTCCAAAAATCTGTTGACAAGTTTCACCACTGTAATTAATTTTAAACAAATTAGATTTAGACTTGAAATAAACAGTTAAAAAACACATGATTTTAATAATTTATCCCAACTTTAAAATTAAATATTAAGTAATACATTTTTAACTCGCGGATATATTTTATCTAGGACTTGAACATAATTTTTGTGCTTTTATGCTGATTTTCTAGAAGTCTGAACTTCACATTAGTAATAACTAATATCTTGTTCACTGGTGATGACCTTGGTTGAAACAAACTTTCCCAGAAGCTTTCTTAGCAGCCTGGTCATCTCTACATGTGGATGTCCAATCATTGATTCACCAGCCTAAAAAGACACAATGCAAAGTCAGGACCTTTGCTACTCGCCTGCACACACTTAAATTCTGGTATCCAAGCGTTGTTAAACTTGTTCTAGTATTTCTTAGCTGGTGGCTTTTTAGCGTTGGGAGAAAGCGGACGTTTCGGCATTTTGACATGAATTGAAAAAAAAATATACAAGCTGCCCTTAAATATTCATCTTAAACCATCGTGAACAATACAAGAACAATTAAAAGACATCAAATCAAAATACTTACTCGAGTGTTTCTGCAAAGATCAATTTTGGTCGGTGTCTCCGTTTTATCTTCCTTCCACGTCAGATCGGCCCAGTTTTAATCAAAGACTCATGGATTACCTTTGATCCTTTTATTACTTATAACACCTCAAACAACATCCCGCATTTGGCCTTAAACTCTCCAAATTACAACAATAAGGTAATCAATTAGCCGCTTTATTGTACACATGTTACTACTCAACCACGCATCGTGTCGCACCAATTTCCGGTTCCCAGTAGACTGGTTCTGGCTGGTTTATCTAATGTGTTGATAGAACACGTAAAAAAAACGGGTTAAAAAAAAAAAAAAAAAAATTCCTTGAAATTTTCAAAACCGGTAGATTTCGACTACTAAACGGTATGTGCGGTAGATGGTCTTTAAAACGGTATTTTTGGCCTACCGCCGGTAGAATCACAGGTATGGCAATGCAACAGACTTCACCTTTCCAGGTTGCTCACCAGTCTCATAAAGCCACAGGATAATCTTCCATTGTATTTGCAGGGACAAATTTGTTTCTCAAACTTCATCAATTCATATGCCATGTTCTAACCCAAGCCTCTATCTCACATGAGACTCGAAGTTGTTTCACATGTTTGGAGACCAGAGCCAGAGCCAAGTCTGAGGTAAGGGGATGCAACTCCCTCAGCCTCTTACCAGTTCTTCTAACATGTTATGACTGGGTAATGTATTTGAAGAAGAAATCAGTTTTGAAAGTAAAATATTTATCTTCTTTAATACATACACAATTCTAATATGGACACAATGTGCCAGATCCTCCCGGAAGGGTCAGTTCATATCAGATTTATGAAACACTGGTGTATATTTAGTAAATGTGTCTCTTAAGATAAATTTACTGTTGGTTACCACATTTATATTTATTTTAGTAAAATTGTTGGCATTTCTGATAAATAGCATCAAGTTTGAACAGAGTTTAGTATTGCTCCTTGACAATGCCATTAATTTTGCACCCATTTATGGAATCAAAATGTAAATTAGATTTCCCCGTTAACTGTTTTCTTAAAAAATCCTTATATAGATACTGATTATCTATGCACTCTTTAAAGAAAATGTGATTATGTGATACAGCCTGCCTTGACTGAGGATGCTTAGGTGCTAAATGTCGATCTTTGACACCTTGTTTTTGATGCTTGAAATTAGTCCCAAGGTCTATAATGTTGCATAATTTCCACATTGCTTGAAATCTTAAACTTTTTGTACAGTAGAATTATTAAAACAAGATGCACTACCAGGATATTCCTCAGCTAAGTTTTCCAACCATTTCTTAGCACATCCACAGTATGAAAAGGAGGTTTGGGCAGAGTTTATTGCCCACGTGAAAATATAAAATCTGCACAGGATATACAAATTGAAGATTCATTCAGTTTAACAAAGCTCAACTTCCTGGTTTATTTAGTTGATAAAAGGCAATTAAATACAAAATTATAATGCATTAATAGCATGGAAATGCTTTGATATGGTATTATGTATGTATGTATGTATGTATGTATGTATGTATGTATGTATGTATGTATGTATGTATGTATGTATGTATGCATGCATGCATTTCACAGCATGTCATCATAATACTGGCTATATGGTGCAAATTAACATTTCAGAAAATATTGATACATAGAATTACAATAAATCTAGGAAGGTTAACCCTTCTGAATAATTGTAAACATGGAGTACTACAACTTCAGATAATAGATAAAAGGTAAACATGTTAAAATTTCTGTAAAAGGTATATACAATAAAAGGAAAAGGTAAAAAATGTAAAATCCTAAAATATAGTGTCAAATTTTTAAAAAAATATAAATTGCATTCCCACAAAAAGTCCAAGATTTTGTCTGGTGGTACATCATCATAACGCTTTTTACATCACAGCACATAAAAAAACTTCTGTCTCACAGCATGGAAGTCTGTACACTTGACAAGAATATATTTCATTGTCATTGGGACACTGGCATTATATACACCCTGGTCAAGGTTCACTCTTCAGGAGGTATGCATATGACAGGTATGTTTGTCCTATATGCAGTCAGCACAATATCATCATGTTGTTTTGATTTGTTCTGCATGAGGGATTACGCTCTCCAGTGATGGGATGTTTTTTATGAAGCTTGATTGTGGAGTTTTCTTTCCACCTGTTTTGCAATGTATATAGAACATGATAATTTATATAATATTTGAAGTCAGTATATGGAATCTTCCATTCAGAACTGGGTGACTGCAGGGCAGCTTTGGCTGCTTTATTTGCCCTTTAATTACCCATGATACCAATATTACTAGGCAGCCAACAGTACCAAATACTTTTTCCAGATTGTATGAGCAAATTTTCTGTAAGATTTGGAATATTAATGGTGTGTCAGATTTTAGACTTTGCAAGGGTTTAGTGTGGAATGGGAATCCCACAAGATGATGAAATATTTGAGAGGTTTCAATGTAGTACAAAGATTTTAGTATGGCTGTAATTTCTGTGACAAAAAATGGAGGCTTTATCCAGTAACAGGCTGGAGATGGTGCCATGGGGTGTAGCAATGGCGATTCTAACCTTGTCTCCATCTTTCTCTATATACAGGGATATATGGAAACAATAGCAGGTTATGACTTCATTGAATTTACTCTGAAAATGAAAGAATTTGTTGAAGATTTGTATTGGAAAAAATAAAAAATTATTTTGTGGGTTTTGATATCCAAGGTGGTGATTTGGGAATATAGCATTTTGCAGTATTTGCAAGATTGGTTTTTGCTGCTTCTAGATAGGACAAATTCATATACTAAAAGGTGGAATGAAATTTGGGATCTGAGCATACAAGGTCTGGCATTCAGGCTGAAAGATGCAGGATTAGCTGGATTAGAGGATAATTTGGTAGTGTAGTCTGGAGAACCAAATTCATTTATCTGAAATAAAGTGATGGTTCATTTGCTTCAACATAGAGCCTTTCTGAGGGGGAAGTTCTAAATGCTCCCAGGCCCGATTCCTGGTCAGCCAAGAAAATACCCCATTCATCTCCTGATTATAGACTTTAAACTTTGAGATATGATTTGGTTGATCTTTAGATATACATGGTGGATTTAGAATTTCAATCTACATTTGGGGCGGGAGTGAGAACACTTTTGCTGTGATGGAACTCAATGTAACTTTCAAAATTATGGGCATAGTCTTTAAAATAAATCACTGTGAATTTGCTATCATTTTTGGGGGACCAGTTTTTGTGGATATGAAATCCACAAAAACTGGTCCCCCAAAAATGATAGCAAATTCATGAAGGTCACTACAAACCCACATAGCATGAATTTAAAGAATTAATGAACCATTATTCTTCCATGCAAAAAATATGACCCATTCTACAATCCATAAATTTAAAGTAATGATGGAAATGCCTTTCTTGTGAAATCATGAAATTTATATCCATGAGAATAAATGAACTTACAGTATTTGTATCATTCCATGAAATATTAAGTAAATTGTGTGCGTTAAGGAAAGAAAGTGTATTTTATGTTCCTTTTGTCACATTTCAATAGTTTTGATCAACCCACTAAGATTCAACCTTTCTGACATTTTCTAGAAATTCATCAACTGATTGATAATTAGTCATTAGCTGCCTTGAAAAATGACTTTTTGAATATATTCACAGATGACAAATTCTAATTTAAGACTGATTTGATAATTAAGCAGAAGAAATCAAGACTACAAGATGACACAATTGTTATTTGTGCTTTGTCATTATACGCTGACTGGTTCTTCTTCTATTTTTAAGACAGATCCCTCCAGAAAGCATCAGAAACAATAGATTACAGTTAGTAACCAGTCATCTTATACGACAATGCAAATATATTAAAAAGTCACCTGGTTAGGTAGTTCAATTTTCTAGAAACTGATGGGAAGGCTGAAACTTGGTGGGGTGACCAAAAACTTTAGACACATTAGAGCATGTACTTTTGTGCAAACTTTGTTGTCAGGCACAACATTATTAAAGCAAAGTGAATTGTTTTTTAACTAGACAGATTGAAACTTACTTTAATATATTATACATAATATATAGTAAACACACATGAATGATACAGATTAATACTCTTTATTGCTAGACTTGTTGAAATGAAAGTTTATTGAACGTAATTGAAAGCAAAAATTGGAATTTACCATTCTTCACCATATATATATATATATATATATATATATATATATATATATACATATATATATATATATATATATATATATATATATATATATATATATATATATATATACATATATATATATTTATGTTCAGCAGAATGGAGGTGTGTGTGACTTCTCTGTTACTGGAAGTGAACTATTTGTGATAGTACCGTGTAACTGTACTGTTGGTTACGAAGGTCGATTCTGCGAGATTGATATCGATGGCTGTGCAGGTAATCCTTGTTACAGTAGTGTAACCTGCACAGATGTACCTGCTCCCCTTCTGAGTACCACACCAGCTGGTTATGAGTGTGGTCCATGCCCTATCGGTCTGGTAGGAAATGGAACTACATGTCGGGGTAAGTATTTTTTACTAGTTTTATTTTGGCTTGGAAATGTCCAATTACTTTGGAACAGGAAATGTTCAGGCAGTGTTAAATTTGTTATCCACAGAATCATAAATAGTATCAAACTGTATAAATTAAATTTTTGTATTGTTTTAAATTTGCATTAGACCAGTGACCACAACAGTTGCTAAAATAAAATTGTGAATAAAATTTCTTGGTGTACAAAAGTAAAAGTATGCTGATAAATGACACTGTATACTTGGCTGCAGAATTTTATATATATTTTTTGTTGAGTCCACTTTGAATGAAGCTCAGCAGTTCTGTCACTTTAATATCCATGTGCATGTCCATCCATACATATGTCTACACCCTAAATTAGCCTCAATATTAAAGTTTTTGCTTTCTTTTTATTTCAGTTTTATTTTAACACACCCTATTCAAGTTTGGAATACAACTTTAGTATGCACTTATCTTTATCTAGCTAAATAAACGCCTGCATTAATGAAGCTTGTGGATGGGCTCAATAAACATGCAGGCCATGGCCAACTTGTTACATTATGCCTGATTATACTATGTGAACCAATTGTTAATAAGTTCTTTTTTTCTTGTCTGAGTAATCAACAGAATATCAACAAATTCAATTTATATGTTTGTATTACAGATCTAAACGAGTGTCTGGAAGTAACCCCAGCTCTTTGTCAACAGATTTGTAAAGACCATCCAGGCACTTATCAGTGTTCATGTTATACAGGCTACTCTCTGCAGGATGACCTGAAGACCTGCTCAGGTAATGTCAGTGTATTGTCAGTTTTATACCAGTGTGTTGTTGGTATGAAACCAGTGTCGTAACCACTGTTTTGTTGTCGAATGCACATTAGTGCGAAAGCAAGTCACAGCAGTCCATTTTCCTCTGCCAGTGCCAGCAGTAATTGCAGTGGCATTGGTGTCAACAGTTTAAGGTTTGGTTAAAGTTTTTCATTTGTATATATTTCCTAAACCCTTTGATGGATTTTGTTCATGTTTGGGTGAATCTTTATGAAGCTAAGACAATTTATTCTGTGAAATGCTGTCTTGCCCCTTTGATCTTGGGATCATGGTCACTGTCATATAACATTTGTGTTAAAGTATTGGTTAAAGTGTTTCCATTTGTTTATATTTCTTGAAGTCCTTGATGCATTTGGTTCATACTTGGGATGATCCATGAAGAAGCTATGACAATTCATCTTATGACATGATGGCTTCCCTCATTGAGCTTGGGGTTAAGGTCACTGTCATAGAATGTTTGCATTAAAGTTTTGGTTAAAGATTTTCATTGGCTTATATTTCCTATATCCCTTGATGGAGTTTTTTGATACATTTTATTCTGTGACATTTGCATTTTACCCTTTAGCCTTGGGGTCAAGTTTACAGTCATAGAAAATTTTGCATTGAGGTTTTGGTTAAAGTTCTTTTATTTTTTATATTTCCTAAACTCAGTAATTGATTTTCCTAATACTTGGAATGAATCATTATGAAGTTTAGGCATTTCATTCTGTGACACATGCTTTTGCCCCTTAGAATTTGGAGTCAAAGTCACAGTGATAGAAAATGGGCATTAAGCTTTTGGTTAAATCTTTTTTCATCAATTTTGCTTATATTTCCTAAACCCCTTAATGGATTTCCCTCACACTTTTGATGAATTATTATGGAGCTAAGATAATTCATTCTATGACATGCTCACTCAACTGTTTGACCTTGGGGTCAAGGTCACAAATTTTACAGTGGTGCTTTGATCATGGATTTGACATGTAGGTACTACCCCTCTTGTTAATGTATTAACAGATATCGGTAATCCAGGCAAAAGTCTACAGGATGACCTGAAGACATGCTCAGGTACCTTATAAAATCACCTGCTATCTCCAATATGCTGCCACTAGTATACCAGTGTATTTTCAGTGTGAAACTATTGTAATATTAGTGTATTGCCATTGTATCATCATTGTGATTATTCTTTAAACTTTTTGAACATGAAACCCAAGCTGAAACTCAAAGTCTGAAAACTGATGTTTTGTAATTTTGATTAAAGTGAAATTAGGATCATAGAACTTCCAGTATTTTCTTAACTTTGGTTTCTTTAATGACATGCTAAAATTCAGTTACAAAGGCATATACAAGTATTGCATTTGATTTAGGGGCTTTGAGTTTTAGTTTACTGCACACAAAAATTGTGAGAATACAGAGCTTAATCTAACAGTACACTAATAGTTGTTGCCAATATATTAACTTTTTCAGACCAGTTTAATGCAAGTGAAATACAAGTATATCAACTTGTCAGATCTGACATTTCACTGGTATTGAAATATAATGTCAAAGATTGATTAATGATGGAGTTATAAAGTCCAGTTCTAATAATTGAAGTTTTGCTACTTTTGGCATATATTGGTTTTTTGAACAAGAATTTTTTTTGGTTTGGGTTTTTGGGGGGTTTAACGCTATTTTTCAGCACATGATATGCCATAGCGGCCAGTATATTTGGTGGAGGAAGAGTCTGGGAAGACCCCAGGAAGAACCACCAACCCACGGGAAGCTACTTGCAAGCTTTTTCACATACTCATGTTGGTTGAGCCAATACTCAAACTCACACGGACAGAGGTGAGAGTGAGTGTAAAGGTGAGCACCTTAGACCACTCGACCACCCAGGGCCATGAACAAAGAATGATAAATAGCAAAGGAAAAGAATATGCCATCAAAAAATATTTATCACTTACATTCAACTGGTTTATTCAGTCAATTTAAAGTTTTCAGATGGAAACAGTTTGTGTTGGGTGTCTAGATTCAGCAGTCACATTGTAGAAATTATTTAGAGGAAACATCTAAAAAATTTATATGATTTAGAGGAAACATCTAAAATTTTATATGATTTAGAGGAAACATCTAAAATTTTATATGATTTAGAGGAAACATCTAAAATTTTATATGATTTAGAGGAAACATCTAAAATTTTATATGATTTAGAGGAAACATCTAAAATTTTATATGATTTAGAGGAAACATCTAACATTTTATATGATTTGGAGGAAACATCTAAATTTTTATATGATTTAGGTCAAACATCTAAATTTGTATATGATTTAGAGGAAACATCTAAATTTTTATATGATTTAGAGGAAACATCTAAATTTTTAAGGTTGTTTATGCATTTTAACATAGCAAATTCAAGAGAAATAAGAATTTTGTTAAAGGTTTCAGAGTTTTAGCCATTGATAAACAAATTTCAAAAGAAGAATTAAGATTTCAGCAATTGCAGAATAAAGATTAGTTTTTGTATGTATATATTCTTTGACAATCACCAATCATGCATTGGGTGTTGTTTTTTGTATTTCTGTTGTTATCATTTCAGGTCATTTCCAAAACATTTTATCTCATGATATTAGCATTTATTGACTCCTGAATGAGGCTCTACCCATAATTTTTTGTGTTACAAGAAACTGTTAATATGTTCAGTTTTGTGTTCCTGTATACTTTTAATAGCGATTTAGAGCAAAATAAGTAAGTACACAGGCACTTGTTATTTCTTTTTTGCACAAATTTGTCATCGTGCCTCATTCATAAGCAACCAGAAAATCGTGAAGTTGTCATATGTAGCTGTATATGTTATCGGATATAAGTAAGCCAAATATGCAGACTATGTTATGAAAAATATGAATGTACAATGAATGGGTGAAGTTATAGTCTTGTACTAATCAGACGCATCACTATAACTTGGAAATGACTTATTTTCATTGAATTAATGATTGTCATTGACAGATTGTCCTCTGTCATGATGTAAACTATTCCTTGAGCTCAGGTGTGCATGATATACTTCGGAGTTCCATAAGACTCAGGTGTGCATGATATACTTTGGAGTTCCATAAGACTCAGGTGTGCATGATATACTTTGGAGTTCCATAAGACTCAGGTGTGCATGATATACTTCGGAGTTCCATAAGACTCATATACTTCGGAGTTCCATAAGACTCAGGTGTGCATGATATACTTCAGAGTTCCATAAGACTCAGGTGTGCATGATATACTTCGGAGTTCCATAAGACTCAGGTGTGCATGATATACTTTGGAGTTCCATAAGACTCAGGTGTGCATGATATACTTCGGAGTTCCATAAGACTCAGGTGTGCATGATATACTTTGGAGTTCCATAAGACTCAGGTGTGCATGATATACTTCGGAGTTCCATAAGACTCAGGTGTGCATGATATACTTTGGAGTTCCATAAGACTCAGGTGTGCATGATATACTTTGGAGTTCCATAAGACTCAGGTGTGCATGATATACTTTGGAGTTCCATAAGACTCAGGTGTGCATGAGATACTTTGGAGTTCCATAAGACTCAGGTGTGCATGATATACTTTGGAGTTCCATAAGACTCAGGTGTGCATGATATACTTTGGAGTTCCATAAGACTCAGGTGTGCATGATATACTTCAGAGTTCCATAAGACTCAGGTGTGCATGATATACTTTGGAGTTCCATAAGACTCAGGTGTGCATGATATACTTCGGAGTTCCATAAGACTCAGGTGTGCATGATATACTTTGGAGTTCCATAAGACTCAGGTGTGCATGATATACTTCAGAGTTCCATAAGACTCAGGTGTGCATGATATACTTTGGAGTTCCATAAGACTCAGGTGTGCATGATATACTTTGGAGTTCCATAAGACTCAGGTGTGCATGAGATACTTTGGAGTTCCATAAGACTCAGGTGTGCATGATATACTTTGGAGTTCCATAAGACTCAGGTGTGCATGATATACTTTGGAGTTCCATAAGACTCAGGTGTGCATGATATACTTCAGAGTTCCATAAGACTCAGGTGTGCATGATATACTTTGGAATTCCATAAGACTCAGGTGTGCATGATATACTTCGGAGTTCCATAAGACTCAGGTGTGCATGATATACTTCGGAGTTCCATAAGACTCAGGTGTGCATGATATACTTTGGAGTTCCATAAGACTCAGGTGTGCATGATATACTTTGGAGTTCCATAAGACTCAGGTGTGCATGATATACTTTGGAGTTCCATAAGACTCAGGTGTGCATGATATACTTTAGAGTTCCAAAAGAGGTTTTAAAAGGACTGTGAGATAGCAAGGGAGTGAGAGAGCGATATTCATAGGTTATGGGGAGAGATTTTATCATTTTTCCATGTATAGTTTTGACTTTTCTCCTATTAAATATTCCTAGTTCATAATAACTGACAATAATAATATTTATTTGGTAAATTCTAAAATAACACATGCACACACCCGCACATACACATAATAGTTGGTGCAATGGGCAAATTTTGTGCCTGGAATGAAGATGGCACATTTTGGGGACATGACAATTTACAAGCAAGATATCAATTTATGCATTAAAAATGTGAACAAAAATAGGCGTCCACCACTAAGATCCAGATCTGATTACCTTGTACAGTATATACCAGTAACAAATGAACGTCATAAATGTAAAATGACCCCAATAGCTGGATACATGGTTCTACCTTTGAACAACTTTCAATAATTCATTCATTTGCATCACATCATGAATACTAAAGAAAATCTTACAATAGGGGGTGGAATGGATAAATGAGCTTTAGACTGATATGACTTAGGTAGCTATCACTGGTTTTACTTTTATAACGTTTAGGTAGGTACCGTATATATACTCACGTATAAGCTGGGTCCAAATGCAAACAATATAGACCCTGATCTGCCATCGCATAATACGCCTGCAGATCAGGGTCTATGTTGTTTGTCCTACTGATTAGTCCTTAAAAACTGCATAGACCCAGATCTGCTGGTGCATTTTGCGATGGCAGATCTGGGACTATGCAGTTTGCAGTTGGTATCAGCTTATATATGCAAGTATATACACTACATACATACATACATAGATACGTTAAGTCATTCGTATTGAAAAAGCTACTGTTAAAAACATAGGATTGCTTTGATGAAGTGACCTTTAAGGTATATTTTAATTTGTCTGTCCATTAAGTTCTATTAGGATATTAATATGCACATCCACAGTAATTGAAAAGTGTGATGACCAAAAAACAAACCTAGTCCTTATCAATGATTAAGTGTGAAGTGTCAAAATATTTAGCATCCAGCATCATATTATCATTAGTGTTGATTGGACATGAGTAACAGCATGACTTCACCATCACACATGACACTGCCTTGCATCTCTCAGTAACAGCATGGCTTCACCGTCACACTGTGACCATACCTTGTATCATTGAGTAACAGCATGGCTTCACCATCACACTGTGACCATGCCTTGCATCACTGAGTAACAGCATGGCTTCACCATCACACTGTGACCATGCCTTGCATCACTGAGTAACAGTATGGCTTCACCATCACACTGTGACCATGTGTTGCATCACTGAAATACAGCATGACTTCACCATCACACGGTGACCATGCCTTGCATCATCATCATGCTTGGGATCATACCGGAAGTATTTGAATACATGCACAGCAATTTTACATCAGTGTAAATACACTCAGAACATTTTCCATAAAATTCAAAATTTATTATCAGTAATCTGATAATATATATGCATGTTTTAGACACAAAGTATATTGTATAAGTTGCCAGTAGATTTCGTACAAAGTATACAATACCCAATATGGTTCCCATTGCATGGTTATGATGCATTTGTTATTACTAAGTATACAATACCAAATATGGTTCCCATTACATGGTTATGATGCATTTGTTGTTACTAAGTATACAATACCCAATATGGTGCCCTTTGTATGGTTAAGGTGTATTTGTTATTACTAAGCAACATGATCATACAAATGAATGAAGATAGTCAAAAAACAATCTTATTAGGCTTCACAGGGTCATTTAAATGTTTATAGTATTTAAACAAAAGCATATGCAGTATAAAAAAACACAGGTCGAGCAAGTACATCACAACTGTACTGTCTGATTTGGACCAAATTTTGTGCCTAAGTTGTTCCCACCAACCAAACTTATTGTTTAAATCTTACTATGAACTTTTCTATTCTTTTGTCTGATTCCGAATTCCATTTTATTTTCTCAAAAGCTGTAGGTATTTTATATTTGTAGATATATGCACAAGGTAGAGGAAAATGTATTGCACATGCACTATAACTCAGAAAAACAAGGATGGAGACACCATGATACTTTTGTTCCACCTGACTTAAAATATTTTTTTTTACATTTTAATTCTGTTAAAAACCATGCTTTTATTTTTTTCTAATGAGGCCCAGATTTCGTAATTTTTTATCAATTAAAGAAAGACAATATTCAAACTTTTTTTCTTGGTAGGTAAAAAAATATGGGCAGTGCCACTTTAATCTCAAGTCATAGGTATTGTATATCACACTGTGACAGAACACCTAGCAAGTCATAGGTATTGTATATCACACTGTGACAGAACACCTAGCAAAACAATAAATCCTATCTTAAGACACCACCTGTGGTCTCTGAAGACAGGTGGTCCTTTAGTACAGATTCTTTTAGCATAATTTCTTTTATCAACTATAGAATCAAATGTGATGTCTAAAAACATGTAGTATTTTTGTATAAGTTTCACTGTATCACACTGGATTGTAATTCAGTATGTTAATGCACAGAATTGGAATTTATTGAAGAAAATGACTCTCAAACTCATGTTTATGGACTTTAAATTTATGAAACTAATTGAAATAGATTCTCAAACTCATGTTTATGGACTTAAAATTTAGGAAACTCATTGAAATAGTCTCTCAAATTTTTTTTTTATGGACTTTAAATTTATGAAACTCATTGAAATAGACTCTCAAACTCATGTTTGTGGACTTTACATTTAGGAAACTCATTGAAATAAATTCCCAAACTCATGTTTATGGACTTTAAATTTAGGAAACTCATTTAAATAGTCTCTCAAACTCATGTTTATGGACTTTACATTTATGAAACTCATTGAAATAGTCTCTCAAACTCATGTTTATGGACTTTACATTTAGGAAACTCATTGAAATAAATTCTCAAACTCATGTTTATGGACTTTAAATTTAGGATACTCATTGAAATAGTCTCTCAAACTCATGTTTATGGACTTTAAATTTAGGAAACTCATTTAAATAGTCTCTCAAACTCATGTTTATGGACTTTAAATTTAGGAAACTCATTTAAATAGTCTCTCAAAACTCATGTTTATGGACTTTAAATTTCAGAAACTCATTGAAATAGACTCTCAAACTCATGTTTATGGACTTTGAATTTATGAAACTCATTTAAATAGTCTCTCAAACTCATGTTTATGGACTTAAAATTTAATAAACTCATTTAAATAGTCTCTCAAACTCATGTTTATGGACTTTAAATTTATGAAACTCATTGAAATAAATTCTCAAACTCATGTTTATGGACTTTAAATTTAGGAAACTCATTGAAATAGTCTCTCAAACTCATGTTTATGGACTTTACATTTAGGAAACTCATTTAAATAGTCTCTCAAACTCATGTTTATGGACTTTAAATTTATGAAACTCATTGAAATAGATTCTCAAACTCATGTTTATGGACTTTATATTTATGAAACTCATTAAAATAGACTCTCAAACTCATGTTTATGGACTTTACATTTAGGAAACTCATTGAAATAAATTCTCAAACTCATGTTTATGGACTTTAAATTTAGGAAACTCATTGAAATAGTCTCTCAAACTCATGTTTATGAACTTTACATTTAGGAAACTCATTGAAATAGTCTCTCAAGCTCATGTTAATGGACTTTAAATTTATGAAACTCATTTAAATAGTCTCTCAAACTCATGTTTATGGACTTTAAATTTAGGAAACTCATTGAAATAGACTCTCAAACTCATGTTTATGGACTTTACATTTAGGAAACTCATTGAAATAAATTCTCAAACTCATGTTTATGGACTTTAAATTTAGGAAACTCATTGAAATAGTCTCTCAAACTCATGTTTATGGACTTTAAATTTAGGAAACTCATTGAAATAGGCTCTCAAACTCATGTTTATGGGCTATAAATTTAGGAAACTCATTTAAATAGTCTCTCAAACTCATGTTTATGGACTTTAAATTTAGGAAACTCATTGAAATAGATTCTCAAACTCATGTTTATGGACTTTAAATTTAGGAAACTCATTGAAATAGACTCTCAAACTCATGTTTATGGACTTTAAATTTCAGAAACTCATTGAAATAGACTCAAAAACTCATGTTTATGGACTTTAAATTTAGGAAACTCATTGAACTATATACATATGTATTATTATCATAGTAATGCGATCTTGATTACTAGATCATGTCGAGTTGTCAGCATGAGAAAATTTGAATCATTATGAGATGCGAAGCATCTAGTCATGATTTGGATATTCTGATGCTGACAAGACGTGATCTAGCAATCAAGATCGAATTACTATGATAATGATATTTTTGTTATATGCCTATCAATTTCAGATAATTTAATAAAATCACTATGCATAACTGAAAAACAAAGTAAATTGCTTAACATATCAACCTTTTTTAATACAAACTTCATCCTAAATCATGAACTGAATTACATATTGATCAGCTTATATGCACATGAATATTGCAGTTCATGAATGAAGCATGTGAAACAACAGTCACTCATTTTCAATGCAATCACGAATTCTTAGATGCATGGAGGCAGCAGACCCATATATGTGATTTACAGTTATTGTGCAGTTCTCAAATTTTGAATCGTAGAAGATTTCAACAGCTGAATGACTCTGAAAGTTTCTCTCTGAGGCCAGGCTCAAAGCAGCATGAGAGGCTCCGATGGGGACTTGGCATGGGAATGACAGCATTATTTTGACAGTTATTTACACTGGGATTGGACAAGTTGTTGGAATTTGATGATACAAATTTTTTACAGAGAATTTAATCATTTCCTGAGGCTATGGCATAGTAGTTCATGCATTTTTGGTCATAAATAGGAAACATCGAGGAAAAAGTTGTTCGAGCCTCACAGACAAAAGAATGATTTTCATTGTCGCTGAGCAGATCATTGAATTGATACAGAGTGTTTGAGTTTGTCATGTTTCAGTTCTCTAAGTTTTACTGAATAAATGAAGTTAAACCTTTTAAATCCAGTTTCATTTTTATTATTTGAATTTTTTTTTTCAGATGTAAATGAATGTGCACTTGGTACTCATTTCTGTGATGAAAATGCAGTATGTAGCAACACAGTTGGCTCTTATACATGTACCTGTAATTCAGGGTTTACCAATGTTAGTCTGGGTCTGATTGGAGAGTGTCTGGGTAAGTATATTGAATATATTTTCTATGACCACCAATAATAAAAATAACCTTTCCATTATGGACAGGTTACCCAAGTACTCATTTCTGTGGTGCTATATGCCAATAAGCTGTAATATAGAGGACGGCATACATATGTACCTATATGTAGCTATTACATATCATTTACCAATTTTAATTTTGGCCTCATTAGACAGTGTATTATTAAGTATGCTAATTTGTCTAAAACAATCACCTGGTATTAAAAAAAACCTGGTCACCTTGTACAAGTGATCTTCATTCTCATTCAAGAGTTTAGCTCCTATTCCATTTCAAAATATTCCATTTAATTCCCCTCGCAACTTTAATGTGAGCTCATATGCAAATACCAATAAACTGGGTCAGATACCATAAATTACCATATCTCTTCAGACAGGAAAATATAATTGCTTTTTCTTTATCCCAAATTTTATGAAATTAAAATTCACTCAAAAAATTTGTCTCATAATAACAAATACTTTTATTCTTCATTCTTTGGTTTGTTTTTCCTCATTGATTTTGCATGAATAAATCCAAAGTCACAAGGAAACAAGTTAAAGATTGGCAGAAAGTATGGGTCTTACTCAAACCTATGCAGACATCACAGAGACTTAAGTTGCCACTACTGTACTTGAAACTATTTATAATTATGTGTTACTTGATGAATTAACAAGTTGTTTAGTGCATGATTTTTATGTTTATGAAAGTACCTATTCTACAGGACATGGTAGTCAATGGCTTTGTAATTGTTAAATAGCCATTGACATTTATGTAAATGACCTTGTCTATATATAGTACACAAGTAATTTAAAGATCATTTTCAGGACTTTTTTTCTCTGTTGGAATACACTGGGACTAAAATATTTTTTTTTTTTTTTTTTTTTTTATTGAACACAAGGTGTCAGGATTTTACATATTCCCCTACATCACCACCTGACCTGGTGTATGGGGCATTATCTTAAATTATTTTGCGTCCTTATCTTTTACATGTGTTCCCTACACAACACACACACACATGCACACACAGACACTTACATTCACAATTATTGTACACAAAGTCATACTCGCATACAAACCCCAAGATGTTTTAAATTGCCTTAAAAAAAAAAAAAAAAAAATCATGTACCAAAAGTTGATAATAGGATCCACTTTTTCTTAAACTCGTCACTTCTGTTATTCACTTTGGCGACATATTTTTCCAGTGTTTTGTATGATAAAACACAAATTTTATAATATGATAGATTTGGAATTTTTGATGCACAACGTGATCTGTATATCACATATTTTGCAAGCAAAATTAGGAAGTTAATAAGATCATCAAAGTTGTTATTTCCTATAAAGACGTCTTTTCGTGTAATTCTAAAATTTGGGTCATAAGTTTGGATCCATTCCACCAACAGTTTCCAAAAGTGTTCAGTAACTGAACAGTCATAAAATAAGTGCTCAATTTGTTCTATTCCCTCATTACAAAAGGTACATTTATCATTATCACTTAAATTAATCTTTTTTAGAAACTGGTTTGTGGCAATGTTTCTATGGAGAAATCTAAAATTAAAGCTAATCAGTTTTGTGTCTTTTGTACAAAGTTTAGCCAAAACAAAAGAGTTGGTCCATTCATTTGCACCAATTGCACACTCTAGCTGCCTGGACCAAGTTTCATGTTTACCATTTGGCTTTTGTATCTTGGTTCTTATCAGGTCTTTATAGATAAATTTATTCTTTGCTCTTACCCTAAGGAGTGATGTTTTGTCCAAAACTACATGAAAACTATTTCCACTTTCAAAAAACCTTTTAATTTTCTTTTTCCACAGCACTGAGATCTTTGAAATAAGAGCAAAGTACTGTATGAAATTATTTGTTTTTGTTTTTTTTTTTATTTCATCAAAACTTAATAGAGATCCTTGTGCATCAAAAAGATGTTGAATAAGTACAACACTGTTTGTTCTCCACCTTGTGTATGATTTAAAATTATCTACAGTCACTAAATTAAGAATATCTTGAGACAAGTATTCATGGACAGTAGATGGTTCATTTTCCATTGTGATAAAGCATAAATAACATCATGCCAAAAAATATTTTTAATTGATTTAGAAATTACTTTTAATTTAGTTTTTCCTAATGTAAATAACAGCGTACCTCCAAATTTTCCAAATATTTGTTCAGAAACCAGTTTTTGCCATAAGCCATCTTCGTTTAGTAAGAGACGCCTAATCCAGGAAAGTTTTATATAACACACAAATGAATGCAAGTGAATCATATTTAATCCCCCTTCCTTAAAAGAAGCTATAAGAGTGTCTCTTTTAACCCTCTCAGTTTTACCGCCCCAAATAAAGTGGAAAAATAATGTATTCAGTTCCTTTTCTATATGGGGTGGAGGATTTGGCAAAGCTGCAAAAAGATGAATGAATTTAGGCAAAATCAAGGACTTTATCAAAGTAATTTTTCCAATAAGGGATAAATTTCTTCTGCTCCACCAGCCAAGCAGCTTCTTTACTTCCTTTAACTTCGTCGAATAATTAAGCTCTACCATGTCCTCCAAGTTCAAAGAGAAATATACTCCCAGTAATCTAAAATTGGACATTGACCAGTTAATATCAATTTCTGGACATATTTTTTCATTAGAATATTTTTTATTTCCAATCCAAATAGCTTTTGATTTCAAAACATTGCAGTACAGACCTGACACCAAGGCAAAGTCATTTAAAATCTGCAAGGTTGTCTTCAAGGACAAATGAGAACCATCTAATAATAGAAAAGCATCATCAGCGTACTGCCCTAATTTGAACTCCATTTCATTATTGAAAATGCCTGTAATATCTGTGTTCTTCTTTAGTTCTATTGCAAGAAGTTCAATTCCTATTATAAATAAGTAGGGTGATAAAGGGTCTCCCTGGCGACAACCTCTCTCCAAATTAAAAAATGGGGATAAATGTCCATTATTAATGAGACAACTTTTTGATTTATTGCAAAATAATCTGAACCATTGACAAATTGATTCTCCAAAGTTAAAAGACTTCAGAGCAGTTTCCAGAAAGTCCCATTCGACCGAGTCAAAAGCCTTTTCAAAGTCTATCAATAGGAGAAGACCAAATTCATTTTTTTCCTCAAGGTATTGCATCAAGTCATACAAAAGTCTTGTATTTTCACCAATGAATCTCCCTTTCATAAAACCCTTTTGGGTGTCACTAATGATAAATGGGAGCACTTTTTTGAACCTATTAGCAATTGATGCCGAGGCAATCTTGTAATCTACATTAAGTAGTGAGATTGGTCTCCAATTTTTTAGAAATTTCCTGTCTTTATCTTGTTTAGGAATGCAGGTAATGATTCCCTGAGACTGAAATTCTGAAAAATGTTGCATATCGTATCCAGTATTTAGAGACCTAAAGAGAAAGCCGCCTAGGTCTTTCCAAAAGAATTTGTAGAATTCTACAGTAAATCCATCGGAACCAGGGCTAGTTTCATTTTTCATATTTTTTAGTGCTAAACCACATTCCTCAAATGTTAACCTACCTTCACATGAGCTTCTTTCAAGATCTGAGAGTTTTTTATCATGGTTAAAAAAGTGGTTGAGCATTTGGAAGTTATATTTGTTTTTGCTTTGGTATAATTTTTCATAAAAGTCTTTCTGTTGATTTAATATTTCTTTTGGATCTGTTACCCTTGTTCCATCTTCAGTAATTAATTCTTTTATTGTTTTGTGTGTGTAATTTCTCTTTTCGAGATTAAGAAAATATTTTGAGTTTTTTTCACCAGACTCATATCATCTTGCCTTTGATCTTAACATTACACCTTCCACCTCTTTTTTCCTCATTTCTTCTAAATCCGCTTGTTTTTTGTTCAATTCTTTCATCGTAGCGGGGTTATTATTTTGATTCACTAAAGCATGTAAGGTATGTATTTCAGCTTCAATTTTCCTGAAATGTTGCTTCTCCTGTTTTGCCTTAGCTTGTGAATACATAATTGATTCTGATTTTATTATCATTTTAAGGATTTCAAAAAACAATTGATTATTACAAGTTAGTTTCACCTGTAGTGGGTTTTCCTTATCACCTTCACAATAGTATTCTTCTACTGTGTTGGTTATACATTTTTTTACCAACTGAATATATTCATTTTGCTTTAATAGCTTTGAATTGAATTTCCAGTACCCAGGACCTCTCGGTGATGCAGATATAGACAATTTTAGTGTTATTGCTGAATGATCTGTTTTATAGCCAGGAATAATAGAGGCGTCCATACAATTTGAAAACATGTCCTCAGAGATTAAAAAATAGTCCAGTCTACTCTGTTTCACAGGGTTTGCCTGATGCCAAGTAAATACTCTACTGTCAGGACTGACTGTTCTCCATGGATCCAGTAAATCAAGTTGATTCTTGATGTCCTGGACTGCTGCTCGGGCGGACTAAAATAGTTGGGTAGTGCTTATAGTTATATGGTTATAGTTGTTTGCTATGCAATTAGTATCAGTATCTCAAATGTGTGTTTAGTTGAACTGGAAATTCAGCTGGTGATTTAACCAGCAAGTAGGCCTTTTCAGTCAACACTTTACATGGTTCAGTAAACCTGATTAGGGATTAGGAGTCCTAAAAGGGTTAAATAACTGGTCATGCTAGCTGAACAAACAAACCAAACCCATGGAAGAAGCTCACGACTGAGTACAAGTCTCAAAACTTTCATCATGAAAAAAATATTGAACTGTAATGTCCCAAAAGTTATGTTGCATTAAAATATTGTTATGTCTCACCAACACAGTGTCAGGTATAGTATTACTCTCACCAACACAGTGTCAGGTATAGTATTACTCTCACCAACACAGTGTCAGGTATAGTATTACTGTCTGTCCATATGTACATCCATCCATACACCTTTGTTAGGTATTGCATTAGGTCAATTTGTAGGCACTGATATGGGGCATCCAAGTTCCATGAACACATTTCTAGTTTGTTACAAAACTCAACACAAGCTTAAAATTTTAACTTAAACAATGTTTTTGATTATAATACTATTATTAAGATTTAGAAATGCAACAGAAAAACCAGAGTTTAAAAAACATTACAATTTCTATGATTTTAGCTTTGTTCAGAGTAAAATTACTAGGTGTCAGCATTTTCAGACTTTAAGCTTAAGTTTTTTTTTCTCTCATTCAGAAAGTTTAAAAGACTACAATAGCCTGGATTAACCAAATTCAAATTGTCCTATAAAGTCAAATATATGGCCTTGTAATATTTGTATAGAAGTGTCAAGTCTTTTTTCTAACCCTGGGATAGTGCTCGGGCAGTGTTGGGCAATATTGCTTAACACTTATGGTTATAATCACTGTATAACCAGGATATATATTTAGATTGCTATCTTCCTATCTTTCATCCATATTTTTGTGTATTTATGTGAATACATGTACTCCCAAAATATCTGATTAATTATGTGGTAATATTGTCAAAACAAATACTTTCAATATTGATTTTATAGAAAAATGCTGCACAAATGAATAAGTGTGGTACTCAGCATTAGTAATTGACCTATCACCATAAGTCAGCCAAACCATAACATATGCAAGTACCAATGTGCCTTTGATATTATTATTGCTGGCAAGGTGTCAGGTACAATGAAACGCTTGTTGTTGGAGTACTGTAGTATCATTTATTTTCGTTGGGCTCAATTTTCGTGGTTTTGCAAAAAAAGACATTTTTGTGGGTACATAAATTCGTGGTTTTGCCTGTTAAAGTTTGCATATTACTAAGTGTTTAATTTCGAGGTTTAACCTCTATAAATATCCAAAATAAAGAATAGAACTCTGCCGACGTAAACGGCGGTCACTTGAATGTTTATAACAATACTTTCACATGTATGAGCACAAATCAAAAACTTGACAAGTTCAATACTGACACCGTGTTTTTGTTTAAGTGAATAACATCAATGGAAGCCGACGCAGCCAACAACACTAAAACAATACTACCGCCTCTATGATCACAAATAACATACATGTCAAGGTCAATCACTTGCACCGTGTTTTCGTCTGAGATCTCAACATGCCTGCCTCATGTACAGACCAACTTCAACCACTAGACTTGAGAATAGATAAAGAGTACAAAAAAATAATTAAAATCACACTTCCACAACTGGTATGCTAAACAGATCATGGAGGCCATGATGAAAAAAGGAAGATGCTACTGGTAATGAGCACTGATTGCAACCTCATTAATCAAGCCAATTCGGGCTGAATGGATAATTGCATCTCACGCGACAATGAGTGAAAGATGTGACCTAATTATCAGTGGTTTGGAGAAAGCTGGACTTGTTTAATTCTGCAATTTGGGGATTATTTACCTGACAAGCACTTGTGTGTACATTGAGACTGTTTGACATGATGTTGATACAGTGGCTTTGTCCAAAAATCAGTGAAGAGTGAGCTTTAATACTCTGCTGTAATTAGTGTATATACATAGTGTTTCATTAATAATAGTGCCTCAAGCAATAGTTCTAGTATTTTACAGGCTTTGTTGTTCTTTTGGATTACAAATGCATGGATAAAATGAAATGTGGTTTCAGGAGAATTTAAATTGTTCAACACCAGTTGTACTCGAGTGAAGGATCGATTTGAATAAGTATTTAATTTAATTTTCAGATACTATTATGTTTTTATTTTTCTTTCTTTCATTTTCAACATTACTAGTGTTTGAATACCTTGTGCTTTTTCTCGTTTCTCTCTATCCTTACTTATCTCGCATATCGATTTAAGGCAGTGAGTGGAAATTATAGCTATCGGATATCTTATCGACATGTGTGCATTGAATCAATATAAAATGCTTTTTAATTCTTTTTTCAAAGGTCTAAAATAAAATAAACACATGTAAAAGCTAATATTTTATTTCCAAATTACAGTATTGATGTTGATTTATGAAATACTAGTAAGTTCCTTAATCTCTAGGAATGACACACAGTAAGAAAATGAGCGGGGGGGGGGGGGGGGGGGCATCATCATACGTGGCTAATTTTTTGTTGGGTATTTAAATTCGTGGTTCGGGGCAACAACGAAAACCATGAAAATTGGTCCCCCACAAAAATTTATGATACTACAGTATTTATGTTTGATGCTCCAATACTTAGAAAACTTTTACCATACATCATATTACATATTCAAATGGTTTGGGAATATTTGTCAAGGCTATATATATATATATATATATATATATATATACACATATATATATATATATATATATATATATATATATATATATATATATATATATATATATACACATACATACAATATTAACGAGTAGGTGGATCTGTCTGACCTTGGTTTTAGCAATTTGTCAATTATGCATCTTAACATCCTTTGTCAGATATTGATGAGTGCAGTGACCAGACAGACAAATGCCCGGCAAACTCAGTATGTATCAACACGGAGGGAAGCTACAGATGCATCTGTCATGTTGGTTATAGAATGGACCAGGATACAAATACCTGTATAGGTGAGATGAACTTTGGAATATTCTGTTCTTATGACATTTCAAACCTGTTCTTTCTCAACTTTTAGCAAAAACATGTACAGTGGAACCTGTTTTGATGCACATTTTGAATTATACATTTTCTGAAAAAAAATGCTTTCTTCCTAATTTAATTGGTTATGTAATTAATGTATTTATGTATGTATTTTGAACACAATTATGTTTATTACAAATAAATTTAACTGTTCTCTTCAGCTTCACTATGTGCACACTATTAAGTGGTTCTTTGTTGATTTCTTACCCATTGAATAAACTTCTTTCAGTGCAGAAATTCAAAAAACCGTTTTATAGAATAGGGAGTGAAGTTTTGAATATTGGGCTTTACATATGTATCAAAGGTACAGTAGTTTCTTCCTATGTTATAAGGCAGGTATGGTAATGGATCCCATTACCGTATATACTTGCATATAAGTCGATACCAACTGCAAACTGCATTGACCCAGATCTGCCATCGCATAATGCACCGGCAGATCTGGGTCTATGCAGTTTGTAAGGACTAATCAGTAGAACAAACAACATAGACCCTGATCTCCTGGTGCATTATGCGATGGGAGATCAGGGTCTATGTTGTTTGCATTTGGAGCCAGTTATATGCGAGTATATACGGTTTTTAATGCAATATCAATCCTATGGATAATATACTCCAGTATATGGTGACCTCACCTATAATATGGTACACTTTTATGACACCCTTTGACCATCATTATATTGAGGAAGTACTGTATTAGATGTAATTGGTGTTGACAGCAGAGTGGTAGCACTTTGCACCTCATTGGTCATGACTAAGTTGATGGTTTTCTCCAGGTTTCTGGTGACCTCCACCAGAAAAGCCCATACTATGCCAACATCTTAACCATTAAGAGTACTTAACATAAACTGTGAGAATTTGTTGTACAATCCATGTAAAAAAAATAAAGTTTTAAACAAAAATTGAATGAACAAAAAATAGGCATATCAGATATAGTGACAAAGATTTTTAAAAATTATATAATTTGTCTTCATCAGTCAACTGGAATTTCAGATGTTGGCATATCACTGTACTGGCTCTTATTTTTCAGAGATCAATGAATGTTTGCTTCCAAACTTATGCGCCCAGATTTGTGTTGATGCTTTGAATAGCTATACCTGCAGCTGCCATTCAGGGTTTGTTCTCAACACATTAGATGGAATAACATGCCTACGTAAGTAGAGCGTGTAATGGTTGATTTTTAAATTTTTTATCGAGATGTGTGCAGTTTGTTTTTTAGGATTCACTTGAACTGTCTCTAATTGTCAATTCATTTTCTTGATGACATGTCAGAGCTGTACTTTTTATTGCAATACACTTGTTATGCTCCCACTGCAATAGCAGAAGGGGAGAATCACCTACATTTATGAAACTTGGTATGTGGATGCATCTCAAGGAAAGTAAGATAACTATACCAAAAGTAGGTTGCTGTGACCAATTTTTTGAGCTTGATCTATACATTTTCAGCTGTTCTTTACACCCTCAATAACTTAGATTGTTTTACATACACCCATAAAGATTATGTTTTACATACACCCATAAAGATTCTGTTTCACACACACCCATACAACTTATATCCAGATACTTCTCAGTGAAAGTAGTCTTGTTTGCCAAAACCAGATCAATTTGAACTAATTTTGTGCTTATGGGGATGTCTGTAGTTTAAGCCATTTGTTTGTTACACCCTCAGTAATTTTTAAAACTATTATGTCTGGACTAATCAAACTTTGTTGTGACCCAACTTTGATAAAACTTTGTTGGTGCATCTTAATGAGTAATAATATTTCCTTCCATCACATGGTGGTTTATTTATTAACTTGAACTCACAACAAGTGGGTAATGTATTAAAATCCTGTCTAGACCAGCCTAAATCAGCTGGCATGGTTTATCTCTTTGCATGGCTTTCAGTCTGTATAGTGTCAGATACTCCATAGCAGTCAGTATAGCGTCAGATACTCCATAGCAGTCAGTATAGTGTCAGATACTCCATAGCAGTCTGTATAGTGTCAGATACTCCATAGCAGTCTGTATAGTGTCAGATACTCCATAGCAGTATGTATAGTGTCAGATACTCCATAGCAGTCAGTGTAGTGTCAGATACTCCATAGCAGTCAGTGTAGTGTCAGATACTCCATAGCAGTCTGTATAGTGTCAGATACTCCATAGCAGTCTGTATAGTGTCAGATACTCCATAGCAGTCTGTATAGTGTCAGATACTCCATAGCAGTCAGTGTAGTGTCAGATACTCCATAGCAGTCTGTATAGTGTCAGATACTCCATAGCAGTCAGTATAGTGTAAGATACTCCAAACTTGACATTAGTCCCCCATAGCAGTCGGTATCGTGTCAGATACTCCAAACTTGACATTAGTACTCCATAGTAGTCAGTATAGTGTCAGATACTCCAAACTTGACATTAGTCCTCCATAGCAGTTTGTATAGTGTCAGATACTCCAGACTTGTCCTGTTGGTGTTGGAATTTGTGTTTAGATTTATCTTTGGAAGTAAACACCTTGTTTCTGAGGTGCATTTTACATAGAAGTCTTGAGGTGTTCTGATTGTCCAGTACTCTGTTTTCATTTGTTCATGGGATACCAATTTGTATGTATTTCATAGTTGCTACAAACCACAAATTTAAATATCCAACAAAAAATGGGACCACTGTCAGTAGAATAGCCACAAATTTAAATACCCCCCAAAAAATGGAATACTGTTAGTGGAATAGCCACAAATTTAAATACCCAACAAAAAATTGGACTACTGTTAGTGGAATAGCCACAAATTTAAATACCCAACAAAAAATGGGACTCCTGTAAGTGGAATAGCCACTGATTTAAATACCTAACAAAAAATGGGACTACTGTCAGTGGAATAGCCACAAATTTAAATACCTAAAAAAAAATGGGACTGCTGTCAGTGGAATAGCCACAAATTTAAATACCCAACAAAAAAACAGGACTACTGTCAGTGGAATAGCCACAAATTTAAATACACAGCAAATAATAATAATAATAATAATAATAATGACTTTATTTAAAGAAGAAGTTCATTTGGTCAACTGACCAATCTTCCATGAGGCCTTCTACAATTATATGTATATGTTGTACAATTTTTACAAGTTCTGGTGTCTTTAGACAACAATGCTATTAAAAACTAGATAATTGATCTACTATAAAATATGTACAAGGCATGATGGGACTACTGTCAGTGGAATAGCCACAAATTTAAATACCCAACTAAACATGGGACTACTGTCAGGGGAATAGCCACTGATTTAAATACCCAACTAAACATGGGACTACTGTCAGGGGAATAGCCACAAATTTAAATACCCAACTAAACATGGGACTACTGTCAGTGGAATAGCCACAAATTTAAATACCCAACTAAACATGGGACTACTGTCAGGGGAATAGCCACAAATTTAAATACCTAACAAAAAATGTATTTGATAGAAATGGGATGACTGTCAGTGGAATAACCACTGATTTAAATACCAACAAATGTGTGACTTCTTTCTTTTTTGCAAAATTAAAAAAGTGATACCCACAAAAAATTTATTTATTCACAGTATCAAAAACTAATGCCACAAAATTGCACACCTCAAACTAGATGAAACTGATGAGAGAATGTAAGAATGTTATAAATCTACATTTGAACAGCTTCCTCAAACTGTACTGATGAGCAGAGGCTGCATTGTGATGGAGGTAACTTACGATCAACCTGTGCTGTGGACATAACAAATGGTCAGATTTTATGTGAATGCCCACATGGGTATGCTCTGAATGGATCCATCTTTTGTGAAGGTGAGTTCAAGCTCTAAAGGTATGCAGCAAATGGCCCTATATATAAGCTGACAATTTTACAACTCCAGTCAAGATTTGTGTAGTAAACAAAGTTTTTGAACTGATTGTTATTTGACGCATTTAGTAAAATTACTAAGAATTTGTCATTATTTTATGGGAATTGATCTATGTCAACATAACCAATGTTTATTACATACTGGTTCACCAGTTTAATGAAGATGAAGCTGCATTCCATTACAAAAGAACTGAGAATAGTAAATTGAGATAATGGCGTGACATGATTATGTGGTTCTCCCAATGAAAGGCAGTGAAAATATTTTGAACAAATGTTTGCCTCAGAGTCGAGAAAAAAAGAGGAATCCAAGCTGGACTTGAAATGTCAGGCAGGTGGTTTAGCATTGAAATAATGTGGGGTGTTTCCTGGTAAGTGTTCATCATGGTAAGTGTTCATCATGCATTTGTATCATGATGTCAGCAAATCAGAGATGAAGTCACTGTGGCAAACAGCCATCCCATAGTAAACTCCATAGGTGGCAAACCAAAGTGAAGACTGTACGTGTTTTCATTGTTTGTGTGCTGCATTAAAATGATCTTTGCCCTATCTAAAACCTGGTCTAACTATAAAAGTGTAGTGGACCCGATGAAAAGTCAAGACAATCTAAACATGGTGCATATTTACAATTTAGGGAAAGTGAAGTATCAAAACCTCCACATCACTATGTGTAAATAATACTACTTTTAGATCACAACACAAGGGTTCCCCAAATATTAAAAATAAATTATTTTACAGACTATACACATGAAATGTGGTAAGTCTAAATTACTGTTATGTTAAAATTCACCAGGCACAGGATTTTGAACAACATCAAGTCATATGTCGATTTGTAAATGGCATTTTTGTCAAAAATGTTCAGATGATTATGGTTGTCATGATTTTGATGATGATCATCATGATCAGGATGAGCATGATGATCATGATAACAATGATGACAACAATGATAATGATGGCAACTGCAACAACAACAACTGTGATGATGATATCAAGGATGATGATGTTAATGTTGATGATGGCAAGAACTATGATGATGAAAAGTGTCATTATAACAACTTTGAAACTAATGAAATCTGTATTTGAAACACATCATACCCCAACTTTACATTATGATGAAATTATTTATTATTTCTAAAAAAAACATGTTTGAAAGAAATTAAACACTAGGCTTCTTGTTTATCTATTTAGACATCAATGAATGTGCCACATGGACTGATATGTGTAATGAGGGAACTAGCATATGTGTAAACATGGAAGGTGGATATAAGTGCACATGCAAGCCAGGATATCAACATTCTCCAAACAGTACCATTGAATGTGTCGGTAAGGTGATTTGCATAAGTTTAATTCACTGGTATCATGTAATTCTAATTCTAAACACACTGTTTTATGAGCTAGCAGGAGAGAGGTTTTTCATTCCAAGGCTCCAATGCCATACATTATGAAGAATCAGTTGTAATATTCTCCAAACTATTACTTTTTTTCTCACATTTTGTAGACCATTTATTTCATTATGACTAATTTTTTTAATAAGCATTAGCTGGGAATAAAAAATATAACGTCATGTGTGATTCCTGCAGTTTAAGTCCAGTACATTTTAAATATCTTCTTGACTTGGGTATAAAAGACACAAGGGTATGTAATTCAAACTAGAGCTAATTCCATGGCTTACTATATCAGAATCTTGTGCTTTTTATTACATGTTCTGTCCCCCTCTCCTAACTAGACCCTGACCCAGGGGTCATAACCCAAAATCTATGATGTGTTGTTTAGCTGCAGTGTGAATGAATAAAAATTGGTCAAAAATATATAAATGTCCCTATGATTTTTGTATATTTGACCTTTGATCCCCAACTAGGAACCCAGGAGAGTTCACCAGAAATGATACCCCTCTTGCATATGGTGACCACATGGACAACTTACGTTGATAATTTTCCATCCAGCAGTTTAGTAGGAGATATAGTTACAGTTGGATGGGTGGACAGATAGATGATATCACAATATCTCTCACAAAAGCATGGGGTTAAAAATATTTACATGTCTAACATTTTCGCCAATTATCAAGGCAAGTTTATTTGTCACAATAGTACTCTTATATTCCCAGGACTTTCATCCAACAAAGTTTAGAATCTGATAATTCAAAAATATTATGATTTACTATAACTAAGTTTGCTTAATTTTTTTTTTTTTAATTCAGATATCGATGAATGCATAGCTGTAACACACAACTGTTCCAGTACAGCTTTCTGTGTCAATGGGGTTGGCTCATATATCTGTGGTTGTATAACTGGATATACATTCACAAGTAATGGTATGGGATGTGAAGGTAGGTCTACATAATAATTACCAGCATTTGGTATGGGATGTGAAAGTAGGTCTGCAGAATAATTACCTGCATTTGGTATGGGATGTGAAGGTAGGTCTACAGAATAATTACCAGTATATGTATGGGATGTGAAGGTAGGTCTACAGAATAATTACCAGCGTTTTGGTAAGGGATGTGAAGGTAGGTCTGCACAATGATTACCAGCATTTTGTATGGGATGTGACGATAGGTTTACAGAATACCAGCATTGTCATATGGCTGCATAATTATAGTTGACTCCAGTTATTGAGCCTTTATCTTAGTCCTTGGAACTCACACTATGTCATTGTGTGTACAACCTTGAAAAATCCTTTAATCTGAGGGTTTGCCTCAAAAACTCCTTGAATTTTGAAAAAGTTGGTTTTATACTTGACAAGTCCATGAATTTGTTGAAATGCTCATTGAAATTTCACCAAAACACATTGAATTTATCAGGGGGAATACAAAAGTTTAAAGCTAAATAATATGTATCACTTTTATTTTTGTTATTTACTTGTTTTCCAAAAATAAAGAATAAATAAATAATCAGATGGAATAAAATTGGGTGGCTCAATTGACAAACAACATGAGTAATTGCCAGATGGAGTAGCATCCTTTTGCTGTGGTGATGAGTTAATTACTTACATATTGGTATGGGTTTTTTGCCTTTGGTACCTATTTATGCAGTGATAAATAAATAAAAAACATCTAGAAAGCCTTTCATTGGTGGCAAGAGGCTCTACACGAATAGGAAGTTCTCATTCTGTCCGACAACTCAGCTGTGGTGACTTATATCAAACGGCAGGTGGGAACCAAGTCCTAACTGAAAATACTCCTTTAAAACTTTTGGAAGTCCTTGAAACTCCTTAAATAGTCTTTGAAAAACAACTCATTGGGGCTGTATGAACTATTTATGTGGCCACAAATCTCTCTAATAATCTGGAAAATGCTATGCTGAGTAAACCTTGAGAAGAAAGTTTGAGTCCTGGTTAGAGGGATCTAGAATGCACACAAAAAGTTTATTGTAATCAGAGCTTGACATTAACTGTTGCCCCAGCTGCTCGAGGCAAGTGAAACTGAAGTTAGGGCGAGTGAAAACCAGAAGAGCTTGTCTGACCTGGTAAGTGATTTTCAGGCTTTACTGATTAGCATACTAAAGGAAAATGATTGTTGAAATTGTAACTAAAATAATGCAATAAAGTAAATTATTATTCCACATTTTTTTGCCACTGTACACTTGTTAATAATTACAAATATTTTATTGAAATATCTCATTCTTGGCTCTTAATAAAGGCCTACTCAAAATGTAAATTCACGCTGCCACATATCTTGATCCTTTCTAACCTGATGGATGCTTGCATATTAAATTTGTAATATAATAATCATCAGCTATACTATCTTACAAAATTAGATTATTTAAACTAGGGATTTCATTTAAAATTTGTAGTAAAAAGTAGCAGGTTGTCACATCATAGTATTTAAACAACTTTAGATTCTTTGTCAGTCGAATGTTAAGTAACATTATTTTATTACATTATGTATGACCGATGTATGATAGTATAATGTATTGGTTGAACACATGAGTGAAATATCGGGTTTTCCTTGTTGAAAGAGAACGAGGATGGAGGGTCAGGAAAAAAGGAACAGCTAGAGAAGTTGTATAAACAGACTATGAAGGGCAGGCCTAAAAGAGAGTTATTGTAAAAAAGAAAGAGTACAAGTGACTTTATTTTAACGATGGACAAGTACTGATTTGGTCAGGGTAAGCAGTTTCTGTGAGAACCTGCAGACTGGAAATGTGGTCTCAAAAAATAACTTCAAGACCTGATAACAGAATCTTGCTTTTTATATATCAAGTGTTACAAAATCTGGGAATGTATTCCACCCATAAATCACTTTTCTTTTGTCATCTATAATCAATATTGACAAAATTGGATTGATTTTGGTGTCAATATTTCTTGTGAGTTGAGATAATATTGACACATTTGTGTTACTTCTTATGCATATCCTATCATGTATGATATCACTTCTTGAGAAATAACAGTACTAAATCAACACATTTAGCTGATATTTTCAGAAAAAATACAAAAGGAAAGTGATGTATGGGTGGAATTACATAAAGGTTTTTAAAACTTTACATGTAATACAGATTGATGTCCAGTATAATTGAACAACTATTTTATTTGCATTCTAGACCCCTCTCATATTTAACTGAAATTTTAATATAATGGTTCTTGTAATAGCGTTTTGCAGGGAATAGAGATTGTGGTCATATACTATAATTTTTTGTCATGTTCTCAGTTCACCTGAGAGAATTCTCATGAAAACAAAACAAGCAAACAAAACCAAGCAAAATTCAAAGACTGAAATGGAATGAAAATTTTCATGCAGAAATCATAAAAATAAGATTCATTCTTTTTCCTCCCTGCACTTTTCTAGGTGCATCATGAAAACTGGTCACTGTGACAGAAAGTTCAAAGACAAAAATTGGATGCGACAGAAATTAAAGTTTTTTTTATAAATGATGACATTGATGTTCAAAATAATTTGTATCAGCGTCTTGAAGGAAGTACATGTACAGTGAACATGTTTATAATGGACACACAAGGCACTTTACAATTTTGTCCTTTGTGGACAGGTGTCCTTCATGTAATAGTTATATATTTAAGTGAAATGAATAAAGGGACTAATAAAATGTGTCATTTATATGCAGGTGTCCTTTATGTGAACGTCTACTGTGACAGGCTTCACTGTATATGTGTAGTGAGTTTCTTGTGTAACATGAAAAATATCTTCAAATATAATCCTTCTCAGCAAAATAGAAAAACAAAATATTAAAACAGAAAAAGTTTGTTACTGATCATTCATTATTAGAAAAATAAATGTAACACTGATTCAGAATAAATTATTGTTTAAGATCTGCAGTAAATTATGGTTAGTATAAATACAGCAGATACAATGAATTTATGGTTATTAAGAAATGAATTCACAAACCCAATCAAGGCTGAGCAAATCCCAAAGCCCAAAGTCCTGGACAAGTGAAGTTCTAGGTTAGGCTAGTGAAACCTCATTAGGGGCTTGGCTGGGACATGTAAATTTTTGTCAGTGTGAAAAAGTTAGTTAACTGCAGATTTCTAACTCTGATTCATAGCTAGCACATGAGTGATCTCCCTCAGTTGCAAATCAGCTGCAGCATGCACAGCATAATTACATTGGTAAATGTCTTCTTTCAATGGAAGTTATTAGCAGGCCTATCTACTATCACCAGCACTCTGAAGAACACCAGTCCTGTCAACCTGTGCAACACAGCTCTAATACAGAGTGTTGCAAAGTGCTGACACTGTAACTAGTGTTTTTCTAAGCCTTACTTGGCAGTAAAGATCAAAGACCTCACTTGGCTCTGCAGGGACCTGTTACCACTCAGCTAATGGTTTCATAAATTGTATGAACCAGTTAAAGTGCATCATTTATTCTGATGAGGAGTAAACCCCAACTCGTGGCCGTGACAGTACTGCAGTACAATTAGTAGAACCTGTCGTGAAAGACCACCCTTCTGCCAAGAAAGTATGGTCTCTCAAGACAGGTAGTCTCTCAAGACTGGTAGTCTCTCAAGACAGGTAGTCAATCATTGCAGGTCTTAACACTATATAAACAATAAATCTGTGCATTTAGAACATGGTCCCTCAAGACAGGTGGTTTCTCAGTAGTGCATGGTCTTTCAATACAGGTTTAAAAGTATTTATCTAAAGAAGCTGAAAAAGATAATAAATGTGCAGATCAAGTAAAAGATAATAAATGTGCAGATCAAGTAAAAGATAATAAATGTGCAGATCAAGTAAAAGATAATAAATGTGCAGATCAAGTAAAAGATAATAAATGTGCAGATCAAGTAAAAGATAATAAATGTGCAGATCAAGTAAAAGATAATAAATGTGCAGATCAAGTAAAAGATAATAAATGTGCAGATCAAGTAAAAGATAATAAATGTGCAGATCAAGTAAAAGATAATAAATGTGCAGATCAAGTAAAAGATAATAAATGTGCAGATCAAGTAAAAGATAATAAATGTGCAGATCAAGTAAAAGATAATAAATGTGCAGATCAAGTAGACCTTTGTTGTGCTAAAACTATCATAAAATTAAAAATTGAATATGGTAGCATTTTGTAAGGCCTTAAGTAATTATGAAGTTAATTAGGGAGCTGTCATTTTGTAAGGCCTTAAGTAATTATGAAGTTAATTAGGGAGCTGTCATTTTGTAAGGCCTTAAGTAATTATGAAGTTAATTAGGGAGCTGTCATTTTGTTTGTTTTGATCAGCAAAAGCGATAAATGTACAAATCCTACAGTAGTCAAAAGACAATGTCTCTAAGAACATTAACATGTATTGCTGGAAAAAATTAGGGTTATATATGTTACATATGTGCCGTGACATTTTTGGTGAGTTGTTTACATTTGATATACTGATATTAATTGATTATTTATTGTCAAAACTTAGCTTTTAAATGTTATAATTAACTGTAGAAACCAAAGGAATTGAATATTCCTCAAAATTCATAAAGTTTTTTTGTAAGCATCTGAATATTTCATTGATTGACTGCCTGTATTTTCTATGCTACCTACATCCATGGACAAGTGAACAATTGTGCAGGAGAACTGATTTTGTTTTTCTAAGTCACTTGTTTGGGACAAGTGAACAATTGTGCAGGAGAACTGATTTTGTTTTTCTAAGTCACTTGTTTGGGACAAGTGAACAATTGTGCAGGAGAACTGATTTTGTTTTTCTCAGTCACTTGTTTGGGACAAGTGGATGAAGAAATATATGATCAGCCATGTCGGTGAGGAGTAATGTATACATTATGTAAACTAACTTTGGATATTACGAAGTTATTTTGGGATTGCACAGAGTTCATTAAAAATGTGTTGTTTTGTAAATTAAGGTCATTACATTGTCCGTGTTTCAGATTTTAATGAATGCAATAACACAGCCACTAATACATGTGACAAGGAGGATGCTGTTTGCACAAATCTGGCACCACTGTTCCGATGTGAATGTAAGGAGGGATATACAGGAGATGGATACACATGTGTTGGTAGGTAGTCTACACTTAGGTTTTAAAATGCTTAAAAGATTGTTCCATGAATCAAGACAGAGTTAAAGCAGATTTACTTAGGTTTACATAAAATAAACTATCAATTGTCTAGAAATAAGAACTCTCTATGAACATAAATTACTGATGGGCAAAAGTATAAATTTATGATTTTTATGGTTTTTACACTAGACAAGCAAAGTATGCGTGCATACTACACTATGTATGCACAGACAAAATGAAAAATAGTTTGTTAAAAAAAAATTCATACATTGAGCATGATTCCTTTATTCCATCAAAAGGGATTATCAAACCTTGAATAACATGATGTTTGAATAAAATTTTAAGAAAACATTCATCATAATATTCTTTCAGAAAACTAAACACATCCATCTTCTGCTTCACTATTAGATTATAGTATATACTCGTATGTAATTGAATACCAACTGCAAACTGCATAGACCCAGATCTGCTGTCGCATAATGTGTCTGCAGATCTGGGTCTATGCAGTTTGTAAGGACAAATCAGTAGAACAAACAACATAGACCCTCATCTGCCAGCACATTAAGCGACGGCAGATCAGGGTCTATGTTGTTTGCATTGGACCCGACTTATACACGAGTACATACGGTAGTGTTCATGGAATACCACTTGTGAAAAAATGACCAAAGTAATATCTAGCCTACAGTGTTGCACATATGATTCTAAGGGCAAGGAACACAGTGTCCCCCATCCTTTGTCATTTGGAGGACACAACATTTTATAGGGACAAAGGAAAATATTAGTATATACTGTTCTAATAGTGTTATAAAAATAAGATAATCTTATTTGCTTTGACATTTTTGCCACCTTAACTTGCGGTCTGCACTGTACTATCATATTTTTTCCTTGGACACTTACATTGTTGCAATGAAAGTTTTATCATGTGCTCAAATAACTCATGAAAACATTAACATTTTTGAAGATTTGGTTAACCTGAAATGAGCTGCACCATGGAATTTTCCACTCTGGACCTTGTCCTTGGTTAACTTTAGTGTACTCTCATTATTTACCAGTATTTATAATAATAAACTCCTTTGTTTTCTGAATTACTTTTCTTTCCAAACCAATCGTATTTTTAAACAACAAATTGTGTACATGCATAAATTTAGACTCTTTTGTCATAATTCAGCCTCAAAATAAATTAAATTGTCCTCGCCATAGGGTGACTTTAACCTTGAAAATATGTTACACTAACACTTTACATTTCAACTCGGCCGACTACCATAAAAATTGAATGCTTTAATTGCCAGATACATTGTTTTAAAATAGATATTCATTGCCATTTTACACTTTTTATCACCTTTCATGACTTTGGCCATTGCTAGTGCCAGCAGGAAGATGAATGGACATCCACTAATGAAAAGTTGTAGGCTTATTTTTTTATATTTTTTTCTGACGAAAAAGTGCGTCCAAGGGGGTGTACAGGGTCAAGATTTGGGGGACATAGGACAAAAAATTGTGGGAAACTCATGAGCCTGCACTCAAGGTGCAACGTTGAGCCTGGGATACAAACTATTTGCCCATATTTGTAGTCATCTGTATTTACATTTGATGCATTATGATCTTTTTTGTCACTTTATTTTAGCATTAAGTTTAGTGACAATTTTTATGCTCACTCAAATTTTTTCATGTTTTATGTTTGATTTTCCAGATTTGAATGAGTGTGCCCTTCCTAGCAAAGGTGGATGTAGCCAGTCATGTCATAATTCCATTGGCAACTTCTCATGCTCCTGTCTGGCAGGCTACACATTAAATCCAGATAGAAAAACTTGTAACAGTAAGATCAACTGTTGTATGTTTTATATCATCATTCAGATGAAAATTAACTAACTGCTCTTCTGGAAATCTGTATAGAAATAAATCATGTTTTGTGACAGATAAGGAATTGTTTCAAAAGTAAATCCAGTGTAATAACTCATTTCCAATCCCTACAAAAAGAAGAAAATTTGGTACATTTTTATAGCAATAATGTTTGGTTGTGTTGGAACTGGAGATCCATAAATACATACATTTCTGATCAGACTGATTTGTCTATACTTTTGCTGCAAAATTAGAAAATAACAGTCTTGAAATGAAGGATTTGGTGGCTTTAACTGTGGTTTACTGTGTAAATTGAGTTTTTCTGATGAAAATATCAGTACAGCTGGTATAAGAATTATTTGAAACAGTAAATGCACTAGTAATATCCTCAAATCCTCAAAGACTGTTATCTTCATTCTAATATATTTTGGAAAATGGACACAAATATATTTTAATGGCACTATGTTAAATGGACTTACAATGGCATTATGGTTTCCAACAGTATATTATGAATTTTACTGCTTCAAATTGGTTAACATTTGACCAATCAGAAAGCTCGTTACATTCACAAGTGTATTAGAAAGTATAGCTGTTTGAAATGTTGAAGGGGGCCCCACATGGCTGAGTAATCCAAGGCGCTCACCTTTACAGATCATTCACACATCACACCTCTGTTCACATGGGTTCGAGTCTCAGCTCGACCAACATGGGTATGTGAGAAAGTTTGCCAGTAGCCTTCCGTGGGTTGGTGGTTCTTCCCAGGATTTTCCCAGGTTCTTCCTCTGCCATGTATAGCCTATTATGTGCTGAAAAATGACATTAAACCCCACAAAACCCAAAAACTTTGAAATGTTATATAAATTTGTGGAAAAAAATCAAAGGTTAATCTGCCCAAATTTACCTATTTTTAATGTAACACAAAATATATTATTTACATGCATCTATGCATGCATGCACATTAATGTTCAGTATTTAAAAAGAAGAGAAATAAATGATCAGAAGGACATGCCATTTAAAGAGGATATATTGATTTAAGTGACCACACCATATTTATTTATTTATTTATTTATTTATTGTCTCGCCAATGAAAGGCTAGACATATGTATCATTTGTCCACTAACAGAGGCAGTGGTGTAAACAATGTCAAGGTGTTATGTTAATAATTTTGAATGCCACATTATCTTCTAAGACAGCTACATCTTAATAACACTGCTGCAAGGTGAGACACTGCATTCCACAGTACACTTATTAATTTATTTATTTATTGTAGACATAAATAATTTCTTGTCACTAAATGTACATTTATATTGTATTTTTCATTAGATATCAATGAATGCTCGAATGAGATTGACAATGACTGCTATTCAAACAACTACTGCAATGACACCATAGGCAGTTATACATGCTCATGCCCAGTTGACTTTAGACTAAAAGCAGATGGACGAACATGTGAATGTAAGTTGTTTATAAATACAGTAAAATATGTTTAAAACAACCTCCCAGTGGACAAACTAACAGTGCTCACTATGAACAGATTATATTTAAATGCAAGTAAAAATATTATTGACTTTTGAATAAATGAGATCTAGTATGCTTGACCTTTATACACAGAAGGTTGTTATATGCAGGTGGTCACTTTATCAGTTTTAACTGAATCTCTTTTTATATACCCACTTCAACAATTAGATTTAATCATTGATTAATTAATGGATGAATGGAGAGATGGATTTATTGTGTATTCTGCATTAGCAGTTGGCAAAGGTGTTTTAGTCATAACCACAGAATAACATTTTAGCTTCATTTTGTCATATTTTGGGGAAAAAGCAAACGAAGATTTCTGTAGATACATATTAGGGTAAACCTAATAATTGTGAGAATTTATTACATATATAGGGATTCTTACATGAGGGCTCATTTTAAAATAAAAGTTATGAAATGACTTTTTAAATTTCTAGTTTTTTTAGTTAATTAGCAAGCAAAAGATTGGAATCATTCAACAGGCTTTTTAAATTTTGTAAGAAATGAGTAAAATTGTATGAATCCTATTTTATAACCTCATGGATATCACATATCATATATACTTGCGTATAATCCGAATCCAAATTCAAACAACATAGACCCTGATCTACCGTCACATAATGCGCTGGCAGATCAGGGTCTATGTTGTTTGTTCTACTAATTAGTCCTTATAAACTGCATAGACCCAGATCTGCCAGCGCATTATGCGACAGCAGATCTGGGTCTATGCAGTTTGCAGTTGGTATCGGCTTACACACGAGTATATATGGTACTTTATTCAACACATACTCCTAACAGTGTGTTACCTCCCTTGGTTAGGATACCACCACTACTCCAGCAATGTAAATATGGTAGTAAAATACCATCTGGAGTAAACCGTATGCTTTGATAACTGCATCACACTCAATTTTTATTGCATTTGCAGAATCTTTTCTCTACAATGGATTTAATGCAGAATGGGAAGATTTTGCGAAATATATAGGATCGAAAAGTTAAGAATTCTTTACTTGCAGTGATAGAGCACAAAGCTGACATGGTTACAAATCACACAAAAAACTAATGGAAATATAATACCTTTATCAAAAGATAAAATTGAAATACTGTAAAATCAAGATAATAAAACATGCAAATGTGTGAAAATTTAAAAAATTACATAAATGTAATCATGTCAAAATTTTTGTCATATATAGTATCTCACTGTCTTTGATTAATTCATGTACTTTCAGCAATATACGAATGTGCAGCTGGACATGGATGCAGTTACACATGTGGAAAGATTGGTGGTATCGACACATGTCAGTGTCAACATGGGATGGAACTTGGCAAGGACAACAAGACATGCATAGGTCATTTTCGGCTCAATAATAATAATAATATTAATATTAATATTAATAATAATAATTTTGCTATTCATGCCACAGTCACAAAACTGATTGAGAAGACAATAATTGAACAAAAGGTCACTATTGGCTGTATACCATACCTTGTTTGTGTTAGATAGACTCTTTGTAAAAGATAAGGTTTTTCAAATCACCCAGTTAGACCTGTTCAGATAACATTATGCCTGTATATCAAAACAGACATGTAACTGACCAGTTACTGTATATAGACCCTGATCTTAAGTCGCATAATGCACCAGCAGATCAGGGTCTGTGTTGTTTGTTGTTGTTTGTTCTACTGATTACTCCTAAGAAACAGACCCGGATCTGCTGTTGTATAATGTACAGGCAGATCTGGGTCTATGCAGTTTGCAGTTGGATATGACTTATATGCGTGTATATATGGCAGATGTCTTTTTAGAGGTCTGTTAATGCCACAGTCAATAAACTTAGTAGGAAAACAAAACTCAGTCAATACAGCATCCTTATGTCCTAGTAGGTCTCATTGACCTACATTACAAAACTCAGTCAATACAGCATCCATATGTCCTAGTAGGTCTCATTGACCTACATTTTATGCTTGAAACTGAAATCCACATCCACTGTCAACTATTGAATTGCAAAAGTTTGTTAGGAGCTTCATCCCTATGAATACAGAACCATTTGCTCCAGATTAGGTCACTATGACTTATCCTTAATATCTGGGTGTTATGCTAGCTTTTAACTTACATTGCCACAGGTGAGAGAACATGTGTCAAGTTGACATATTTCAGTGTAATTTATGTATTTATCATGTTTATATACTTATACTAAGTACATATTTTTTACCATTACAGATATCAATGAATGTACCAACAGCACACTCCACAATTGTCAACAGGAGAATAATGTAATGTGCAGTAACACAAACATGTCCTATGAGTGCAAATGTATAAACAGTTCTTACACTCAAGTTGAGCGGACTATATGTATTGGTAAGTATAAAGTGTGATCAGTGTTCAAAATATAATACAAAGATACATTTAGAAGGTCCAGATATTTTTCTTCTGTGTGAACAACAATACTTACATGGATACTGAAAAATAAGAATATTTTCCCTCACAGTGCATTGAACACAGAATTTGCTATAACATGATCATCTTGTGGGTGATTTTCGTTTGCCTTTATTTCAAACATCTTGTTCCGCTATAATCACTATTTCAATAATGGTTCAAGGAAATTTTAAAAAATGATGTATTTCAGCTACAGGTACTTGTGTTTAAGTAATTACTATCTGAAAAAAATAGCCTATAACATATATTTTTATACATGTATTTGATTTAAACACATTGCCTCATTTCCACAAATTCAGAGTTAAATAACTATTTTCAAATTTGCAAATTTTGTAATTTTGATTCAGTATGAATCTTTTGCATGTAAAATTGCAATGTGTATAATTAGTACCATATAACTTTTATTTTTTCAGCAGTATAATGTCCAGTTTTTATTGCACCCTTAATGCACCCACTAAATTCAAATGACAAAGTATTGTTAATAATATATCATATTAAGCCAGTCAGACTTCTGAGTTGTAATCCTGCAAAAATTACAAGTTATATTGTATCATATCTTTTAGATTGAAAGGATGAAAATGCATACTGATACCTCAAGCTAATTGCTTTAAAAATATATACTGATACCTCAAGCTAATTGCTGTAAAAATATATACTGATACCTCAAGGTAATTGCTGTAAAAATATATACTGATACCTCAAGGTAATTGCTGTAAAAATATATACTGATACCTCAAGGTAATTGCTGTAAAAATATATACTGATACCTCAAGCTAATTGCTGTAAAAATATATACTGATACCTCAAGCTAATTGCTGTAAAAATATATACTGATACCTCAAGGTAATTGCTGTAAAAATATATACTGATACCTCAAGGTAATTGCTGTAAAAATATATACTGATACCTCAAGGTAATTGCTGTAAAAATAGATAGCAGCTATTTGCTTTCATGTTTCTTTTAAGATGTTTAGATAAGTGGATTTTGTTTCCTTTTAAGATGTTTAGATAAGTGGATTTTGTTTCCTTTTAAGATGTTTAGATAAGTGGATTTTGTTTCCTTTTAAGATGTTTAGATAAGTGGATTTTGTTTCCTTTTAAGATGTTTAGATAAGTGGATTTTGTTTCCTTTTAAGATGTTTAGATAAGTGGATTTTGTTTCCTTTTAAGATGTTTAGATAAGTGGATTTTGTTTCCTTTTAAGATGTTTAGATAAGTGGATTTTGTTTCCTTTTAAGATGTTTAGATAAGTGGATTTTGTTTCCTTTAAAGATGTGGATGAATGTGCAAGTGGAGCTCATAGCTGCCCTATCCACTCCAAATGTGTGAATGCTGCACCTGGCTTCACCTGTCTGTGTCTCACTGGCTATATTAAAATTGGAGGAGTGTGCCAAGGTGAGAAACGTTTACCTTTTGTATTTTCATAATAAAACAAGAAGTCGCTAAGAATATTTATGTAAGTGTAAAATGTACCCAGTTGGGAACAGTATAGACCAAGATCTGCAATCACACAGTGGGCCAGTAGATAAGTGTTTATGATGTTGCTTATAACCAGTTTTATTCTATACACATTTAGTCTTGCATGGATGATCTGATATTTGATATGAATGTTTGGTTGGTATTTATGTACTGCACACCCAGACTGGAACTATTTAAGGATTTCTTCTTCCATTATGTTACCCGTTCATAATGCCTTGGTAGTATAACCACAATGTCACAAGCCATCCCAGGCTAGTTTTTAGCCATAAGAAAGCTAAATGTCATTAGCCCACATAGGTGGGAGTCAGACAAAAGTTATCTCCCCTAGGATAGTGGAATTGACACCCAATGCTGTCCCTACTGAAGGTAATACTTCCGCTTGTGTTAGGAAGGACGCTCTTTTGGAGACCTCACAAAGGCATTTTTAGTTTGTGCCCTTTTCCTGCTTGGATCAATTCTGAGGAGTTTTTCACTCAGGGAAGTATGTTCCATCTATATTTCTGTCTATTTCTCACTTGATTCTATTTGAGATGATGATTATCACTTTATTGGTCTAACTTCGTTGTGTGATGTAGGCACCATTTTGGTTACATGCCTAATAGTCAGTAGTTCATTCATTCAAATAATTTGTACTGAATGTAGTATATGAATTCTGTCATTAATTGTCTTGTGTTACATACCATATTGTAGTTAGTGTAACTATTGTAGACATTTGTGTTGGTCATTAACAGCCTCTTTATAGTAAGCTCACATGATGCTTTACTGTTTACCTGAGTAGGTTATCGTTTTGGGCAGGATTAAGTGCACTGAGTGTAAATGCTTTAAGCTAGCTGAGAATAACCATGCTACATGCTGAAATGTATTGGGTGCGATTCAAGTCATACATGCAACATTTGTGCATGTTGGACAGAAAATCTATGGGTGACTGTCTTGGCCAGACAGTGAGGAAATGCACCGTCAGAGATGAATATGCCATTACCATTGCTACTGCCTCACTGAACAACTTTCTGCTGGTGAAAACATTGAAAGCAGAGAGTTCACCATAAAATAAAATGGGCCATTCCATATTAGGCATCATACACAGTTCTAGCCCTTCACCTCCATGATTGGAACGGATCTTTTCAGTAGTATCTATAGAACCAATTCCAACTTGGTATGCTGGCCCATCTGGCCCAACAATGGCATTAGAGGTTGATTGGAAGCAGTAAATACCAGCTCCAGCATGGCCTCAACTGGTGCAGGGAGGGACTGGTTATGGTGATCTGATATCCCCTAACCCATGAACCCAGCACAGGCATGAAGGAAAGGATGGCCCCTCTCCATCACAAGTTGAGTTTACCATCAGAGGCAGATCTTATATTGTCAACACCAACTTCAACACAGCCTCTTCTAATGCCTGAGGGGACTAGTTATGATGATCTAGTATAACATATTCTGTCCCAGCATCATACGACTGACAATGGCAGCAAAGAGCTGATGGCCTATATCCAGCATAGTGCCATGACAGATCCATGTTGGTCCATTGCCAGTATGGTGCCATGTCATTCTGGTTCCATACTGGATGCATGTTGGTCCATGGCTGTATGGATCCCTGAAGGCTTGGTGTCATTTTGGATCCATTCCAATTAAAGAGCCAGGTAGGCCCAGTACCATTATGGACCCATGTCGATCCATGGCCATCTTGGCCCCATTTCAAACAGCTCTAGCATGTCTCATAATGGCCTACCAACCTGGCTACAGTGACAATGCAGTTCTGGAGAGCCCCACACCATTTTTGGACCATCGATGTTTCACACAAAAAACAGTTGACAGCTTTGGCTCCATCACAACACCTCAGAGATTACCATTACAATGCTGGCTATGGTGACATTACAGTCACGGATGCCCAATACCATTCTCAGACCATTGATGATACATTCTGCGATCATCAGGAGATTACAGTTGACCTATGTCATAACAGCATCACTTAACCAACAGTTTGTGGAAAGAGATGCATTTCTCTCCACTTCCACCTTTCTTTATAGAACATCACAAAGCTGCACTTAGATTATGGCTGCTCAGTGCTCTTCAGTGGTCACATGGAGTAAATCCGCACACAGGTTGCCAAGGAGACAAATCTCGCAAAGGTCCAACTCCCTAGACCTCAGCCTTTGTTCAGAATAGGGGTCAGAGAAACAGGAAGGACCCCCCAGCACTTCCATCAGAGAAACAATCCCTATAAGCCCTATCTTTGGTCAAAACCACAGTTTTTAAAGGCCAGAGATGACAAGAATCATGGAAATAGTAATTGCTTTCACCCCAGTTTATCTCCATGTCAAACTCCCACCTGTAAAAATGATGCCATTCTCATGCTGCCCTTTTCACATATCCTGTGGAAGGAAGATTTTGTCACGGATTAGGAAAGAATTTGCCCTGACAATCCATAGATTCTGCAAGTCATTTCAGAGGTTCTTCAGATCATATTCAGTGCCCCTCCTCTATTGTCCAGGGCTCCCTAAGACCTATTCAGCGCAAACATTCTGTAGCAGCAGAAAACAGACAATCTTCTCACAAAAAGGTCAGTAGAAATTGTTCAAAACACAAACTTACTGGGATTTTACTCAGGACTGTTCTTGGTGCTGAAGGCCAATGGGACACTTTGGCCAGTCATAGACTTGAGCTCTCTCAGTCTTTCATGTGGGCATCATGGTTTAGAATGGAGAATCAAATACTGGTCCTCAATGCCATTCAGAAGTGAGACTTTGCAGTCTGTTAAGACCTTCAAGTTGTACCTCTATGTTCCAATACACAAGTCTTCAACAAAATCCATGAGGTTTGCTTTCAGGGATACAGTCTACCAGTTCAGGGCATTTCCTATTGGTCTCAACATCAGTCCCTGGGTCATCATAGGATTATGAACAAATCAATGTTTCACTTCAGAGCCATCTCTATGTCCATGAGTTCCATCTACCTGGATGACATACTGCAAAAGTAGCAGGTGAATTATATTCTAAGTCAAGTCATGAATTCCCTTGTTTCACTCCTGCTGGATTTCTTGTCAACAAGGACAAATCCAATATTGTCCCATGTCAACATTTTACCCACTTGGGTATGGAGTTAAACAGTTATGTGAACAAGGTCTGTCTCCCTCAGGAATGTACCTTGAAAATCATGTTGATAGTGTCTTCGATCCTCACAAAGAATCATATCTCAGCCTGGGAATTCCTTTGCCTACTGGGTCTTCTCAATGTGGCAGCAGATCTCATTGTCCTGGGCTGCTTGTTTATGAGACCATTGCAAATGGCTCTTTTGTCCCAGTGGTTTTGCCCATTGGATCAATCAGTCCCTGTTTGGGATGCATGAGGTCTCATCTCAGCAAATTGGAAAACCTCACTTGGCTTATGGCAGGTGTTTCTTTGCAGATTCAGCCTCTGGGAATTGTGATTTGCACAGATGCCAGCAAGTCAGGCTGGGGTGCCCAACTTATGCCCTCTTTTTGGGAAGTCAGCAGCTTGTGACCTCCTTGGGACTGACAATTGCATATCAGTCTCCTGGGGATGAAAGCCATAGTGAATGCATTTCAATCCTGGCAGCAGACTCTGTCTGGAAATGACATCCTCATACTTTCTGGTAACTCTACTGTGGTGACTTATCTCAAAAGGCAAGGGTGGACCAAAACTCCAGGCCTCTGCCTCCTGGATTGGGACTTTCTCAGGTGGTGTCATCGGTGAAATATCTCTGTTCAAGTCTGTCATATTCTGGGCAGACTCAGTATACTGGAAGACTCACTTTCCTGATTCAATCAGCTAATCCAAACCAAATGGTCAAATGGTAGATTCACTCCTTGGTATTCAGTAGAATATATCAGTAATTGATTCAAAAGTTTGGACAGTCCACGCTCTTTTCATGGATTGGAATATACTCTAGGCATATGCTTTCTCTCCAACCTCTCTGATCCCAAAGGTCTTAGGAAAGCTGAGTATTGTCTGATCCTGATTGATTCTCTCAAGTGGGAAAAGTCATCAATAAACAATCTTAAACTTTGCAGTGGAAATTTTAAGGTGAATCTTGGTCTTTCCTTACCTGCTCAAGCAACCTCGATTACAGGTGTTTAATCCAAACCTGAAACTGTTGAATGTGCATGTCTCGATCATACGAAACACACCCTCAGGTGCAAACATTTCTCAGGACAAATTGTAGACAGAATCACTTAGCCATGAAGGCCCACCACTCTGAAAGCATATGAGGGGAAGTGGAGAGTGTTGTCACAGTGGTGCACGTGGTAACACATCACACCACTTAAAGCCTCGATACCATAAATTGCTTACTTTTGACTGTGGCTTTTCAAAGATAAGAAATTAGCACCCATCACTATAAAAAGCTACCATTTCACAATCTCAGACATGTTTTTTCACCATGGAAGGGAGGATATAGGCCAAACCAAAAACCGCTCTGACTTTCTGGTGAGCTTTGACCTGTAATGATCGAAGGCTTTGACCCTGTGTCTGAAATGGAATCTACCATGGGTTTTGACAGGGCTGAATAAGCACCATTTGAATCTCTATCTAAAGCCTCATTTGCTCATCTCTGATGTAAAACCTACTTCTTAGTCATTCTAGCTGCAGCATGCATGATTAAGTGAGATACATACCTTGTCAGTTGATCTGAACTATCTGCAGTTTTGTTGTGATGGTTCAATTTCACTGATAACGGGGGGCCCAGGTGCTCACCTTTACAGATTACTCACATCTCACCTCTGTCCTCGAGGGTTTGAATCTCAGCTTGGCCAACATGGGTATGTGAAAAAGCTTGCCAGCTTCCTGTTGGTTGGTTGATATTCCTGGGTTCTTCCTCCACCAAATATACTGGCCGCCATGTATAGCCTATCATGTGCTGAAAATGGCATTAATCCCACAAAACCAAACCAAACTTCACTCTTGACAGCTCCTATTTTTATTGCTAAGAACAGGCTCCCACTCATGGAGAATCAGTCCTTTGTTGTAAAAATACTTTCTTCATTGTACCCTTCACCATGATGATTTACAAGACTCATAAGGGCTTTGAAGTGGTACCTGAAACAAATCAAGCTGGTGCAGAGAGGGAGATCTCATTTATTTCTAGTATTGAAGGAAGGAAAAGTCAATATTTCAGCTCATTTTTATATCGTCCTAGATACAATGAGTTATTCATTCAGCAAATACAGAACTAACTAGACAGGCAGAACAGATCGTAACAGCTCTATCTATTGGGTCAGTACTAACATAATACTGTAGCCAATCAGGACTAGTAATTGATATGCTGTCAACACTAGCATACCCTGGTACTGGCTAGACAATGATCTTTCCAAAAATAGCCAGTACTAGACTTTGGCATTAGATGCCAACCAGCAGTGGACTACATCAACTCTCAACAGAGAAGATTTGCACTCCAAGGTGCCTTCTTCCTTTCTTGATCCGTTGATGTCCAGAGAAGACTTGGCCTTCTGTGCATTCATTGAAGATGTTCTGTCTGCCTCTGCCTACTCTGTCAATAGCCCCTTTCTCACATCCATTGATCACTTAGTCAAGAAAGACCAACCATCTTTCAAACAATTACTGCAGTCTGGTCAAGTCATTGACAACCTACATTGCTTAGAAGGCTCCAAGACCCAAGTGTCAAGAGGCCTCTTTTTGCATAGTCAGCTTCCATCAAATTTTAAACTGGCTTCCTACAGGACACCAGTTTTTCACACTGAAGTTCCAGCAATTAACAGGGACATAGTGGTCCTGGTAATGTCAAAATCTTCCTCTGCGCATATGGACTGGAAGTCATTCCTTGACACTCAACAACTAGTTTGGAGTATTGCAGCAATAGAATTCATGCTTGACTTGGATTTGATGGCTAATTTTCAGCAGTCTGATTACAGCCTAGACAAGGATCGGTTTTGACCCAACTTGTCTCATTGCCAACCTTCTTGAAGGGGATGACAACACACTTTCCTTTTGACATTCAATGGGGCTAAGACTCCAACACCTTGCCAAAGACTCTGCCCTGACAATCTATGGGTCTTGCAAATCATCTCAGAGGGCCTTCAAGATCACATTCACTGCTCCTCACCCATTGTCAAAAACTTCCTTTACTACAGGCATCTGAAGAGACCCCATCAACAGCTGACATTCCACAGCAGGAAATAAACACTCCTCTTTAAAAAATGGCAGTAGGGATTGTTCACAATGCAATCTCACCAGGATTTACTCCAGGCTCTTCCTAGTTCCCAAAGCCAAAGGCAAGCTTCGTCCAGTCATAGATCATAGATCGAAGCTCTCTCAACAGTTTCATTATTAGTCCCTGGGTATTCGCAAGAATCATGAACATAGTCATTTCACACTTCCAATTCACCTCCATGTCCATGGCATCCATCTACCTGGACAACATTCTAAAAGAATACCAGGTGATTTATCTTTTGTATCAAGGTATGAAATCCCTTATTTCACTTATGCTTCATCTTGAATTCCTTGTCAACAAGTACAAATCTGACTTCATCCCATCTCAACATTTCATTTACTTGTGTATGGCGCTCAAAACCCCTTTCAACTGTGTCTGACTATGTCACGAGCGTACCTGAAAATCATCTTGGTAGTGTCTACCATTCTGTCACACAATCAAATTTTAGCTGAGGAATTTTTTTGCCTCTTTGGTCTCTTCAGTGCAGCAGTGGATCTCCTTGCCCTGGTCTACACGTTCTTGAAACCACTATAGATGATTCTCCTTTCCCAGAGGTAGTTGAAACTTTGTCCACTGGATGAAATAATCAAAGTTTCAGACAAAATGAGGTCCCATTACAATCTGCACAAATGCCAGCATGACAGGTTGGGGTGCCCACCTCCTATTCTTCTCCAATATAATGGGATGTAACTCTCTCATCCTCTGACCTGTTCTCCTAACATGTCATGATCAGGTACTGTTTTTCAAGAAAAACAATATTTAGAGTAAACTATGTTTCTTTGATAATACTTACCCATTCATATATTATATTGGTACACTCTCCTGATCCCCTCCCGGCAGTCACATACCTGAAAGAGCATGCACATCTGCTCCAGCAGTAACTGGCGATTGACAGGATTTGCCAGTCCCTCTATTCATGGGGAGACCACTCTTGTCCAACTTCCACCTTGGGAAGCAGACAAACTTCTAGCTTGGGAGGGCTGGAAATGTGAGGTTGTTGATGTACTTCCATTGTATTATGATGGGATAAGTATTATCAAAGAAACATTTTTTTACTCTAAAAATTGGTTTCCCAATCAAAGTACTATGCTGATTATGCTTGAATTTTCAACTTTTCAAGAAAAAACATTTATTTTAATTAATTATTAGAACTCCATTTTTTTACACTAGGAGGCTATTCAAAATTGTTTAGGTGCCGCATCATGCATGCAGATATTTTGTCCTATCTCTTGGTACACAACACGTATATTCTCATGAAGATGTTTATGTATTATTTACTGTGTGTCAGTTACAGTAATTTGAATCTCCCTTCATTTTGGAGAACTTGTTGATGTACGTGGTTTTGCATTGATGTTGTAATTCATCTGTTTTGTGCACCACAGCTTCACCAATTTCAATATTCAAACTGGATGCAGATGATGTGGAACTCAAAGATTGTCTTTGATCTCAACATGACAACTCGTGGGCAGTTCAGAATGTTTGTAAACGTTGCAGAAGAGACTGTTGGACTTTTGTTGCTGCATGAATTTTTTAACTCTGCATCATTATTTTAATTATGCACTTGTTTTGATTTTATAACTAATGTCAGCTTCTCTAGAATTCAGATGGGTGTGGGCCATTCATCTGACTCCATAAAGTAGTTCCAGTAAGCATAACACTCATTTAGTGCCCAGGTGACACTCTTAGATCTATCCCCAGTGTAAACATGTTCAAAGGTTGATGCATAGCTAATCATACTGTTAGAATTAATTGTATGCCATTTGTCATGCCTTCAAAAATATAAATGAGTAAGGTCACAGTATTTTAGACAGTGCTTGAATTATATGAATGGTTGTAATGAATTAAAGTAAGAGAAATAGGTTGAAAATATTCATTCACTTGAAATATAAGATGTTGGTTGGTTGTTTGGTTGATTGGTTGGTTGTTAACAGCACTTTCAACACATTATTGGCATTACAAAGTAAATATGCATATAAATATACAAGAATCTCTTGTACACTTGTAGCTTTCTCTTAAGAAACGATTAAGTTTTGTTTTATGCTAAGCCAGATAGTTTGATTCTAGACACCACTACTAGCCAGTCCTTTTTTGTAGTTACAAGTACACATTAAGTTCAGTGTAGAACCTGTAAAGTGAAACCTGTCTATAATGGACACTCGTGGAACCACAAACATTTGTCCTTCATGTGCAGGCAATTTTTATACAAGGTACAATGTGTAAGGAACTTGTCATAAATACTGTCCTTTGTGGGCAGGTGTCTTTTATATGCAGATGTCTAAGGCAATTATCATTGGTATTTCAAAATTAATCACTCTGTATGTTAATATTTTCATGATTTTGTACAAAAGCTGTAAAATCCCAAACTAAAACCACAAATCAGAATTGAAGGAATGGTCTTGATATCTGATCTTTAAGAGGACAAGTTTCTGCCCCACAACATAAATAGAAATAACCATATGTTTGTAATTAGAAAGCAGTCAGATTTCAGGGATGGTAAGAAAGGGCTGGACTGGAGTGGGTCATTTTTACTATTGGTTTTTGACATGATTCAAGTTGTATGCAATGTATTGATAAAACCTAATGTATTTATACTCAGATGATGATGAATGTATCAAGGGAACTCACACCTGTCATCCAACCAATGGACAGTGCACAAACACAGATGGGAGTTATACTTGTTCTTGTAAGACAGGCTATGGTGGAAATGGAGTTGTTTGTACAGGTAAAAAAAATACTGTTGTATATAATGTGGACATTTAAGACAAGTAACAAAAGCATTCAAAATTACAGCCTGCCTGGTGGCCCAGAACCAGAAAGTTTCTGAGTGGACTAGTAACGTTTTAAGGGATTTTTTTATTTGTTACATTAGTTGCTGACTTGATGTCCAGCAGGTTCTCAAAGTTCATTTTGAACCCTGAGTAAGAAGTAGATTTCTTTAATGATCATGATTTACAGCTATCTAGCACATTTATGAGTTATTATCCTTGTCTTAAGATTATCTTTAATAGAAACGTGAAGAGAAATTAGACAACAGGTATAAATTTTATATACCTTATCAGTAGGTAGAGAGGCAATTTGGACTAGTGACTGGAACTAGAGAATCATGATTTAAAGGTTATGCTTCGATTCCACATCATTGTACCATGGACATTGCAGTTGTGCATGCCATCAAACAAAATACGAAACAATCTATTACTCCAAATAACCTAGCTGCATATTGCTACCTGCATCTGCTGCAAGTTTAACTTACAATTGAATGGTGTCTCATCTATTGAGAATGATGCACATTCAGTCTCTAATTATGTCATTGAAGCCTGAGGGTTATAAAATCATCCCATGCTCAGACTCAACTAAAAGTTCTAAAATCTGATTGGTTAATGCTTGAGCAAAAACTATTAGCCAAGCAGACATCAGAATTCTGATTGGTCAGTGCGTGAATATTAGCCTTTCTGTGGTTAAAAATTTGAGTTGAGTGTGAGTGAGAGCATAAGAACATTTTGATAGCCTCCAGTCCACAAAAACTTCAACATTTTGGGCCCAAAGATTGCTTGTCCCTTGTCAGTACTCCAAGAAACAATTATAAGAAGAAAAGCTCTAATTCTGCTTTGAAATGATTATTTTCAATGATATATGATGAATGCTTGTCCCTTGTCAGTACTCCAAGAAACAATTATAAGACGAAAAGCTCTAATTCTGCTTTGAAATGATTATTTTCAATGATATATGATGAGTCTTAGTGTGAATTAATTTCTTATCATGAATATTACATTTAGTTTCATGGTTATACCTTTTCATGGTTTAGTGAACATTTTTGGTGATACTTAAATACATTGATTAGGGAGGTTCTATTGTATCCACAGAGAGATACTTTTTCATTGGGTCTTTAATTTTATTTTCACATAATCCACAAAAACATTGGTATCACATTAAAATGAGTACATTTACAGTATTCTCAAAATATTGTATTCATAGCTGTTGTAATGTAATAATTTTACAGTTTTCATTTTTCTGTCCACTTTTCTGTTCAGAACTACATTTGACTTTAAGAAAAAGAATGATCCAGCAAAAAATATGTTCATACTGCACTATATATATATATATATATATATATATATATATATATATATATATATATATATATATATTTATATATATATATATCAGAATGTCCCTTATGATATATTAAGAAATAGGACTTTCCACAGAAGTTCAATTCTAGTATTCTCCTTCATAAAACTTTCATAGAGATTCATGAATAAAAATACACATTTTATTTGTAAAATAAATATGTTGGTTGTCCATTTACCAATAGATATCAATGAATGTGCTGTTGGAACCCACACCTGTGACAAAAGACTTGGCAGAGGATTGTGCACTAATACTGATGGCTCCTATATCTGTTCCTGTTCCACGGGATATATTTTGGCTCCTGATGGAGTGAACTGCAATGGTAAATATCGTATCTGTTTGTCGCTGTGTCTCAATTATCAGGTATGTTTTGTCAGTCTCAACCAATGTGTTGAATATGGCCATAATCTTCCATAAATTTCAGTTACTTTTTCCATTTTATGTTTATTGAAAAATTAGTTGGTACAGTATTTAAATAAATAAAAAATGGTTGCATTAGTGCAAAACAGGGTCTTAATTGTCTTTTTTTGCCATGGAATGATTTTTTTTTAATCAATAAAATGCTCTAATTGTAATTAGAATGTGATGTTACAGTCAAGAATTAAGTACCAAAGATGGCTAATTCTTTATTTTATGTCACGGTTATTCAACGAGTTAATGATTTTGTTTTGACAACTGTCTTAAAATTTAGAATGCAAAAACAAGTCAGAGAATGAAACAGAATTTATAAAATGTACTGGTGTATTGGGATCAGAATTAATGGGCAGGATCTTGATTAAACCTGAATTCTGTCCCCTGAATGCTAACCTCTTTGGTGTGTTTTTGCAGTCCCACACCAAATCATGTGATCTCTCTCTCTCTCTCTCTCTCTCTCTCTCTCTCTCTCTCTCTCTCTCTCTCTCTCTCTCTCTCTCTCTCTCTCTCATGTGAGAGTGATTAAAAAAACAAAACAAACAAAAATAATCAGTTCAGAAAATTTGAGAACATGTATGCACACTATTAGATTAATAACCTGTACAATCTTACTTAATGTAGATTTTGATGAATGTGCAAGGGAAACAGACAACTGTTCAGAGATCTGTACAAATACAGATGGCGGGTACCTGTGCAGCTGTCAGACAAGTTTTAGGCTGGCCGCAGATCAGCGCACTTGTATAGGTCTGTATTATGGCAAAACTAGAATGGTTTCTTCTTCAGATACATTAACCAATCATAACACGTTAGGAGTACATCCATTACCATGCATACCTGGCCCTCACAAGCTAAAAAAGACATTCACCACATCTTTTGGCTTGTTTTAACAACAAAAGTGGTAAAAAGTCCTTGGGATACAGGGATTTATGCCAAATCATGTAAAATCATCAGTTACTACTTCCGCTCATGTCTGTTCAGCATATTCTTTACAAGGCCTTTTAATACTGATCTGCTTTGTCCATTTTCATTAATTGAGTGATATCTTATAGTTTTCTCACCTTAGGAAAGTATACTCAATCTATTTTTTTGTCTATATCTTGTTCTGTCTTCATCATAGAAGAATATTTATGACCTTCTTTTTGTAGAAAAGGGGGAACATTAAATTTGGCCTGTCCTTCCATCCATCCCTCCTTCTGTCCATCTGTCCCACTTTCATATAAAAGTGCAATGACTCTCTTAATTATTATTGGGTTTCAACCAAATTTGGTATTCAGCTTGATGTTTATGAGTTATAGCCCCTGATTTTCAGACCCACCCACTTTTATTTCCACACTAACTTTCCTAATTGTTATTAGATTTCAACTAAGTTTTTTTTGTTTGCAGCTAGATATTGATGAGACCTTGATCAGATTCAGTTTTCATTTTTATAAGTCATTGTTTAGCATTGTTATAACCCCTGATTGTTGGATACACTCACTCTTGTTTGTGCACAATATCTTCCTTAATTATTATTAGCATTCAACCACATTTGGTATGCAGCTTGGTATTTGATGAGTTTTGATGTTCAGGGTTCTGCATCATCATTTAGCAGAGTTATAGCTCCTGATTGTCAGACCTGCCTACTTTTGCTTTTGTACAATACGTCCCTTACTTATCATTAAATTTCCATCAAAATTTGGTATTCAGCTTGATATTGATGTGACCTTGGCTGAGTTTGATTTTCGGCCATTTATGTCATCGTTTAGCAGAGTTATCTCCCTAGATTATCAGATCCACCCACTTTCTTTCACACGTAATAAATCCCTTGATTATTATTGGATTTCAACCAAATTTGGTATGTAGCTTGATATCGATGAAACATTGACCAAGTTCATTTGTCAGTGTCTGCATTATTTGTCATTATTTAGTGGAGTTAGAGTCCGTGATTGTCAAACCCACCCACTTTAGTTTCTTCACAATAACTTCCTTAATTATTATTGGATTTCAACCAAATTTAGTATGCAGCTTGATATTAATGAGACCTTAAATGAGTTCAGTCTAAGCCTTCTGCATAATTGGTTACGGGGATTATTACCTCCATATCGTCAGACCCACCCTCTGTTTTCCTTGCTCAGTAAATTACTTGATAATTATTTGATTTCAGTCAAACTTGGTCTGCTGCTTGATATTGATGAGACTTTGGCTGAGTTCAGTTGTCAGCATTCTGTGTCATCATTTAGCAGAATTACAGTCCCTGATATAAAATTCAACCACTTTCACTTTCAGACAATAACTCCCTTAATTATTATTGGACTTCAACCAAATTAGGTATGCAGCTTGACTTTCATGCAACTTTGGGTTAATTCGTTTGTCAGCATTCTGCATCATTTACAATAAGTTTTAGCCCTTGATTGTCACACAATAATTTAATTATTACTGGATTTTAACCAAATTGTATAGGCAGCTTGATATTGATGAAGTCAATGAAGAACAAACATGCTTGCTTATACCTGAATTGTCTAACTTCATTGTATGATAAGGTAATTGGCTCCATTTTAATTGCCTGCCCTGCCATCTGTAGTACTTGTATTTCATCTCAGTACTTGATCATTTTGTAAGTTATATCAGTAAAAGTCAAGTAAATACTCATATACTCTCACTTGTCTGGGGGAAATGGGACACCATTACAGCTAAGCAGCTGATCTGGGTGAATGAGAGAGCCAAGAAATGTATAAATAAGAATATGGATGCCATCAGTATTGCCAACAACACCACCTCACTGGTCAGTTTACTAAGGGGTGAATTTTTACTTTCATGGGGTTCTACGGCCCCATTGTCACCCTGCTGCCACAATAATGACCTATCTGTACCAGTCATGGACACTACATCATAATAGGCAGATCTCGGTACTGGCTATGGTGAGCTTTCCCAGGATAGCCAGTACCTGACTTTGGCACCTGACACAAGCATCCACAGATCACATCTACTCCAGCTCTGGCACAGCCTTGACTGACATCTTTGACTACCAGGATATGGGTACAGTGATTTATTTCCCAGTATATCCAGGCCACAGTACCACAACCAGAGCATACAATCATGACACAGACTACCAGGCCAGTACCAACATGGTATGACGGCTCACCTGAACCTGTTCTCATCATCCCATCACCTCATACAGACTCCAGTACTGGCTATGTTGATCATTCTATTGATTGTCAGTACTGGCACCAGAGGTCTGCCAGCTCCATATCATGACTCCATCTGAACCTTGACCTGTACTATCCACCACTGAGACTAGTTATGGTCATCTGTCTTCCTTGTACACCCAGTACCAGCCCCAAAAGAAGACAGCAGCATCCAACACCCAACACTGGATTTGGTGAACCATTGTCCCACACTTCCCAGTACCAAACCCATGAAAGTTTCACAGACCAGCACCTTGCTTCATTCACCATCCTTGACACTCTGCTTCACCAGCTTATTCATCACTACCTTCACATGAGATTTCTTTGCCATTCCACTCTTATGAGTTTGAAGACACATGCTTGCAAGCACCATCTTTCCTCCTCAAATCAACATTGTCCACATCAGGAAACAGATCACAAAAGAGGCAAACCTTATGGTGGCCCAGCATTTTAGAACATAATACAGGGTGAGACCATCAAGTTTAAACCCAGTTTCTCTTGTTTTAAATGTGTCTTCCCCTAGAACCTTTCTTGATGTTCTCCTCTGTCGCATCCCTTCTCTGTGTGGAGATTCCATTCTTAGCCAGGAATCTCTTTGCCTCTTGGGCCTTCTCAGTGCAGCCATGAACCTTCCCATGCTGCACCATCAATTCAGGATGCCCCCACTTTGTCTACTAGTTTTGGACTATATCAGGTCTCATCTCAGCAAATGCGAGGATCTCCCACAGCTAACAATTGGTATCTCACTGAAGACTCAACCACTGAAAATCATGATCTGCACAGATGCCAATATGACTGCTGCAGTGTCCACCTCCTGCCCTCCTTTCAAGTGAGCAGGATTGGCCCCTTCTAGTGTGCTCCATGCATATTAAACCCTTTGGTGATGAAGGCTAAAGTGAAGGTCTGTCTATCACAGCAGGAGATTTCTTCTGGAAAGGGTGTTCATTCTTTCCATTACCTTGACTGTAAACTATTACCTCAACAGACAATGGGGAACTAAGTCCCGATACCTCTGCCTTTCTATTTGGGATTTTCTCAAGTGGCATCATCATTGACAAATTTACATTCAAGTCTGCCACACCACAGGCAGGATCAAGTTTCTAGTGGACTCACTGTCCAAACAGAATCAGCTCATCCACACTGCATGGTCCTCCCACTCCTCTGTATTCAGTCAAATAAGTACCCACTGGTTTTGACTCATTGTGGACCTCCTTGCAACAAGGTGAAACACCAAACTCCAAATCATGATCTGAAAGCCTGGTCAGCTTGTGCCCTGTCCTCGAATTGGAACAATCTCGATAAACATGCCTTTACCATTATCCTCCTTATTACCAAAGTCTTGCAGAAAGTGAGGAAATCCGATTGACTGACTATTCCTGATCATTCCGTTCAGGTGGAAAATGTCATGGATTTTATACCTCCTCAGCCTAGGAGTGGAGATTCCCAGGACTCTCCTGTCTTTTTCTCACCTGTCAAAACATCCACACACACAGGTTCTCCCTTTGAACACAGTGTCACTGAAACTGCATACGCCAACCCCTGGGATTCCAAAATCTTGCAGAAAGTGAAGGAATCTGAGTGACTACTAATCCTGATTGCTCCACTCATGCGGGAAAAATCATGGATCATTGACCTAGCAATGGAGATTCCCAGAAAGATCCCTCCTCCTGTGCACCTGCTGAAACAACTATGAATGCAGGATTTCCATCCGAACCCCGAGATATTGAACCTGCATGCCTGGCTCATATCAAACATGCCCACATAAAGAAACAGTTCTTCAAACAAGTGGTGGAAAGAATTGTTCAAGCAAGAAGGCCAACCACTTTGAAAGCTAGCTTATTGAAGGGAAATGGAGACTTCTATGACTCACCTATCTTACAAGAACTGCTTATTAGTCACTTTAGCTTCAGTAGGCAGGATCAGTGAGATACTTTCCTTATCATTCGACACAAATTATCTGCATTTCTGCCAACATGGTTTGGTTTCTCTCATGATGACCTCTGCTTTCATTGCAAAGAACAGACTGCCACTCATGGAGATCAGTCCTTTGTCTTCAAACCACTGTCTTCTCTGGACCCTGTATCCCAGGGTCATCCATATGACCCAGCCAGGACTCAGAAATGTTACCTGAAGTGGACTGAGTCAGTCAGTAGAGGCAGATCTTGTATGTTCTTGCCACTTAAAGAAGGAATATACAATATTATTTCCGCTCAGACTCTGTCATCCTGAATACAATGGGTTATCTGCTCAGCATGCAGGCACTAACCCAAAACCAGATGTATTGCTTACACATATCAGCTCAAGTTAATTGGGTATAGTCACCACTAGCATAGCATTCAAGCACAACTGCTGACTAACTGACACCATAAAGCCATGGGATGGAGGTCAGAGACGATAATCTCAAGCTTTCACCTCTAAGACCTCTCATCTCAAAGAGGTCTGTTTGACCTGGTGGGACCTATATCAGCAGCTCAATAGACTACCTTGCTAGGTCATTCAGCAGCTTGAATGCAGGTTACTCTTCTTTTGTTGGATTTGCGATAGCAAATCTTTATTTAATAAACCACATCCATGCACCAGACCATGTGCTATCCCTATACAAGACTCGAAACTGCTTCACATACATTGGGAGACTGGAGACAAGGCCATCTCATATATGGTGACATATTTGAAGAAAAAACAATTTTTAAGTAAAATATGTTTCTTCCATAATACTTACGATAATGATCATTATGATAAGGGCATACCCTCTAGAAACCTCCTGGCAATTAAATCCCTGGAAGAGTGTGCATATACTCCAGTAGTAAGTGACAATTCTAGACCACTCTACTCTGACTTCAACTTTGGCAAGCAGATGACCTTTTAGCACTTGTGTTGCTAAAACAATCCAAAAGACGTGATGAATGTCTTTTTTAGGTTTGGGAGGACTGGATTTGTGAGGCAGTGGCTGTACTACTAATGTATTATGATGCGGTAACTATTACTGCAAATAACATAGACCCTGATCTGCTTTTGCAGGATCTGTGTTATTTGTTCCACTGATTTCTCCCAACAAACTGCAGAGATCCAGATTTGCTGGCACATTATGCAACAGTAGATCTGGATCTGTGCAGTTTGCAGTTGGAATTGACTTATAAGTGAGTATATACCGGTACAGTATACATGTACATCACAAGATTTAAAGCTCTGAACAAGATAGGTTGCACAGTAATGTACCTTCACTGCTATTCTCTACATTAGACCCAGTACTTTAAATCCATTTATATAATAGAAATTTTGCCTGATTTCTTCATAATGATTTTATGCTGAACAAAATTACAGTTTTAATTTTTTTTAATTTAAAAGCAGATTACAGATTCATACTTAAAAAGAAAGTTCTGAGAATAAATGGCAGCTATTGATGATGATGATGATTATTATTATTATTATTATTTCAGTTGAGAAGGCTTGTAATGCCACCTCAGCTCCTCCATGTGAATATCAATGTACTTCATTGAATGGGACAGACACATGTGTATGTCGTACAGGCTACAAATTGTCAGGACTGACAGCTTGTATTGGTGGGTATTTTATATTTTCTTCCATTTGTTTTATCTCAATACATCTACTTGGATAGTAGATAGATTGATAGGTAGGTAGATAGATAGTATGCATCTGGCAGATATAAGAATTTATCTTTTGTTAGTCTGTGAATAAGTGGATTTTCCAAGAGAAATAATTTTGATAATTCACTGGACTGAATTACCAACATTATTTTGTCACTGCAGTCAATAGACATCGATAACATTATGACCAAGAAATTTCATTTGTTATGTTATCACTCGCTTGATCTAGTGGTAAGCATGTCGCCTGTCACGCAGGAGTAATAGGTTCAAACCCCACATTGTGCTTATGTTGTTTTTCTTCAATTTGTTTTGGCATATGTGCTTTTTTTTTACCTTGAATTAGGAAAGAGAATTATATTACTACTGATATTTTCTGTGTGACTGCAGAACATAAACCATAAACAGCTGACATTATTGCATGGGATTCTTTAAAAAATCTGCTACTTCAATCTTTTAAACATTTTAGCTAGCCAATATGTTTGCATAAAATAAAAATAAAATTTGCTTGTTCATCTCTTGAAATATATCCATTATTCACTTGATACAAGCAAATATCCTCTATATAATCTTCCAATAAAAACAGATCTGCTGTCAACTGAGAGCTAAAATTATTAAGTCATCAGTAAATACAAAATTTTCATGCAACCTTTCGAACTTGTTTACACTAAACTTGATAATAAAGTATGTACTTTGCATTGATATTGCCGTGGGCGATTGTGATATTTTCTTTCGGAGTATATTACAAAACAATATTAGTACTGAACCTTTCTATATTTTAGGTGGTTTAAAACTGATTTCACTTTTTAATCTTTAATATAGAGGCACATACAGAATATGATTCATGTGGTGTTCAAATAGCAATTTATCTTTAACAGACAGAAAAAGAAGTTGAAGAATATCATAGCATTTCTTCCTTATGAATCTCTACCCCAGTCCAAGACTTATTCTAACATAATCAGGTTGTTGTCCCCTTGTTTTAGCAATGTAGGTTGCCCATGTAATAACCATCAGCACAATGGGCATAAGTCTTGGGTCCCTCCCCTGCTGTTCCTGGAATGGTGTCAAAGGTTCAGTATAAATGAATTGCAATTTTGTGACATTTTTTATATGTCCACCAACAAGCAAAGGAGCAGATAATATTAAAGTATCCTTTCATCCATCTATACTTACATACATCCATCAATACTTACATAAGTCCATCTATATGTCCATCTATACTTACATACGTCCATCTATACTTACATATGTCTATCCATACCTGCATCCATCCATCTGTACATCCATCTGTTTTCTTTTTGGTTTGTATATTGTAACTCTAGTTTTACAATATCTACCTTTACAAAACTTTGTGAATGGCTTGCACATGGAGGAATGTTGAAGCCTATTGATTTGGGGTTTAAAGGTCAAAGGTCAAGGACACTGTGACTGAAGGAAGAAAAATGGTTTCTCCACAGTAATTTAAGTTCTACATCACAGAACTAGACTAGACTTTTTAGATAGCATGCAATTGGAGTGAGAAAATAGTTTAGTAATTTTGGAGTCAAAAGGTCAAAGGTCAAGATCACTGTTGGTTTCTGCACAAAAACTTAAACACTCAATCCTGTATATTTGCCAGAGTTTGTGAGGGATTACTCTTTGAATAAGAAAGAAACCTATTGATTTTGGTGTCAAAAGGTCAGAAGTCAAGGTCACTGTTACTAAAAGAAGAAAAATAGTTTTCACATAATAACTTTAGCTAGACCACATACCTTCACCAAAGTTTGTGGAGAGCCTGCACTTAAAGTGCTGAAGAGGTCTAATTAATTTTGGGGTATAAATATCAAGGCTATTGTGACACATGTTAAAAAGGGTTTTGTACAATAACTGTTCTAGATTACATTCCTTAACCAAACTTTGTGGATGGCTTGAAATTAGTGTAAGAAAATAAACAATAGATTTTACGATCTAAAGGTCAAAGGTCATGGTAAATCTAATAAGAAAATGTCTCTGCACAGTATTAGTTTTGTTCAAGACTGCATACCTTGACAAAAGCTCAAGGTTGTTGGGACCCATTGGCCAATAATATCCAGAATCAACCATGCCCTACTACTACCCACATAGAGTACATAGAGGACTATTAAACACTTGGTGGGTGTATCATGTACCACTCACAGTACTCTTGTTGAGTATTTGTTTGACCAAATGGTACAGATGCAGTCTTAGCAAAACACACAGTAATATGTAATAGATTTAGTTTATGACCTGGGTTACAGTCTGGAAAGCGGGAATTGTGTTGAGGGGGAGGGACCAGGAGGCATAAACATTGTGGGGATTAGCCATTGCAATTGATGAAAGTAGCTCTAGTTTCAGCTTAATTGATGAATGGGAATTTGTCCATTCTGCTGGTCTCAAATAGTCAATCCTGCTTTCGAAGTTACCTATTTTAAGGGCCAGTGTGTCAGGGTGGTGTAAACCACATTACTGTAGAAATAAGCCTCTGTTAATATTATAAGCAACTACCGGTCTTAAGAGCTCATTTATCTCACTTTCCAGGGGTGGCTGCTTAAGACATGTTTGACTATCCTGATTTAACATGCCTTTTTTTCTTAATGTTTGCTTGTTGAAGGTCATGTCACACAAAGTCTTTACTCAGTTTAACTGTGCATAACCCTAAACAAAGCATTTGTAGAAAATGTTTATCTTTTTAAAATGTCCACAGTCTTTTAAAAAAAAACTTCTTTTTGGGGTATTTAGTAAATATTTGTTGGTTGCCTTGGTGATTGATCATGAAAATAATGATCATGATTGATTTGTTTGTTAGAACACTTGAAAACTTTGTACCTTAGGCTTCATCTTCAGGTTCATACACTTTCCTCATGTCCTAATCAACATGTGAATATGACAAACCATGTTTGATCCATATCTTGTTGTAAATGCTGTTTTTCAGACATTGATGACTGCACAGAGTCCCAACCTTGTGACGTTCAGCATGGATTCTGCACAAATACAAACGGGAGTTACACATGCTCATGTCTGGATAACTACATCCTAGGACCAGGAAATACATGTAGAGGTATGTGCTCTGCGTAAAAGTTATTTTTTTATGATCTCATTCATAAAGCAGAACCATTCTTTAGAGTAGAGTTGTTCCTTACCATAACACGTGATACCTTACTGTTATGAAATTCTACATGTGATGAACAACAATATTGCATCTCTGGAGACATAATTAGAGAGTATAATATAGCAGTTTTCATATCATACCCGATAAAACCTGCGATTCCAATATGAGCCCAACAAGAAGGACATTGACACCTACCTTACTGTAATTTCAGATCGAAATGGTGGCTTTACTGTCTGGAGTCTTTGGTTGTCATGTTCAAAAATTTGTGGCGGAGGAACTCGGATGAGAACACGCACATGCACAAATCCCACACCAGCTGGAAATGGTGCACCATGTAATGGGTCTGCATCAGAAACAGAAGTTTGCAATTCTATCCCATGCCCAGGTATAGTTTCAACACATTGTCATTTGCAATTCTATCCCATGCCCAAGTATACTTTCAACACATTGTCATTTGCAATTCTATCCCATGCCCAAGTATACTTTCAACACATTGTCATTTGCAATTCTATCCCATGCCCAAGTATACTTTCAACACATTGTCATTTGCAATTCTATCCCATGCCCAAGTATACTTTCAACACATTGTCATTTGCAATTCTATCCCATGCCCAAGTATACTTTCAACACATTGTCATTTGCAATTCTATCCCATGCCCAAGTATACTTTCAACACATTGTCATTTGCAATTCTATCCCATGCCCAAGTATACTTTCAACACATTGTCATTTGCAATTCTATCCCATGCCCAAGTATACTTTCAACACATTGTCATTTGCAATTCTATCCCATGCCCAAGTATACTTTCAACACATTGTCATTTGCAATTCTATCCCATGCCCAAGTATACTTTCAACACATTGTCATTTGCAATTCTATCCCATGCCCAAGTATACTTTCAACACATTGTCATTTTCTATTTTTCCAATAATGTTTTTCTTCAGGTCCTGATTGAGTTGTTGTAATCCACAAATATGATTTATTTTGCTAGTATAAACTTGTACTTCATAATTATACATGAATTATTTTTATTTCAGACTATAATGAGTCCATTTTGTGTACATGTTTTATAAAAAAAAAAAAATCAAACCCAGATGTCTATTTCCATAATATTTTTTCCATTATTTTCTCATAAAAAGACTTCTTGAATTAACAATAGGTAAAGACATGTTCTTCTGGAAACTTGAAATAGTGAGAAAATCTGGATTGACAAATTGATTCATTACTTTTTTGGTATCAGTTTTCTCTGTTTTGTGAAAAATGACTTTTTCCTTGTTACTTAAATTCATCTCTCAGCGAAAGAGTCCTATTATTTCCATACAAGGGTCATTGTTCATTGGATCATTAAATTTGTGGTTTGTAGCAACCATGAAATCCAAAAAATTGGTATGCCACAAAAATGTGTGAACCCACAATAGTAAAGTTCTGATGTAGAATATATGTAAATCTCTTCTCACATATCCTTACTCTTTAATCATTTTGACCTTTAATTATCTGTTTTTAGATAAACAAGCAGATGGATAGATCTCACACCAAATTTTTGTAATTACTATGAATTTACTAATTATTTGTTGGGTACCAATTTCTTTTTGATTTTATGGTTGCTACCAACTACGAATTTCAAGATTCATCGAACAATGATCCATCTATGGGAACAAAAGGTACTCTTCCTGAATCCATGAATTTAGAAATTCAAGAAATTGTCAATTTTTACAAGACCATGAAAATTGATACTAACAAAAAAAAAAAAAATGAATTCACAGTACCTTCTCTGAAATCACTGTCCACCATTATATGATTCCTTCATTAGAAATACATGTATATGGCAAAAATAGATTCCAGTGAAAGTTTAATGATTTTCAGAAGCCTATGAATAACAGAACAACTACAAGCGTGTAGCCAATCATGTACAAAAAGACTGCATTTCTCCATTCAATACATTACCCAATCCCAATGACGTTATGAGTTAACTTCTGCTACCTCCCGAATCAAGCCATCCAGGAAAGATGAAACAATTTATCTTTTCCATCTATATTCATTATATTCAACAAAACTTGTGTCTATGGGAAGAAACTCATCCTAGATACCATTATAATTACTTCCCCTTTTGACCACTAGGTGGCTACCTATATGCTGAATGTTCCTAAGCTTAAGATTTCACTCTGTACAGGCAACATCATATTTGTAGAAATTCCATGAAATCTGATGGATTTCTCAGGAAATATCAGTCATCCTCTTTCAAAGCTAGTATTTTTTATTTATTTACCTTTACTTTGAGCATTGGTGATGTTATTTTTTGTCTTGAATCTGTATTTGTCTGCATTTTTATACACCCTCCATAAGGCAGAGTGTATTATGTTGTCTGTCAATCCAACCATCCATCCATCCACTCATCTGTCCATCTGTCTGTTTCCAAGTTGGTCTCTGCACATTAACTTAAGTTGTCCACCATCGACAGTTACCACACTCCGGATCTCTTGCACTTGTGGTAAGAAAGAATCCTGTTGATTTGGGGTTCAAAGGTAAAAGTCACTGTGACTGGAAGAAGAAAAATGATCTCCACACAATAACTTGAGTTCTCCATCATCACCAATAACCAAACTTTGTGGATAGCTTGCACATGAAATAATGAGGAACCCTTTACATTTTGAGCTCAAGGCCAAGGTCACTGTGACAGAAAGAAGAAAAATGGTTTCTGCACAATAACTCAAGTTATCCACCATCCACAATTACCAAAACTTGGGGATAGCTTGCATTTGGGGCAAGGAAGGTGCCTATTGATTTTGGCTCAATAGGTCAGAGATCAAGGTCACTGTGACAGAAAGAAGAAAATTGGTTCTGCACAAATTTTTTTATCTACATAGAGGACTATTAAACATGGGGCAGGTGTATAATGTGCCATTGATGGTATTCTTGTTTTCCATCATTGTGGATTTAGTCTCCAATGATGCCATTTTCACATTTTTTTTTTGTAATCATTCCAAATAACATTTTTATAAATCAGGTGCTGTGAACTTTATTGCAGTTTAGTATTTTACATGTTTCAGTCCCATTTTGTGGACATGGTTTGCACCTGTTACCTTTTTCATTGCTTAGTCCTTTTTTATGGTCGTTATAGATACACAATAGCAACTAGATGCACCAAGTGTAGAAAGTTCTAGGTATTAGAGGGGAGACATACCTTGGGTGTACTAGGAGCACTTTGTTTTAATCCTTTCAGTGCCTGAGCAAGTTGGTCAGAAGGGACCTGGTCCATGGTCCTGTGGATTCAATTCAGAGGCAGGACAAAATGCATACAATCTAAATCTTCTGATGTTGAGGTCCTGAGCCTTCATTCCCACACTGAGTCAGTTGCCAGTATAGTGGTGAATGCCCCTGTGCTCTGCCCCCCCCCCCCCCCCAAGATTCCCTGGACCTTACCATCAGCTACTGGCACTTTAGAACAGCTGGAACAAAAAGAATGGGAAACCATGGAATTCAACATTTCATCATCTTCTCATTCACTGCTAGTATCCCAGATGTGAAGACTCTCAAGAGACTATGTTGCAGATGTTGGCTTCAGGGGATTTTCTTTCTCACTTGTCTTTCCACCATTTGACTACTAGCATAGACTTGCTGGGAGACTTCACCCCCTCTTTTGGCAACCCAGTGGGTGTACTTCTCCCTGCATGCTGGAGCAGGACCAGAGTGCCAGTCAGTCTCAGCACATGGGGTTTTCTGCTGACCTTGTTCGATTTTTCTGCCAACAACACCAGTCATTTGTTTCGACTGTTGCCATTCTGGTTCCCAGCTACAACTAGTCCATCCAGCCCACTGACCAGCCATTCATTGCTGCCTTTGATCAGAGGTCGGTTGGCACAACAAGTTGGTCTGCAAATTGGCAGACCATTTTATCATCCATGGCATATTACAGGGATCTTGTCTGGATAATTGCCCTACCATGAGCCCCACCAGTTCTTTTGATGATCCAAGCCTCATTGGTTGTGCATCCACTAGTTTAGGTGATGTATTCCACAATTTATAACTTATCTTGTGGGTATATACCAGCACTTGTCCTTTGATGACACTACCTCTTTCCTTCCACTTAGTATGATTTAGAAGATGTGGAAGGCTTGATAGACAAGTATAACCCTATCAGTGAGTGCATTGACAACCTTGATCAACTTATGAAGCCAGATATTATAATGGAGAGGACTGAGTTTAGTTTGAGGGATGTTGTCAAAGAGATCTATAAGACACTGTCTCCCATTAAGTACCTGCCACTGTCATCTTTGGGTTAGGCACACCTGATCTGAACATCAGTGGATGCATACAATGAGAATAACCATTCTCCCTTCCATCTACTCCCACGATCCGTCAAGATTAAGGAGGTTACTGACCATATATCTGAGAAAATATTAATCCTAGGTAACTTCAAATCCTTCTTAACAGAAAGTCAGTTACCATCCTCATTTTCCACCTGCTGGTACAGGGCACACAGGGACAGCTATGATGTAGAAGTCCCTAATTTGGATAAAAACATGGAGATGGTAAACACGTCTGCTCTGGCTTTTTAAAAAACTGAATGTTGAGTGTTCCTAGCAACCTCATATTTGATGAGAAATAAAGTCATGATTGCATCTTTTCTAGACTTAACTTGACTCACTATCTTCAAGCTTGCAGCAAAACCAGGTAACAATCATGCTTGGGAGTCATCTTGCCGCATTACTTACGTTGTTCACAGGCAGCTCACCACACTATGGTAAATGCCCTGATTGCCTCATGCAATCTTCATGTGGTGCTTCTTTTCTGGTTGACTGGATTGTGTCCCAATCTCGACCAACATAAGATGCTTCCTGCATCAGCAGCAAATCAGAGAGTGTCTGTCAACATAAATTCCTCTGGAGACCGCCCCCCCCCCCCCAGGGTACTGGAAGTTATGGTCTTTATGGACACCAGCATTCAAAGTTTGGCAGCCCATTTTTTGCCTCTCTTTTGTACAGTCAGCGGCAAGTGTGGGGCCATAGGAGAGGGTCCTTCACATTATATTTTGGAAATAAAGGCCATAACAAATGCCTTTCATATCTGGCAGAATATCATATGTTGTAAGGTTGCCCTCATAATGTCCCACAAATCAATGGTGGTCAGTTACCTCATCATAGACATTGAGTTAAAGCTTTTGCTACATTTGCCTTGAAATTGTTTTCAGTAAGGGAATGACATACATAAATTTTCTCCTTACCCTTTAACTAAGACTTAATAGCAATTGTGTGTTGCTAGTAGTTAACCCTCTTTTGTCCTGCCTCTTCTTAATATAATTGTTTTACCATTCACATGAGGACCCATATCACAACATCCTCTGAGGTTACCGAGGTAGAGGTTTGATGTTCATCAATTTCCTTCACTTCCTGTTACCTATTATCCAAACATTAATGTGATTGGATAATGTATTCAGCAAAGAAAGGAAATTATAAAATTGTGTTTCTCCAAGAATACTTACCCTATCACATTATGATTAAGCACTCCCACACCTCCCTGCAAATGCAAGCATCTTCATTGATGTATCACTAAAGTTTAAATTGAAGAACATCTGGTTTATGGGTAGCCATCTAGTGGTGGCAAGGGGAGGTATTTATAATGAAATCTTGGTAATTATAATGTATCTTCTTCCTGTAGATACTATTTTTCTTGTCTATATTGTATATAGGCAGGAACGATGAACCTGTTTTATCTTTCTGGGAAGCCTGGATTCAGGAGGTAGCAGAAGTTAATTCCTAACTTTAATATGATTGGGTAAGTATTCACCACATAATTTACAATAAATATTTGCATCCAGTCTAATTAACAATGAAGATTAACCAAACAGATGACAGATATGTAACTTTTCTGGAGGAGGTAAATATGGTTGGAACTGAACTTTCCATAAACACACATTATCCATACACACCAAGATATATGAATTTTATTCAGATGGTTGATTCCTGCAGATAAGTGATAATGAAATAATAACCAAATTAAGTGTGTGTTAGATACTCCTTAAGTCTTGCTGAGTAAAAATACTGAATAATTTCTGTTCAGATACTCACACTTTCTCACTGTGTACCATATATTAAGTAAAATGTTAATTGTGTGCAAATTACTTTCATATTCAGCATCTGATGATGAGTCCAACTATGGTGTTCTTGTTCAATTTAGTGGCCTAACAGTCAGTCAGGTAAGATACTATTACATGCATAGTGTTCTAGCAGGGTGGATGGGAATTTCCAACCTATTTTATTCCATTTCACCCTAAGTCAGATGCAAAGAGTGAATTGGAATATCCTTGACACAAGCAGCATGCATTGACAGAGTTTAATGTTATTTATGCATCAATGCAAGCCTCAGAATTCAGTGGATTTGAATCTAAAATAACCATGTGCATATGTATTTGAAAGCACTTACAACATTCCATTTTCACTGATGGGATGCATGATGCTCTTTTAAGTATTTCTCAATTAAAATATGATGTAGGAATGGTGTTATGTGCATATGATATAAGAATGGTGTTCTGTGCATATGATGTAAGAATGGTGTTATATACATACAATGAAAGAATGGCATAATGTGCATATGATGTAAGAATGGTGTTATGTGCATATGATGTAAGAATGGTGTTATGTGCATATGATGTAAGAATGGTGTTATGTGCATATGATATAAAAATGGTGTTCTGTGCATACAATGTAAGAATGGTGTTCTGTGCATACAATGTAAGAATGGTGTTATGTGCATATGATGTAAGAATGGTGGTATGTGCATATGATGTAGGAATGGTGTTATGTGCATATGATATAAGAATGGTGTTCTGTGCATACAATGTAAGAATGGTGTTATGTGCATATGATGTAAGAATGGTGTTCTGTGCAAATGATGTAAGAATGGTGTTACATGCATATGATGTAAGAATGGTATTGTGTGCATATGATGTAAGAATGGTGTTATGTGCAAATGATGTAAGAATGACATTATGTGCATACGATGTAAGAATGGTGTTATGTGCATACGATGTAAGAATGGTGTTATGTGCATATGATGTAAGAATGGTGTTATGTGCATATGATGTAAGAATGGTGTTATGTGCATATGATGTAGAATGGTGTTATGTGCATACAATGTAAGAATGGTGTTATATGCATATGATATAAGAATGGTGTTACATGCATTTGATATAAAAATGGTATTATGTGCATTTGTCAAGTAATGGGTGCTATGTAAACCAGAAGTTGTTCTTTGCCACTTATTTCTGACATTGCTGGCTGATGCAAAGAGAAATCATATATGTGCAAGTAAGAGTTGCACTTTTTGACATGTAGAAATTCAATATTTTGGGAGGCTTGCAATTGCTAAATTTAATCATATGGGCTAAACTTTGTATCTAAATAGAAAAATCTGATTTCTCTTCTATCAATCCATTGCATCAAATTTTTTTCAAACACTTTTTGAATAACAAGCCTTCTTAAAATTGATCACTATCATTCAATGGCTTATATCTGATTATGTTAAACTCTTAATCAGTCTTGCAGTCATACAGCTATTCTCTGCCATAACTAGTTACTAGTATGTCTGAAAAAAGTTTCCAAATTGATCACGAGAAGAGGGTAGAGCTTCTGATTTCTTGCAACCAACTAAGATTGTATCATATTAAGATTTTCTGAGAATTTGGGTGCCATATTGTTTTCCATATTACCTGCCAAATTCCATGTCACCCATCACATTGACATATTGTAGATAAATTGCAGCACAATGTTACATAACATGGAGAAAAATTATGGAACAGTGAAAACTCTATGTTGCCATGTGATGAATAGAATCACAAACTTTGTTTGTTCAATGTGAAATTTTCTAAACTAAAATTTTTGTTGACTAGGATTGACTAAGTGTATTATTTCATGCATAGTCATTTTACTGTATGCATTTAACATACAAATAAAGAGACCACACATGTACAGGACATATTGTTTTGCTGCTGTTCATCAGTAAGTTTGTATGTCCATTTCACATGTCACAAAGACTATTGAACTTAGAGCTATTAAATTGTATACAATTTATTATGGTTATGACCTGATTAGATTCTCAGGCCAATGCAGCAGTTTTTCTTTTTTTGCACATTTTTGAACATTTTAGAGTTGGACCTTTTTTACGAAAACCTTAGTACAATTGAGTAAAACCCACTTTAGGTAGACAATTGAGATTTGGTCCAGAAGTGCCTTTTGTTATTTACATTGTTCAGTTTCAATATTTGTTATGTTTTTGTCTGTTTTTCTGTCCATCCATGATCCACACTTTTGTTTCAGGAGCATGTCTTCAACCATTCAAGTTATCTCTATGAAATTTGGTACCAGTACACATATTAGACTAGTGGCCCAGATGTACCTTTTGTTATTCACAATTGTTCAGTTTCAATATAGGAAACATTTTTGTCCATTTGTGTCTTCATCATCGATCTACCATTCACATTTTCATTTCTGGAGCAAAACTCATGATGCTTATGCTTGGTACATAATAACTTCCTATATATGACATCTTCGAGAAAATCATTATGTTTCTAAGCAAACATTGTGGCAGGGCAGGTGATGTAGTTTACTCCATCTTCTTGGTTTTTTTTATCAACCTGTTATGGTTTTTATCAACCTGTTATGTAATCAGGTGATATAACTATCACTATGTCTATCTGTCTGTCTGTCAGTCCATAAACATTTTTATTTCCGGATTATAACTCAAACCACTTCAAAATATTTCAAGCAGACTTAGTACACATGTCAAGCAATTTTAGTAGAGGTGTCTTTTGATACTTTACATTTTTGTGCATTTAATATCTTTTTGTGTTACCATGGAAACAAATTGTAGCATGAGTAGTATATAAATTGAGAATACAGGTGTATACATCATCTCTGTATAACACTTGTTCAATGTTTTTACACATATTGGAACATTTTGGAGCTTTTGTTTTTAATCAAAACCTTCTTAGCTCAATTGAGCATAAACTACTAGAGATAGACCAATGAAATTTTGTAGGTATATTTGTATTCTTATTTAAATGATATTATTTAATTGAGCATAAACCACTAGAGGTATACCAATGAAATTTTGTAGGCATATTTGTATTCATATTTAAAGGATATTATTGAATTTTCAAGCCATTACAGCAGTTTTTAAATTTTTTACAAATTGTTTAAATTGTATGTATGTATTTAAAACCTTCTTAGCATGATTGAGCAAAAACCTCTTGAGATAGACAAATGAAATTTTGTAGGCTTGTTTGCATTGATATGTAGGCAACCTTGATTTTATTATCAGGCTATTCCAACAGTTTTTCATAATTTTACAAATTTTGTAACTTTTTGGACTTGGACTTTGTTTTTTACAAAACCTTCTTACCACAACTAAGTAAAAAAATTCTTGAGGTAGACAAATGAAATTTGGTAGGCCAATTTGTATTGATATTTAGATGACCCTAGCAAATTTTCAAATAATTAGAGCAATTTTTCTATTTTGTTATTTTTTAAAATAATTTTTTTGCACAGTTTGGAACATTTTGGACCTTTTTTGACAACATTCTTAGTAATTTAGCAAAAACTGCTTGAGGTAGACAAATATATTTATATGTAGATGACCTTATTAGATTTTGATGCCATTATAATGATGTTTCAAAATTTTATACGTTTTTTACTTGTGTGGACTTCAGTCAGCAGTGGGTGGATAAATATTTTTGAAGACATAAATCTAGTGGTTTTCTCGCATTACATTTTTTGAAGAATGATTTGTAAAATTGATTTAGTGTTCTGAAATATCAGAATCTTTTAAATTACCTTATATACTCACTTATAATCTGAGTCCAACTGCAAACTGCACAGACCCAGATCTGCCATTGCATAATGTGCCAGCAGATCAAGGTCTATTGTTTGGAGTAATCAGTAGAACAACAACATAGATCCTGATCTGCCAGCACATTATGCAACTGCATATCAGAGTCTGTGTTGTTTGCAGTTGGTCTTGACTTATAAGCAAATATATACTGTATGTTTCTTATAAAGCATGTATGTTACATTTTCTCTTGAAGTAGTCATTATGGTGGCTGTCTGCTGTCACATTTCCTCTTAAAGAATTCATTATGGTGGCCTGTCTGTTGTCACATTTCCTCTTAAAGAATTCATTATGGTGGCTGTCTCCTGTCACATTTCCTCTTAAAGAATTCATTATTGTGGCTGTCTGCTGTCACATTTCCTCTTGACGAATTCAAATGCTAATAATTATGTTGAATTGGTCCAATCAGCTAAGGGCAAAAATAAAATATTTAATTAGTAAAATTATATGTATTCCTGTAATGACAATACACTTGTATTATAGGGGTCATTATATTCTTGCAGATTCATTAAATTTTGATAAAAAATATTTTCAACATGAAATGTTTTGCAGTTTCATCCATGTTAAAATGCATGTTGCATAATTAGCTGTAACTATGAGCAAAACATTTGCGAATTTAGTTGTCCAGCCAAGTCTGCAAACCTTTTGATATGCATGATTTAGATTTTTATTATAACTAATGTCTTTCTTCTTACAGTTTGCAAGTATAAAGCTATCCTTTGCACAGTCTGTGGCTCACCAGACCAACAAATACTGTAACCAGAATGCTGCACATGCCCGTCTCTGCTGCAATTCCAATCTTTACTACAAGTATGTTGTATCTTCTCTGTACATCAGGAAGTCTACACTTGTAAATTTTTCCACTTATTTATATAATTTAAGTCATCATGGTGAATTTGCAGCTGGAATAACATTTTGTGAATTTTTCAGGAAGTGTGGCTGTAAATGACCAAAATTGTGTTTTGTTCTTTATGTGCACATATATATATTATTCTGGCTCCACAGTTTTTTTGTGCATTAATGGTTTTGCATAAGCTTTTCTTTTGGTATTGAAAAGGTTTCCATTTCATCTAAAGTTTAAGCAAAAAATGATTGCAAATATATCTTTCATGCATTTGTTAAACAGGTGCTTTCTTCCTAAAATTTCAAATGTATGGATTTTAAAAAAAGTCTGATCACCTTGATTCATAAAGCATCTGTTTTGAATAAACTTGGAAGATCTCAGCAAAAAGTGAGAAAGAGATTTTATACAGACATTATTACTATTTTTACAATTTTATGAAGTTTCTGAGAAGTTAAACCTTAGTAATGGTAGACAGACATTATACACATGTTATGCAATACTGGGTGGGGAGAGGGTAAAATTCAAGAGAGAAAACATGATACACTTGTATCATTCTTCACATTTAGTATGTCAAAACTTAAAATACAATCCAATGGACTGGGATGCTCTCATACAGTCAAACCTGTCAATAGCGGCCATCCAAGGAAAAAGGCAAAATTAACCTTTGTAGACAGGTGACCTCTGTACACAGGTTCACCTTTTAAAATTGTTTTTGAACCAATACCATGCACCAAATATCATTATTGTTATTATTATCATTATTATTATAATTATGATTATTATTATTATTATTATTATTATTATTATTATTATTATTATTATTATTATAAAATATGTGTATATGTTGCTCTCTCCCAAGTTTATGTTCAACACAGTATTACTGTATCATGCTCACTTTAATCGATCCTATAAATTAAATCATCACTGACTTAAAATAATCACTGATTTTGTTTTGTGCACCATTACAAAACAGTAATTTTAATACTGATTGAGTTAGGCTTTGAAACAGCTGTTCATGCTTTAAAAATAATATCTGGATTAGCCAGTTGCTCAGCTTGAAAAGATAAAAAAACAGCAGTCGGCTTATGTGAGGAAATCAAAAGAAGCTGTATATGGCTATTCTTTATGACCTATGAACTGAAACTTTACCTGACACAAGTTTCAAATATTGAATGACCTCTGACCTTATGAAAAGGGATGTAACTCATATCTCTTCTCAAAGACGAGCCTTTTTCCTCAGAAATGGCTTTAATTCATAGGCAAATAGATGAAGATACTGAACTATACATTTCTTCTGTGATAACATGCCTACTTTTCCCACCATCCAGCAAATTAATTGCTTTGAACCTTTCCTCTAATGATAAAAACTGCCTTGCTTTTGAATTAGACATATTGACACCTTTGAATTACAATGTCATCATGACTGGAGTAGAGTACAAGCAAGATAAGAAATGTTTGCACATCGATTCACATGATATTCCTTTATCTAAATAATATCTTCCTCATAAAGCAAAAATTTAGTTTGCATAGACTGAGCAGTCACTTAGATGCATGCCAGTAACCACTTAAGGCAGGGAGAAACCTTTGTTTTGGCTAGGAAACACCTGGCCATTGACCGCGTAAGGCAGGTGACTGTTACATACAGAACATTTATATAGGAAATTTGCCAGGGGGAAATTAGAATGGCCATTGTGAACAAGTGACCGCTGAGTAAAGGTGACCATTAGGACAGGTTTGACTGTATATGAAAACACTGTGAATTCTTTTTTATTTTGTTAGTGTATTAATTATTATGGATTTCATGGCTGCTTCAAATCACAAATTGTAAAAGCTAACAAAAGTTTATCTGAGTTTAAAGATAATAGGTACTAAAGGCATGTGCAAAAATTGAAATATCCACTGCGCAGAAATGTATACCCACAACAATATATTATTCCATATTAAGTCAAAACTTCACATATAAAATAAAGTCCAATGACTTGAGGATATAATCATCATGTGATAGTCATCAAGAGGCACCATTTGCCCAAAATTCGTATCTCCATTTTTTGGGTTACTTTAAATCTATAAACTATCTGACAACTACCGTATGTACTTGCGTATAAGCTGATACTAACTGCAAGCTGCATAGACTTACATAAAACTGGTATTAAAACAAGGTAACAACATAACTACCGTATATACTTGCATATAATCTGGCTCCAAATGCAAACAACATAGACCCTGATCTGTCGTCGCATAATGCGCCGACAGATCTGGGTCCATGCAGTTTGTAAGGACTAATCAGTAGAACAAACAACATAGACCCTGATCTGCTGGCGCATTATGTGACATCAGATCAGGGTCTATGTTATTTGCATTTGTACCTAGATTATACGCGAGTATATATGGTAGTTATGTTGCTACTTTGTTCTAATACCAGTTTTCTGTGACTTTTGCAAATTAATATCCATTTTATATATTCATTCCATTTCAGTCCTGATCCAAACAATACCCTGGAATTCACAAATGTGAATAATGTTCTGATTGGGGAAGATTATCCCCTGCTGGTGGATGGCCATGTGACAGCTCTTGTAGTGTCCAAATACAGCCCGGACAGTGAACTTTGTTCTACACTGGCACGTGATGGCACTGACAGTAAACGGAAAAAGCGGAGTATTGTCCTGGCTGTTTCTGAGCTTGCCCTGTTAAAAGGAATTCTACAGGAAATATTTTTGCTTTAGTAAGTTACCTGTATGTGAACCTTTTTTTGTCTAAAACAAGTATTGTTCACAAACAACTGTTTAACCAAATTTAAATATGTCAGATAATCATATGTGTTTGAAAAAGGAGGAAGGAGAGCCCCCAAATGTCACAGAAGATGGTGCATTTAATTGCTATTGACAGACATGCTTCTGAACAAAATTGGAAGAAATTAGTATGAATAAAGTTTATAAGTTTCAGAAATTGCTTTTAAAATGAAAAATGGAGATGTTGAGAATTCTTAAAAGAAGTTCAATGCTCTTTGTATGCTAGTAGAATGTTTATCATGTTGATGGAACTTGTCCATGTGTTTTGTTTTTAATACTGTGCCATTGATGTGAAATTTATTTTAAAAATAATCATTTGTTATTATTATTATCACATTGAACAAGGATATTATGCTTTAAGGTAAGCCCAAAGTCTAACTCTTTATGGAGGAATTATGATATAAACAATTAGTGAAAAATACAATATTTGTATGAGCATCAGATTTTATGTATACCACATCTTTCAGCTTATTATAGCAAACAGAAGTTCCAAAAAGTCATGTGCTTGATGAGACAGAAGGCAGAAGAGAGTGGTCTCCTCTTGGGTAGAGGAATTGGTGCCAAATCCCATATGTTGTATGTTACTACTTGGCTTATGCTTGGTCAGCACACTCTTATCGAGACCTCCAAATACCAGTCTTTTCATCCGTTGAGTTTTCTCAGCACTGGGAACTATACTTCATCTGCTTTTCTATCTAAATCTTACTCAATCTTCATCCTGGATAAATATTTTCCACATCAATTTTCTAACTTTGCTGTACAATAAGTGCCTTATGTGGGCGTCTGGATGCAGAATAGGCCTCCTGCATGTTGTAAAAAGTGACTGATGGAGGCAACCTGTTTGCTATGTGCTTCATCCCATGTTGGGGAGGAGAGGAATCTCGTAGTTGCATAGAGGAGAGGCCGGGTTGTTGCATCACACTTCTTTGGCCTTAACTTAAGGCTTGATAGATGGTCAGAAGGGCCCAGTCTGATCAGTGAGCTAATCGAGTATATCACTCTCTGCAGCTCTGACATGAGAAACATAATAATTCAGCATAAATCTCTGTCCCTTTGTTGGGCTTTGAGGTGGGTGGGGAGCATAGGTGACAAAGTAATTGTGTTCTATTATGGGAAAACAAAACAATAACAACCAATAGATGGAGACCTGGTCTAAAAAGGATTAGGAACAATTCATCCAGTGACTCAGAAGGGGAAACTGTTTTGAGTCATCGAAATTGACCTCAAAATCTTGTAGTTGAGTCAACTGATTTAAATCAGAAACTGAGTACTGTATATACTTGCGTATAATCCGATACCAACTGCAAACTGCATAGATCCAGATCTGCTGTCGCATAATGCACCAGCAGATCTGGGTCTATGCAGTTTGTAAGGAATAATCAGTAGAACAAACAACATAGACCCTGATCTGCCTTTGCATTATGCAACTGCAGATCAGGATCTATGTTGTTTGCATTTGGACCAGGATTATACGCGATTATAGATGGTAAGCTCTCGCCTTTTGTGATCTCAAAAGCAATTAATTGCCTGGCTGGACATCCAAAACATGTATTTAAAAACTTACCTTGTATCAGTTACTTGTATAGTGCAGTTGCAAAGCTCACTCTGACAATCTACATTACTCAAAGCAGCTGGTGGAGATACACATCAAGGAATCTCCATACAGATTGCACATCAAGGAATCTCCATATAGATTGCACATCAAGGAATCTCCACAGAGATCTCTTAATTTGTGTAGAGTTATCATGAATTTAAGGAATTTAGATTGCTGCAGTGACACTGAGACACTTGAAAATCTCAGAACATCTACCAGGTGAAATAAATTTACATTCACCCTAATGACAAGTTGATTCCCATAAACACATGCATACTGGTGACATACCTGCCAACCTTTCAGACAGTGTTCGTGGTGTTTTGCCACATGTTTTGTGGTCGCAAAGGGGGGAGGGGGCAGTGTGCATGACAATTGAGAAGAAGTTATCTAGTTGTGTAAGGCTATAGAAAATGACTGGAAATTCAGATTTTAATAAAGAAAACAAAATATGTGTTTTCTTTGAAGCATTTAATACTCTTTCAAAAAAATAGTTGGTAGACTTAGCATTGTCATATATTATCAACATACACGTGTACACACGCACATATAATCACAATCACACTGATATTAAATAAAAAATACACCAAGTTTCTGTCTTTAAAATATATTGGACAGTGGATTACAGTCTTAACTAAATGCAGACTTTTCTGCTGTCAATACTTTAGTCGAGGGTTTGAAGGTGATGCAAGTTTTAATAGTTTTCATCTTTGCGTACATTGGAGACTGGATGGTACTGTTATTCAAACTTCCATGAAGATCTTGTTAAGTTTTTTCTCAGCATTGAAAAATAATCTTTCTACATCTGCATTACTGTGAGGGAGTGTCAAATATGCAAATTGGCCATACTAGTTACAATGTCAAATCTTGGTTTTCCTCAAGGTAGATGACAGTTGCCCGTGTCAATATGGTGTTTGCAATATGTGCAGAGAATAAAATGCTCCCCACAACCCCACTACTGTGCTTCACAAAGTCATACCCCATCAACCAGGAGTTCTGACATTTATTTTTGCAGATGGATCTTCCTTCCCTAAATCACAGCTGCATTTTGACAACCAGCTTGACCAACCATATCCATGATACCAGTACATGACAAACTTGCATCACATTTGGAGCTGTCAGGCCCGGCCCAACCAACCGACCACATTGGACAGGAGTCCCCAGCCAGATTATGCTCAGTGCTGGACATGACTATGCTGGCACTACTAGCACATCTGACAGATAGAACCTTTTTTATGCATGGTGACAATTCAGCATCATCATTGTTGTATGGAATGCTATACCCCTGAACTCAGAGCATATAGTAAGAGGACAATCCCCCATGTGATGAAAGGGGCACACAGCCATGCCTGAACATTCTGATCCAACAATTGCAGCAATCGAAGAGATATACAGAATGTTGTTCCCAAAATGGATTCTCTCCTGGGTCTTGATGTGGCTCAACTCATCTAAGTTCAAGCCCCTGTCTTCCACCTCACTGAAACAGTTATCATACAAGACTTGCTTCCTGATAGCACTAGCTTCAGCTTGCAGTGTGAGTGAGATGCATGTGCTGTCCGTTTATCTGAGCTACATGCAGTTCTGTTCCAATGGCTCAGTCATACTGATGATGAAACCTGGTTTTGTTTCTAAGAACCGGTTACCATTGGTAGGCAACCAACAAATAATTATCTGCTATCGATCCATTGAGAGGCAAAGCTGCAGGATCGAGCATGCACCCTCAGATGCTATATGAGGTGCACACAGGATATCTGCTGCAGCCATCAAAAGCTATTCCTACCAGTTGAAGCAGGAAAGCAAGACATAACCCCTCAAATGCTCGCTGCTTGGCTAAAGGGGGTTGTTAGATCGGTGTACTCTGAACTCTCGCACGATCAGGTACAACTCATGAAGGTTTAGGCTCATGAAATATGAGTGATTTCCACAAGTCTGGCCTTCGAACATAATGTCTTAATTCAAGGCTAGTGGAGTCAATTGGCTGGCATCCCCAGTCTACTTTCTCCAGTTTATATTTGCATGATATGGCTTCACAAAGTATAGAGCTTAATCTAATCAGGCCACTGGTTACTGCCAGACAGTTACCACGCTCCATTCATGACAGCACAAGCTCATTCCTGGCATGACAGTGCAACTTTTGCTGGATTTGCCCTGGAAACTTTTGAATGTTAGACAATAATCAGGTGTGGGATCCCACAGGGATTGCCCTCAAACATGTATAAACACAGAATTTTTGGTTGTGCTAACCTCACATTAAGAGAAGTTCATCCTTTCAGTAGAGCAATCATTGTGATCCTATTGGGTGACATAGGTAGGGAATTGATGCTCAAGCATTTCCTCCTCCTCTTGCCTACACTCCTAATGGTAATGTGATTGGGTAATGTATTTGATGGAGAATGGAAATTATTGAGTACATTGTGTTTCTCCGAAAATACTTACCCAGTCTCATTACTATCAATCCCTCCCACCCTTTCCTGCAAATGTGAGCCTCCTATTCAAGGTTTCACTCCAGCTTAAACTAGTTACATCTGGGATACCAGTGGCCACCTAGTGGGAACAAGAAGAGTTAATCTGTAAGAGTTACTTTCCTTCATCTATATAATTTATAGATGGAAAGACGTTTTTCATCTTTCAGGGAATGCTGGATTTGGAGGTAGCAGAGAGTAATCCATTATTTAAATGTATTCAGGTAAGTATTTTTGGAGAAACATAATTTACTACAAAAATTTCTTTCTCTGAACAAGTTGTAGGCAGAATTGCTAAATGAAGTAAACCCATCACATTAAAATGTATGAAGGGAAATGGAGAGTTTCTGCCAGTGATGTGAGTGGAGACAAACCTCTCCTTTAAAAGCCTTCATACAACAATTACCTAACTTCATCCTATGTATGTTTGAGAAGAAGTTAGTTGAGATCATAATCAAGGGCTACAATTCCACATTTTCAGACTCATTTCGTCATCATGGAATAGAAAATATAGGCCAGAACAAAGACCTCTTTGACCTTCTAACCAATTTCAACTTGTCTTGACTGAAGGCATTGGCCTTTGCCTCAAGATGGAATCTACTATGGGTGGGTTCTAGTGTGGCTGAATGAGGCACTTTTTGGTCTACAGTCTTGAGTCTCCCTGACTCACCTTTTGTGCTTCCTAATCACTCTAGCTACTGCAGGCAGAAACAGTAGGATTTAATGACCTGAGCAGGTAAACCCATCACATTAAAAATGTATGAAGGGAAATGGAGAGTTCCTCCCAGTGTTGTGAGCAGAGACACATCAATTAGCTAACTTTATTGTATGACCTTTTGAGAAGAAGTTAGCTCAGATCACAATCATTGGGTCATCTGTTGGGTCATCCACTCATCCTACAAGGATCTAACCCAATACCAGATGAATTTCTTAGATATATTGGGTCAGTAGGTTAGGCAGTTGCCTATAGCATATCATTTGAGTTCAGCTGTTCTATAACCAACATCATTTATGCTGTGAGATAGAGGCCAGAGATGGCATTCTCCAGCTTATACCCCTGGGACCTTTCACCACAATGGGCTCTGCTTGACCTGGTGTGACCTGTGTCTGCAGCACAACAGCCTACCTTCACAGGTCCTGCAGCAGCTTCTCAAGGATGCAGGTCACCCTACTTCTGCTGGAGGTGTGGCAGCAAAACCTTTTCTCTAAAATGCATCTCTGCACTGACCACACACTAACTCTAATACAAAACTTTAATCTGCTGCACATATGTGAGGAGACCGGGGACAGGGCCAACTCCAGGGTAAGTGGATGTAACTCCCTACTACTCTTAAATATTCTCCTAACATATTATGATTGGGTAATGTATTTGACGAAACCAATTTTTAGAGTAACATATGTTTCTTCAATAAACGAGATTATAATATGGGCATACCCTCCCCAGCAGTTTCATTCCTGGAAGTGTATACACACCCATTTTAGTAGTAACTGATGATGTGATATGGCACAAATTCCTCTATCCAAGAGGAGGTGATTCATGCTTAATTTTTGTCTTGGAAAGCTGATGACATTTTTTCACTTTTGTTGCTAAAACAATTTGAAGGACATGGTGGATGTCTTTCTTAGTTTGGGAGCGGTGGATGTGTGGCATAGTGGATGTACTCCTAGCATATTATGATCAGGTAAGTATTTTTAAAGAAACACATTTTGCACAGAATATTAATGTCGCAAAACTTTTGTATTGATGTAATGCAATTTTTTTAACTTGCAAACTCCAATTACAAAAATGTAGTATATTCATACAATCATAACATTTTCAAAGATTTAAGTTTAAATTCTATTGTTTTTTTTTAACTGCCACAGATTTCATATCACAAGGAGTCTTTTTGAAAACATTTGTACAGTTTTCATCTTGTCTCTATTAGATAGTTTTAAATATATTTACTCTGGATAAGCAAACTCTGGATTTTTCCCTTGGGCGGCCACATGACACTGGTAGAAATATCCATTTAGTCCTCATATTCCACTATTCATTCACAATTTAATTGAAAAATAATGCTCCAACCACATAATTATAAAAATATGTGAAGTGTTTATAGTATATAAACAAACAAAAGTAAAGTGATTTTATAGAATTATCATATATACTAGCATATAATCTGGGTTCAAATGCAAACAACATTGACCCTGATCTGCTGTCATATAATGCACCAGCAGATCAGGGTCTATGTTGTTTGTTCTACTGATTAGTGCTTACAAACTGTATAGACCCAGATCTGCTGGCGCATTATGTGATGGCAGATCTGGGTCAATGCAGTTTGTAGTTGGTATTGGATTATACATGAGTATATACAGTATGTATGGATCAAAATCACATCACATTCATATTGGACATTTACCGCTTGAATGATTGCTTTTTTAATGTTTAATGAAATATTGTAACTCATGATGGAATCCTTCTTTATTTATGTGAATTTTCTTGCACTATTCATCGTTAAATATCAAGTTTAGAAATGCTGAAAATCATAAAAGCAACTACCTTAGCCATAAAATTACAAGTTTTGTTACATAGGACCATGCCATACACACGAAACATTTTTAAAATGTAAAATGTGATAATTTTCTTGTCTTTTAACATTTTAATTACATAATTTGAGACTAAGGAGTATCATGAGATTTTATTTTAGGACTGAATACAAATCTTTAAACAAATGAAATTTTGTGACTAAATCTTTTCACTATTTTCACAGTAGTGAATCATATTGGCAGCCTATAAAATGTTTATTTTTGTATAAATATGATTTTCAACATAGCAAAAGGCACAAAGTGCATAGCATTATTAGATTTACTTTTAATTAAGTATCTGCCTCTTGCATATATTTCAGGACTTGTTTTTATTATTTTCAAATTCTAAACTCGTGTGTTACGCAGTCACACTGGGTCAACCTCAACTATTTGTACCGGTGTCACGTGATATTCATTAGGGGATTCCCAGCCTGCCTGCCAATTAACTGTAAAGGGATTGCCTTCAAGAATGTAAATAAATGTACTTTTCTCTCTGTATAGTATGCAAGACCTTACCACGGACATGGAAACACAGATTAAACAGACACTTGGATTGTCCTTAAATATTTCGCTGGTTGCAGTCATACCAGTCTCTTCAGCCTTAAATAATAATGAGGTAAGTGGAGGATTAGATAGTGCAGAATGTTGGTGTCTCATTCTGCTTGTGTTTATTATCATTTTTTCTTTCATGCTGTTGGAAGCTATGGTGGTTCAGTGGTTAGCATGCCAGATTCGTGACCAGAAAGATTCAGGTTCAAACCCTGCCCAGACCATTCTGGGTTGGCTGATGTTGTGTGTCTTTTAACGAGGCACTTAAATTCAATTGCCTCAGCATGATATAACCTTTCAGGTGTTGATGTGCCATCAATCAATCAATCAATATTTTATGCCCATAACATTTTCCATGGAGGGGCCAATGTTTGTCATACACTTTATTTCCACCGTGCAGTCATAATAATCTCTGAAGGACTTGCCGTATTTAAACCAGATTGGATAGATAGTTTCGTATCAAACATGCCTAGATCATGTTTGATGCCCCAGTTTGACTTGGAAGTTTGCCCCAGTATCTTTAACCAATGATATCCTCAATTACATGCACACCATATTGATGGGGCATCTGGGCAGACTAGACACCTTACTTACTGCCTATATTTTCTGGTATGTATATATGTCTTCAGGAAAACTGGAGTCAGGTTCTCAGTGATAATTGCATGATCTTATTACAAGAAATACATAAATGAGCTGGATTTTAACATTCATACTCAATAATTTCATAAGCACATATTTGAATTTACTCAAAACACACACATTCATTTAAAGGAGGGCAATACAACTCCTCACGTCATGCATGACATCTTAACATGGGCAATACCACTCCCCGTATCATGTATCACACACATCTGAAGACACTGGATCACATGACACCACCACCACCATCACAATTTTTATCAAAAGCACAGGGATGATTAGTAACTCTATCCTGCCCACTTGCTTATTTTACTGAATATGTACCGTAGATACATAATGCACTGGCAGATCTGAGTCTATGCACTTTGTAAGGACTAATCAGTAGAACAAACAACAGAGACCCTGATCTGCTGGCGCATTATGTGACAGCAGATCAGGGTCTACGTTGTTTACATTTGGACATGGCTTATACATGAGTATATATGGTATGTATAGGTTTAACAGCACATCAGCACAATCCAGGCTTTATAAGTGCCCATTTAAATTTAAGTTCAAATAAATATGCAGTCATACAGATAAAAGATAAAGGGTAAATGCGTTCACAATTTTTAAAAACTATGTTAAATAAAATATCAGGGTTTAAAATATAACATCCATATAACATCCTTAAAATGTAGGTATTGTATTAAAGATGCATACATCATTATATTATAAGTACAGTGGTTTTGCACTGTAAAGCCCCTCAGTAAATCGTGACCCTTCGTATAATACTGATTTGATTATGGATCAACAAGAAATCAGCTGAATTTATTTCTGTCATTACTACCTTTAATAGCTCCCATGAACCATGCTAAATTTAGGATCACAATATTGTTTACAAGACTGACATTCCAGTAACTTTTTTTTTTCTATATTGCAGACTCCAGAATTGGTGGGGAAATCAGGAATTGCAGTATGGATCATTATATTGTCTGTTATGACTTCAGTATTGCTGATAATCGTCATCATGGTTATAATCATCATAATATTCAAACTGTAAGTACACGGAAAAATACCATAAACATGAACATTTTTACAAGCATGTAATTTTAGCACATTTTAACAGATATTTGCAAATTAATTAATGCTTATGAGTCAACAATAGTACTAAATTGGTATAAGTATAACTACTAATTAAAAATCAGCAAGTCTGAAACCATCACCAAGTTCTCAGAAATCTTGAAAATAGGTGTGGGATTATCTGTATTATAAAAACACTCACAAAAACCCATACATATTCAACATTACACATGTGTTTTGTTCCAAGGCTGCAGAAAGAATGTGTTTTACATCCCCCCAAAAGTGACATATTTTTTTGTCCATTTGTTTATTGTTACGACTCTATGGTCTAGAAAAATGTAACAGAAAGAACATGAAACCAACAACTCAAGTAAAAATCAACAAGCAATTTATTTCTAAGATGAAAAATCAAAAAGACACTTACAGTAATGTGTATTAAAATCTAAATAATCCAATAAGAATTAGTGTTCTAATCACAAGTCCTAAATATAGAATGTTCCGAATTCACGGCTGTATCCTTGAATGTTATGATGTGCCAATGGTCTTCACAGTCCTGATGTACTAGTAGTCTTTAATGTGCTGATGTCAAAATGAAGTTCTCCAAAATATCTCTGAATAAGTTCACATAAATTCCAAAATCATCAATTAAAAATCCAAAATCCAAAAGTCTATAAGCACTGTTATAATCCAATGAATATTTAAATAATTCCTCTCTTAAAATTTTGAATTACTTTCCTAAACTGTAATAGCTCTTTACAAGACTGATAGTAATGTCGAAACTGAAAAACTGTCCACTAAACATGGTATATATAAAGATTGGTCACATGACAGAATATTCTAAAATAATAAATGTACGTGTTACCATTGACAGGTAACTCCTAAGGTATTTCCAGTTTTATCTGTAAACAAAATCAACCTTGACCTCAAATTTAGAAAATATTGTGTTTATCAAAACTATGCTTGAACTTAAATTTGAAGTAAACAACCTAATTCAAGGACACTAGTTAAACATGTTTTTTCTAATAAAAAAAATTAAGATTTAAGCAAATATTAAAGTCAAGAAACATTTATAATTTCCTAAAATATCTATAATATTATATAAACATCATACATAACATTATCCATCTGTCTGTCTGTCACACCATTTCATAACTTTTATGCCATTTGAGATAAATTGATGACTTTTATGTATAATTACTTGAAGGTGTGTTGCATGCCACATTCAGGTCAAGTGTTCAAGGTCAGGTTCAAAGATCAGCATTTCAGTATTTCATTTTAGTCCTTTAACTCTACAGCTGTTTTTTTTAACACGCTAGGCAGAGGACATACTTTCATCAAATTCACTTTGTTTTAGATAAATGTATCTTTTGTTTACACAACTTAGGATTGCTACTTAAACTTTGCACACAAGTAATCATTCATTGTAAGGATAAAAAAGGTCCAGGTTTGTAGAGATAAGAATTGCAAATGATACATGTCAAATTTATGCTGAAATATTTTACTTCCCTCTAATTATCGTAAATGTCCCCTGTTTCTTTCCAAAGAATTAAAAATAATTTTCACACAGAAAGAATATCCAGTTTTTTGTCAAAACACTCAGTTACAGAGTCCATTACTATATAGAATGAATTCAGGTCCTTGTGGATCATTTGTTATATGGAAGGATTTATTACCATGCAATACAAAGTTTGCTTGTGTACAAAGTGCACACCATATTGAATAGCATAGGCCTAGCTCTTTGGTCTAATACTGTGCCAGTAGATCAGGGTCTGCAGTGTTCTTCTTTCTGTGTAGAGATGTCTGCTTTTGTAAAATCAATGTTTACTGTGCAACTGTAAATGATGTAATAAATGTGTCATCATTTTTATCTGTATGCATAGTATGCGATATGAACTTTGGGAGAGATTGGATATAAAATGACTTGATTGTGGCTTCTATCTCTTTTTAAAAAATGAAAAGAAAATTGCTTTAAAAATGTTGCTAATCACAATAACAGTTCTGAAATAGAAAATGATAGGATCAGTGAAAAGTTGATGGGACTTTGGGAAATCTTTAGCAATTTATAACCTTCCTTAAATCAGCCACACAGGCTTTCAGTTGCGAAAAACCAATGTCATCAATATAAACTTTGTCATACTGAATTTTTTTTATCACCAACATACCTTTTCTTCACGTATTTGATAGGAGGAGTCAGTGATTTTCAACCTGTGCAAATTTAATTAATTTTTAATATTCATTCAGTCTTGTATGGATAATTAGTGACAGGGTCCTTTTTCCCTTACTGTTCTACATAATGACCCTTACTTGGGGATAGATATTTATATGGGGATAGATACTTATATGGGGATAGATACTTTTATGGGGATAGATATTGATATGGGGATAGATATTTTTTTGGGAATAGATATTGATATGGGGATAGATATTTATATGGGGATAGATACTTTTATGAGGATAGATACTTTTATGGGGATAGATATTTATATGGGGATAGATACTTTTATGGGGATAGATATTTATATGGGGATATATACTTTTATGGGGATAGATATTTATATGGGGATAGATATTTATATGGGGATAGATACTTTTATGGGGATATATACTTTTATGGGGATAGATATTTATATGGGGATAGATATTTTTATGGGGATAGATATTTATATGGGGATATATACTTTTATGGGGATAGATATTTATATGAGGATAGATATTTGTATGGAGATAGACATTTATATGGGGATAGATATTTATATGGGGATAAATATTTTTAGGGGATAGATACTTTTATGGGGATAGATATTTTTATGGGGATAGATATTTATATGGGGATAGATACTTTTATGGGGATAGATATTTATATCGGGATATATACTTTTATGGGGATAGATATTTATATGGGGATATATACTTTTATGGGGATATATATTTTTATAGGGATAGATATTTATATGGGGATAGATACTTTTATGGGGATAGACATTTATATGGGGATAGACATTTATAAGGGGATAGATATTTATATGGGGATAGATATTTTTATGGGGATAGATACTTTTATGGGGATAGATATTTATATGGGGATAGATATTTTTATGGGGATAGATACTTTTATGGGGATAGATATTTTTATGGGGATAGAGATTTATATGGGGATAGATACTTTTATGGGGATAGATATTTATATGGGGATAGATACTTTTATGGGGATAGATATTTATATGGGGATATATACTTTTATGGGGATAGATACTTTTATGGGGATAGACATTTATATGGGGATATATACTTTTATGGGATAGATATTTTTATGGGGATAGATATTTATATGGGGATAGATACTTATATGGGGATAGATACTTTTATGGGGATAGATACTTTTATGGGGATAGACATTTATATGGGGATAGACATTTATATGGGGATAGATATTTATATGGGGATAGACATTTATATGGGGATAGACATTTATATGGGGATAGATATTTATATGGGGATAGATACTTTTATGGGGATAGATATCTATATGGGGATAGACATTTATATGGGGATAGATATTTATATGGGGATAGATACTTTTATGGGGATAGATATTTTACAAAGAGTAGTGCAAGAAAATGCATAGGGAGACAAGAGATATCTATTATGTTAGATTAATACTTCTTTTTTTTCTATGCTTTGTATAGGGAGAAAAGAGATATATATTATATTAGATTAATACTTCTTTTTTTTCTATGCTTTGTATAGGGAGACAAGAGATATCTATTATGTCAGATTAATACTTCTTTTTTTCTATGCTTTGTATAGGGAGACAAGAGATATCTATTATATTAGATTAATACTTCTTTTTTTCTATGCTTTGTATAGGGATGACAAGAGATATCTATTATGTCAGATTAATACTTCTTTTTTTTCTATGCTTTGTATAGGGAGACAAGAGATATCTATTATGCTAGATTAATACTTCTTTTTTTTCTATGCTTTGTATAGGGAGACAAGAGATATCTATTATGTTAGATTAATACTTCTTTTTTTTCTATGCTTTGTATAGGGAGAAAAGAGATATATATTATATTAGATTAATACTTCTTTTTTTTCTATGCTTTGTATAGGGAGACAAGAGATATCTATTATGTCAGATTAATACTTCTTTTTTTCTATGCTTTGTATAGGGAGACAAGAGATATCTATTATATTAGATTAATACTTCTTTTTTTCTATGCTTTGTATAGGGATGACAAGAGATATCTATTATGTCAGATTAATACTTCTTTTTTTTCTATGCTTTGTATAGGGAGACAAGAGATATCTATTATGCTAGATTAATACTTCTTTTTTTTCTATGCTTTGTATAGGGAGACAAGAGATATCTATTATGTTAGATTAATACTTCTTTTTTTTCTATGCTTTGTATAGGGAGACAAGAGATATCTATTATGTTAGATTAATACTTCTTTTTGTTCTATGCTTTGCATAGGGTGACAAGAGATATCTATTATATTAGATTAATACTTCTTTTTTTCATTTCTTTGTATAGGGAGACAAGAGATATCTATTATGCTAGATTTATACTTCTTTTTTTCTATGCTTTGTATAGGGAGACAAGAGATATTTATTATGTTAGATTAATACTTCTTTTTTTCTATGCTTTGTATAGGGAGACAAGAGATATCTATTATATTAGATTAATACTTCTTTTTTTATGCTTTGTATAGGGAGACAAAATGAATTCATGTTACAATATTTAATATATTATACAGCTAAACATTTTACAGTTTTATATTTTTTACATATAACATTTGTTACTTTTTACCTTTCCCTATTACAATTTGTACCTCTTTATCTATGCTAAAAGATTTTTAAAATTTATATGTATATTTTTAGTATTTCTTATAGATTTTACTTTATTCATGGCACTATATAACCTAGAATTTGCTGATATGCCTTAAATTCCAATCAGTCAATCAATTGACCAAATCAATTACCTATTTCAGTAAAACAAACAACAAGGTGCACACATTGCCGATTGAGCAGCGATCAGGAAACCCTGGACCATCAAGCAACAGATTACAGTGGCAGCGATCACGTGATGCAGAAAAAGCAGAAGAACACGATCCACAACTCAAAGAGTCTGTGAGAAATTTGCGACAGGAAGTTTATATTCACCATGATAACAATATTCCAGATGTAGAAGAGTGTAATCATGATACAGTTCCACAAAGTAGACCCAGTTCAGGAACATTAATACATGTTGTTCCAGCCTCAGAAAGTGAAACATGAGATTAGTGGAGAAAACTTGAGTCAGAGCCTTTGATATTCAATATAAATTATCAAAACATATATTTTAATGTTTAATGTATAATGTCAATATATATGTCAATAACATCTCTTGCAGTGTACTGGACTAGTTACACATTAATATATATTTATTTATTTCCATTAACTCTTTAACTTCTAGTGCTACTGTAGTGGCTCACTGCTATGCCTAGCTGCTGGGGTCACTACTGCAGCTGATTTGGGGGCTGACTACCAGAGCCTGATGCTGCTGCAGCCAAATGATAACTTTTTAGCTGATGATTTGGGGATATGGCCTAATTGTTTTAGTTATTTTCTGTATAATAGACTGATTTAGATACTAAAATCATGCATATATAAAAGCTATAACTACCTTGCGTCTGTTTTATTATTTTATCCTGCTGACATCCACAAGATTGGTATAAAATCCATGAATAGAACACAAAACACTAATTGTAAACACTAAAATTTTTGTCGGTCTTTTATACAAAGATATTGGTCAAATATATACATGTAATTACTAAAAAAATTTTAACTAGTCACTATGTTCTACTACTTCTTAAGTTCTGCATGGTATTTATAGAATCAGTTATGCTTTATACACAGACAGACATTGCACTGTTTATCTATTTCTTTCTTCCCCTCATCTAAACGAAAGTTGGGCCGACACTTTCTGTAAACACTGACTTTTGGAGCACGTGGCTCTCTTGTCCACACTTGGCTGTCTTCTTCATCAGATTCTGTCTCAATTTCAGGCTGACTTGACAAAGAAGATAGTTCCATGTCACTACCAACACTTCTTAATTTAATATTGTTAAGTTCGTCCTCCGAAAAACCTGAAAATTCGGATTCTCGATTGCTAGCGTAAGCAAAAACCATTGTTTCCACTGTCAACTACAAACACATGTATTAACTAACACGTGGTACAAAATTGTAAAAAATCCCCGGATTTAGTAAGAACAATCACTTGTTAACTCTATTTTGATTGGTTGAATGTCCTTTTACTTTCAATTATTGACCAATAAGACCGATTTTAACATGAACATACTGTGCAGATCATTCCGTCACCGGGGTACAGGGAGCATAACCAGCAAGCGGATATATCAGTCACTGGGAGTAGTAGTGCTTTGTTTACAAGCGGATTTATCAGTCACTGGGGAGGCAAGGCACATTTATGCAGCGGATATACATGTCAGTCGAAGTTAAAGAGTTAACAGTGGATATGTCAGTAGAAATTATGGCAATTTCACAGCAAATAGTTGATAGTCAGTGTTTACCCAATTATAATTTTTACCTTTTTTGAAAACCAACAGGACAAAATGTTTTGAATATTTATTATAACTTGCTTGTTTCTTAGCATAATAAAAATGTGAGAAAACATATGAGAACATGTCAAATGATAGTACAAAAAGACAATCATTTAGCATAATTTATTATATAAATTTCTAGTTCAAATGATGGTACAACAAGACAATCATTTAGCATTATTTATTATATAAATTTTCAAGTTAAAATTTGCAACTGAAGATATATTATGACAACATTGTTATGAAATTTACACCTTGATCTCTGTAGATATGTCTGTAGTCTACAGTACATGTGTACAGTGAAAAGCCATAGAGATTATTGTCTTAAGCTAGTACAACATATTTAAATTATTATAAATCACATTATTAAAAAGCTCATGTTTTTCTAAAGTAAAAGTGAAGACAAAAATTTAAGTACAATTTAAGAGAATTTGACCACAGTTAGTCATGCATGCAATCATGATATGCATAAGTATTCTGTATTGATTTAATTATTACTATTGGATAGTATTCATTAAGTAATAATTTAGCAAATGATAAATTTGCTAGAGAGTATAAATTGAAACTTTAGCCACAACTTTTCTAAGCTACTAAGTAATGTTCATTAACGCTAAATAGATAGTGGGGAAAGCTATTTTGTATCTAATCTCTATTTCTACATACCATATATACTCGTGTATAAGCCGAGTTGCATAATGTGCCGGCAGATCAGGGTCTATCTTGTTTGTCCTACTGATTAGTCCCTACAAACTGCAAAGACCCAGATCTGCTGGCACATTATGCGATGGCAGATCAGGGTCTATGCAGTTTGCAGTTGGTATCAGCTTGTACGTGAGTATATAAAGTAGTCTGTTTATTCACTAATTGTCCATAGTTGGTTATAATTAGGGGTTTTATTTAGAGAATATGAAGACCTGTTATTTCCATTCCCATTTTTAAAGTTGAAATCCAAATTTGCTTAACAATTCTTTTGTACATTTAATAAGTTGTCTGTAAAACTGTTTTGTGAATAAACATTTATTAAAGAGTTTTATATATATATATATATATATATATATATATATATATATATATATATATATATATATATATATATATTAGCTGTTATCAGTATTTGTACAATGTTTATAATTTTCTATGTATATACTTTTATTTGTTCTGATTGGTCACAATAACAAGAGAGTGTTCCGTCCAAATGTGTACCCCGTGTTGTATCAGACTTTTGATTATCATTACTGTTCCTGTTAACAAATTGAGACTTAGACCCTTAGTACAGTCCGTCCAGTTTCAAATCATATGTGAATATAATGGTGCAGTATAAGGGAGGTACACTTAAATTTGTCAAAAAGGGCTTTCAATATGAAGAACACATGTCCATAAAGGACACCTTATGAAACTCAGTATATAAATGACACCTGTCCAGCATGGATAGAAGACACAAATTTTTTTCTCCAAAATGTCCGTTATTATTTGAGTCCATATTAGTGTGAATCATGACATAGTAGTCATTTTTCCAGCAGCAGTGTCACCATCGGCATTGTAGGCAGTTTGTTAAGGTTTTGGTTTAAGTTTTTCAGGCAATGCTTCAATTATGGGCTTGACATGCAGGCCCAGGCTTCCTTGTTGTTACATTACATATTAGAGATATTGTAAATGTCTAGGCCCAGAGATCATAAAACTCTGAGATTGAATTTGCACCATCAACCAATCAGAAATTAGCTTTCAAAAGTAGCATCATGATTTATGATTGGTTACAACAAAATCTCAAGCTGAAGAGTTGTTATAATTTCCAGTCCAGGACTGGTTATTATAAACTTCTACATAAGACTTGTGGCAACCAGAACACTTCATGAATTTTCAACCAAATTTTATCACTTCATGGATTTTCAACCAAATTTTATCTTGGAAACACTTTTAAGGAGTGATACAGCATAAAAAGGGGGAAATCGTGAAAAATGGCAAATTCAGTCACAAATTAAAGCATGCTCAGCAAAATCAAGCCATGTCAAAAGCATTATGGTTCCTCAATGCAGTTATCTGCACAAGCTATGCACAAAAAAGTTTTCTAGTGAGTTCATGTCTGAAAAAAGAAACTTGGTAATCTTTCGGCCAGGAATAAGTCCTCTCAGTCAAGTTGCCCATAATGAACACTATGTTGGTATGTGATGGTGCATGTGCTATCATTTGGTACACAAGGTACATGTATGTGCAATGGTGGCTACTGTAGTAATTCCATTGTTTTTCTAATCATTGGCAGAAAGGCCTAAGAGTGTTCCAATAGGATTTGTGACTGTCCTCTGTAGACAGGTTTGACTGTACCAGTACTTTTATTCTTTCTGGTAAAGCAGAAAACACATTTCCTTTATGTCTCCTGATGAAGGCAGGAGGCTTCCTGATTTTTTCTAAATGTCCTGTTCTTCCTGTCTGGATAGCAAATTTGGATGTCAGTTGCCCAGTTTAAAAAGTTGTAGTTTTATAGTTTTGTCATATATACATGTTTTTGTCAAGCCTGCCTTGACACAAACTCGACATAGCAATCACTTTGACATCTGTGTGCATGTCCATCCATATATCTATCTGTATGTGCATCCACACCCTAGATTAAGGTCAATGTTACAATTTAATGTTATGTAAATTAAAAGTTGGCTTGACAAAATGGGGGTATCTGGGGTTTTGGGTGGGGAGGGGTGTAGGCAGGTCAGCAGTGTCAACAATTCAGGGGTTTTGAGTCGGGGCGGGGAGATTAGGCAGGTTGGCAGTGTCGACAGTATCGGCGGTTTGGCACGGGGGAGGGGGTTAAGAAGGTTGGCAGTCTCAACAGTGCGGCAGTTTGGGGTGGGAGTGGAGATTAGGCAGAATCGCAGTCTCAACAGTGCTGAGATATATGTTTAAATTCTCCAAAGTCATTGAACGTTACAGCACTATTTGTTGATGAGAGATATTGTTCAACAGCACCTTTTCCAGATGATTTGGTGGATGTAATTCAAAGTTTGCTTTTAAACTTTTAATTTGCATTTTATAATAGTTGTAAAATTCATGCAGAATTTCATGTGGTTTCAAATTATATTTTTTCTTTAATTGTTTAAAATTTATTTAAATAAATAAAAATGTCTAATTTAATTGTTTTTATCTTTGCAATACTTAGCATGCCTGTGCTCAAACAATATGTTAATCACAGAAAGGCACTTGGATAATACATGTCACCATTAGGCCTGGTTTGACTATATAATCAAAACATTAGTTTTTTACTCAATTTCATGCTGAGATCACATTCCACTGAAGTTTGTTCTCAATCTTGTATCATTTATTTGGGAAGGAGCGCAGTGAATATGCCAATATTGGCAAGAATTGTTTTTACAAACACATTTCACTGTGATAATAGAAAGAATATAGTATATATTGAATAAAGCACAAACTTTGAATTGTGTAATTGCCTATTTTATGGATAATAAACATGTTATTTGTTGGCAAGTGTGGTTTCATTTTTATAGATAGCCATAAAGATGGGTGTCATTTTTATCGGGGGAGAGTGCATGTATGTGGCCATAAAGATGGGTGTCATTTTCATACTTGCCATATTCCCTGACAGTGTTGGGGGTTTTTCGAGACTCAAAAAGTGTGTTTTGAGGTCCCAAGGGGGGTCAGTGCGCGTGACTTCCCAAAAGCGACGGCATCCAAATGAGAATAAGTTATCTTTTCAAATCAGCCTATAGCAAATGACTGGAAATTCAAATCTTAATAAAAAGAAAATACCAACTGTTTTCTGTGAAGCATTTTAATATACTTAAAAAAAAAAAAAAAAAAAGGTTGACTTAGAATTGTCAAATAACATCACCACACACATGGTCACAACCTTACAGACATTAAATACAAAAAATGCACCTAGTTACTGTCTTTAAAATCCTTTGGACAGTGAAATGTAGTTTTAGTTACATGTAGTCTTTGCTGCTTTCTGTACACGGTCTGATGGTAATGCAAGTGTCATTTGTGTTCACAAATATGCCTACACTTTTTCTTCGCGAATGTGCATCCACATATATGTTATCGCAAGCAATGGCGAAATTCGCTAAAAGGGATCAACGCTATTAGATGGCAAAGAATATCCATTTCAAAACAATGAATCTGGCAATGAAAACATTTGAGGTTTGTGATAGTCTGCCGAGTTGCTAAAGTCTTTGACCGCCGCTATTGTAACGTATTTTCGAGGTTAAAGTCACGCCTACGGCAGTGAAGATTTAAATTATTTTCAGGCTGAATTATTGAAAAAGGTACCAATTTTAAGCAAATACACAATTGGTCATTTGATTAATGATTTAATACTTTAATATTATTAAAATTCCATGGTGCAGTTCATTTCAGGTTAACCAGATATTCAAACATGTTGATATTTTCATGAGTTACTTGATCACATGATAAAACGTTTATTGCAATCATGTAAATTTTCAAGGAAAATACGAGAAAGTTAGGTGGCAAAACTGTCGAAGCAAAGAAGATTATCTCATTTTTTAGCACTTTTAGTGGATTATGTACTACAATATTCCTTTGTCCCTTTAAAATGGTGTGTGTCCCCCAATTCTGGAGGGTGAGGGACATGGTGTCCCCTGACCTTTGGATCCTAGGTGCAACCCTGCATAAGAGATTGAATGGTGCTCCTTGTTCAACCTACCAAAATAATCATGTTTTGAATTTTATATATGGAGTAAAAATCCGACTTCAAAGAAACACTGCCGCTGATCACAAACTTTAATAAAGACGGCTTCAACATTCTCAATCAATGCAGTCAGTGGTGTGTAATAACATCCAATTTTCAACACGAATCTGTTTCATGTATTTAACTTCAGACAAATTGGGTTGTTCCACTTAGTATACTTTACCTATGCAAATTAGCCTATTGGGCTCTCCCTCAGCAGTGCTCAAAGGATTTGACACAACATATCACCCTAGCTATTGTGAGCCAATTCAGTAAATCTCTGAAAGGTGTATGTTTGTCACCGACTGCCTCACCTTTTAATTGTCTCTAAAACATCTGTATAAACTGTCCCGAGGATAGTTTTATATGAGCAAGACTATTTACTATTTATACATACCACAGATTACGGGCATATATCATTGTGATAAAGAAATTTCCTTTTTTTTTTTTTTGTGGGAATTTTATTTTTTCACTAAGATTGCTGAAAATCATGTTTTTCTAAACAAGACCGTGTCGGGGAGTTTGGAAGACCAAACTCGTGTTTTTCGCGTGACACGTCGCGTTATGGCATGTTTGCATTTTTATTGGGAGGGTGTGTGTGCATGTATGTGGTCATAAAGATGGGTGTCATTTTTATTGGGGAAGGGTGCATGTATGTAGCCTTAAAGATGTATGTCATTCAGCATAATAAAACTTTCAAAATAAGGTCAAAACAAAACAAGGTCTAAACTTTTTACATACACACATACATACACAGAGATATATATTTATTCCTAACTGCATCTATCAATATGCTCTCTCTCTCTCTTTAGTATCTGCTCACAGGTAGAATTTTCTCACATTGGTTTGATTAGACATTCTAAGAATCCCCCACTTTGAAAACTTCTGTATACAAGACCATAAGACACTATAGTTAAAATTTTGCTTTCTTATTTTTTTCTCATTTTTTAAAATATGTATCACATGTACCTATCACCTATGTTGAATCTTACACGCTAAAGTTATGTCAACAATTTACAATACTAATTTGATTGAAGTCACCCAACTTTATATATGAATACATTCTTGGCAGTTAACACTTATGTAATAGGACACTCATTATTAGTCTACATTTGTTTTTCAAATCATTTTCTGCTTTAGAAATTAAATGTAGCACTAATTTTTGACCATAAGGGTGTGCATATACCTCCATCTGCAAAGGTGATTGGGATTGCTGAAATATTTCATTGAAGAATGCAACAACAACAAAATGGGTTTTGAATACAAACTTTTACTTTTTGATAACAATAATTTATGTAACTATTAACTTTAGATATGTATGAGACAATAAATTTTATATATATAGAAAATAATTGTATTCATTTTTAGTCCAATAAAAAATCTCTAACTAATATTTCATATTATTAAAATTGACTTTCAAAGAATAAAGTAAATTCCGCCTGGACTTTATATTATGTACAAGTATCTACCGTAATCACGGTAAGTCTTGAGACACCCTTAATTATTTTCAAAAGTAATTTTTTTTATGACCTATAAAAGTTGGGACACGAAGGTAAAGCAATTTTTTCATGTACTATAAGTCTTGGGACACCTAAAACATTTTTTTTTCTACTGATCGATCGGCGTATTTTATCGACCGTAACCTCATGTAAAATAAACAGGACTTCGTGGTTGTTAAGGGACTCTCATTATGAATTATTACATGGAAATATTATAAATTATTACAATTTGTGTGAAGAGTCAATACATATATTGAATTTTCTGTTTTCTTATTATTTCTATCAAATTAAAATATGTCTAATTTAATCAGACGATGACAAGAACTGAGCATTAGCGGTATGTTATACCCATTCAACAATAACTTCTCCCTATTGTGCTCTAGTTTACTATTGTCAGTTTATGGATTATTGCATTAAAATTGTCGAAAGTCGCCTGTAATTATTGGGGAGGTTTTTTTTCACTGAAAATGGAAATACCTAATTCATTGCAATGTGATAACCAGGATGCGAACAATGAAAATGGTGTTTATTTCAACTCAAACATTTATTGTACGCATGTTTACATCATGTCGTCACCACGTGCACATTGAAGATTTGACTTGTGATGAATGAAGTACATACATTGATTCGAATCATAGGCACCACTGCACTAAGCTTAAATAATATCTTTAAAATACGATAAAGAAGTTTAAGAAATAATGCTTTTAAAATAAAAACTCGGTGGTAGTTTTCTTTGATGTAAGCGACCTTAAATAAGTCCTGTTTACTCAGTTACGGTAATCGTGCTAATATTACGCAGTAGAAGCCAATGACATAAAAGTACCGGCATTGCCGCCAGACAAAATTCCTCTTTACCCAAGCCAATTTCAGGGTTTTAACAATTAACTGGCCTGGATTGCTGTCGGAAAACAACAGGCAAATCCGCCAATTATAAACAAAGAAGACGCCAGAACAACCAGCTTGCCAAAATCAAAAGTGGAATGAATAATGCGTGGAAAATTATCATTTTGTGAAGCCGAAACACTAAACTAAAATGGATCAATGATGCTCTTAATTGATCTATTCAGAATTTTAACATATATTATATATGACAAGTTATTTGAATTTATGCTGGTTATGTGCTTTATAAAATTAAACACGCGTGCCTTTTCATATAGATTACATCACTTTGTAGGATCGCTTATACCACTGAAAAACAGTAACTGTTAATCGTGTGAATCCAAATAAATGAAACAGCAATGAACGTGTAGCTGAAATGTAATTTGGAAGAATGCGATTTGGTAAAAATGATGAATAAAGCAAAATCTGCATCGAATATTTTTGGGAATAAACAAGGATATAAGTGACGCCAAGTACGATTTGCACTGCGTAAGTACTGTACACTATAGTACAGGTCGTCCCTCAAATATAAGCGGCCCGTGAATTATGAAGTCTTTATTTACCTTTATTTTAAATCATGTTGGAGAAATCGGAAAATATGCACATGCAAAATAATAACATAAACAATCATAGTAGTGTATAACAGTTTATTGACAAATGACGTGGTAATTGAACGAGCTGGTCACTGCTGTGTGATGTATGGCGATCTTCCCAATTTTGTCTTTACATTTTTTTTGTGTCTACAAGTTTTGGGACACCGAAACTTTTTTATATTTTACAGGCATATAAGTCTTGGGATACGAAAAAAAAAAAATTATTTTTTCGTGTCCCAAGACTTACCGTGATTACGGTAGTTTCAAAGATCTTACTTCTGCCTGAAGACATTATTTGGTCGCAATTTGACATTAACATTGGAAGGACACATTTTAATTCTATATTTTGTTCCAAGTTATATGATTGTCTAAAAGTGTACAATATCTTCTTGTCCACAACTAATTCACTCAAAGTACACTGTCTACTTGTCCCCGAGTGGTAATATAGGGAACAACTGCTGTATGTTTCAAAATTAAAAAGAAAAAAAAAAAAAGTTGCCTCCCATATGTTATCAGTCCACACTTTTTATAGTGCCCCATCAAGAACCATCCAGGAAAGAATCAAATAGTATATAGACTATCCAATTCAACGTAAATTTTGCAAGATTAATTTGATTTTCAGTTTTTGTTTTAGCTTTTTATATTTTGATGCTGAAAGTGAAAAACACTTATTACATGCACAGGGGCACAGTGACTTCTCTCTCTCTCTCTCTCTCTCTCTCTCTCTCTCTCTCTCTCTCTCATATTTAATATCTAAAACAAGGTGTACTTTGTAATCTCAGTTTTAAACATTTGACCCATGCATTGCATGTGCAGAATATTCACCCATCTGACCCAGCTGTACCCATGAGTTTGATAAGTTGTTAAATCATTTTTTTCCCTGCTAGTCAACTTATTTATATTTTGCTTATTTATATTTTGCTTTTTTTCTTGATGTGTATCTAATACAGTAAACACCTATGCAAGTTACGACATGCTGTGGCTGTGAAAATTTCCATTATGCTGCTTCAGTACTGTAACATGTAGCAAGTTCCCCAGCTTTAAAAAAAGTGCAATCTGTCAAAAAAGGACTCTCAGGAGACTACAAAAATGTATCATTATACAAAGATTAAAATACAGCATTCCCTCATTATAATGTTCATGGGAACCAGAAAAATGGAATGCCTTATAGTTGAGGTTGCCTTATGTTGAGGTATTTTATTCACTATTGAAAATGAATGGGAACCATGTCCACACCCACCTTATAAAATGGATCATCTTATACTGAGGTGCCCTTTTAGTGAGGGAGTACAGTAATCACAAATATTAGGGAAGGTTCCCATAATGTCCTTTAAGAGCAGGTGTCCATTACATTGAGGTGTCATAAGTATCCCGTCACTGCAAATATCGTGACTGCAATGCTCGGATTATGAACATTGTTAATGACTTTGCTAATAGAGAGCACTATGAATACTTGCGAGGGATCGCACATAACATTCAGCTGTAATCATATCAATATAACATATTTTGATAAAAATTTACAATAAATTTTTTTGAAATTTATTTTAATTTATTGTTTATTCTGGGGTATAACAATTATATGTTATATAGTAAAAGACTGAGGGGGGGTAACAGACCGGGGGGTAATATACAGAGGGGGTAAATGACGGGGTGGGGGGTGATGGCAGGGGGGTAATTGACAGGGGGGTAAAGTCTTGGTTCCCTTGTTTATCATTCATCTTTATTTTTTAAGTGCTGATTACTTCAACTGTTTTTAATAACTTTGCTTAACTAACTAATCAGATATAGCAATGATTATAATCAGTGAAAATATATTTTCAAAAAGGTTGCAAATAAAGAGAATCTTTTTATCAGATTTTCCAAAATTTTTATCCATAATTGATTGTGGGAAACTTCATATGATGTTACAAATCTAGTGACTAGTTTTTCAAATTGTCAGGATAGAGATAGAAAGAATGTTTATAAAATAAAAAAAATCCTGCCAAACGCCAGATTTGTTCTGAGCTGTAACCTGGGATTCAACTGGGGGCTTTTAGATTTTTAGTCTAACGCTCTCCCAACTGAACTATTGCGGCTGACATTGATACTTGCCACAGCATGCATACATGAAACTAAATTTAGCCTTCTGCAGTTAATTGACATGATTGATAAAATGCAATCATTTTCTAGCCTGATTATCAAGTAATTCATTCATTCCGCAATGTCTAATTAGAGACCATTTTACTTCAATTGTACTGTTTCAATTGCATGGTTAGAATTGTACAAGAACAGCTTTCTAGGCAGTATCTTGAAATCAGTAAATTCATATGTATTTACTCTCTTGCTGTAACTCTGTTCATGTGAACCATAAAGGTCAACCACCTTATAGGAGAGATTGCCTTATATTGAGGTATTTGATATATACTATTAATATTAAATAATGAAATGAGATCTATGACCATATTCGGCTTATTAAAGGGTCAATTTTGCAAGATTAAAAGAGCTTAAAATGCAGTATTACCTGACTATAATGCTGTTCACAGGAACCATAGACTACCTTATGTGTGCTGTGGCCTTATTCTTGGGTATTTATTTATACATATGATATTACTACTAAATAATGAAATGGGATTCACAAACCAGATGCATTTTATAAAAAGGACTGTCTTATACTGAGAAGCCATATAGTGACGGATCACTGTAATGATAAATATAAGAGAAGGGACCCACAAATGTCCTTTAAGAGTGGGTGTTCCTTTTGTCAAGGTGTCCACAAAAGCAGCTTTCCCTGCATACGACACCCCAGAAAAAAATACACCATAATGTGAATCTTACCTTGTGGTACCATTAATTAAAAGTTTACCATTTTTATGATCTATTCTACATTTAAGGTTGAAGGGAGGGCAGAAGGAGATAGAAGTTTAATAATGATACTTCCCTTTAAATACTTGCTTTGTCTATCATAATGCATTTTTTCATAATGATATGTGCACAAATTGTATCTGCAATGAGGAAAAGTGGATCATTATAGGATAACAAGACAGAAGTTGTCAAAATTGGGAAATACATAGAAAACAGAGAAATCTAGTAACTAAAGTGAAAAGAACATTCTATTAGATCGTACTTTTTTGAGAGGTGTCAAGGGCAACCAAAATCAACAGATTTCTGGCCAACCATTAAACCCCTTCCTAACAAAGGTAGCTTAGTGCAGAGTATACTGTTTTGTGTGAAAGTGGATACCTTACTACTAAGATAAGGTCTGGGAGATTTTTAATAATTTCTTGTCAATGTGGCAAATGATATTGGTATTAATTCTATTCAAGTCAATGACTCACATCTATGTATTGAAGATATTGCTGAAGTTTCTATCCCCCAGTTCCACAGAGAAAGCTTAGCTTTTTCCCAGTGGGTGAAGAATTTGTGTCTAAAAAAAAAAAACAATAAAAAAATAAAAAATTGGTTTCAGAAAAGGTTACTAGTATTAATGGCATATCTCTAATATTATTGAAATTGGCAAGACCCATGATAATCTTACCTAGTACTCTACTCATCAATAAATCTCTAACTTCTGCTGTTCTCCCAGATAAACTCCAGCTAATACAGGTGCTTCCAATACATACAAATTAATTACAGCACTTTTGGCAAAGGTAGCTTTAGACCAGTAAGTGTTTTTCCAACAATCTCTTTATACTTCGAAATGGCCTTTTCTGTCAGCTGGTGGAATATTTAATCAACGTTTTCCATCCTTACTTATCAGTTTTTAGATCAAGATATGGATGTCCAACTACCTTATTAAGAATGGTAGAGAGCTGGCAAAAGGCTCTTGAGGAGAACAAATATAGCTGCAGTATAAAGGGATCTTTCTAAAGCCTTTGACTGTTTGCCACATGACTTACTGCTACTGAAACTAGGAAAGTGTGGGCTATCGGATAATGTTTTAAAATGTAATTGAAAGTTATCTTAATTGTAGGAAACAATGTGTTAAGATTAGAACAACAATCAGTACTTTTCAGAAAATATACAAAGGACTTCCACAGGGATCGATACTTGGGCCACTTTGATTCATATAATTTTAATGATATTTTATAATTTGTAACAGATTTATAATGTCCAATGCTGATGAAAATTTTAAAATGTGATCAAAGCACTAGAAAAAGATAGTATATCTCATACTAAATGGTTCACAAATAATCAAATGAAGGCAAATCAGAAATGTTTCTAGCCTTAGCTATTGGTTACTAGACACATAATCCAAATCTTTCCTTTGAGCTACAAGGAATGAACGTGGAACGGAAGTGAAACTCTTAGGAATTACAATGGATTGTCAACTCAAAATGATTACTTACATATCAAAATTATGTAAGAAGACATCAAAACAGCTTAATGGTATAACAATAATCCACAAGTTCCTCAGTAGAATAGGAAAGCAAACGATTTGATTCTTACTCATTATGTCAAACTTTGACTATTGCCCTTTACAATGGCATTTTTAAAGCGGAGAATAATTCGCGGACAATTGCAAACATTCATGAGAGAGAGAGAAAGACATATAGAGAGAGGGAGAGCTTTTAGGTTCATTTATGATGTCTATGCAAGTTTATATGAATATTTACTAGCAAGATCAAATTTACTTTAGCTAAGGTCAATCGCACTAGTGGTGTTTAAGATTATAAATAGGAAATTTCCAAGTAATTGGTATAATCTTATAAACATTAGGCAAAATTCTTACACCTTTAGATATGGAAAGACAACAGAATTATTCATGGTGACAACATCAAGGTATAATATTATTTCTTTAATATATGTTGGTGCAAAACAATGGAACTCACTCCCAGGGAATCTCCAAAATCATAACATGCAAACATAATATTGAAGGGCATTTCCGGTTGTAAGTTCGGGTATCAAATTTAAACTACAAAACAGGTGAGTACTGTTATAATTTACTATTTCTGTCATCGATAAGGTTATATATTGAAAATGAGAGAATATGGTGCAACTCCTAAAGGATTTCTCATTATAATCGTGTCAAAATGTGCGTCTGACTGCTGATGAATATCCATATTTACTTCATCTGGGAGTCAAAGCGATACGTTTATCTTCTTCCAATGGAATTCATCGGGGTTTTCTTCGAATTGCGACGATACATAGACGTTTATTTGGTAAGAATAGTGTTTTTCTGTAAAGATGCAAAGGGAAATCTATGTCAATATCTAGTTTATGTTGACTATGGTTAGATTTCAATGTGTGTAGCCATAATTAGTTACTTCTTTTTCTGTCTTACATCTTATCATGAAATACCTCTGACACTGCACCGGCGTTGAAAACTAATTATTTTCTATCTTGTGGACAAGATAATAGATTATTTGAAGAGGGGTGAATGTGTAAACATTTCAATCTAAGAGAGAGAGAGAGTATTTAAAGACAAATTTAATCATATAGAGAGAAAAGAATGTGTATAAATGATTTGTGTCCTGAGGAGAGTGTTTATAGTTGATTTTTAATCCTATAAAAGAATACGCATTTTTTAAAATGATTTTTAAAATCAAGGAAAGAGTAAAAGAAAGATTTAAAAGAAAAAAAATACAAAAAATTCCTGCCAGCCGCCGGATTTGTTCCGTGCCGGAACCCGGGATTGAACCGGGGGCCTTTAGATCTTCAGTCTAACGCTCTCCCAACTGAGCTATTCCGGCTGACATTGATACTTGCTGCAGAATGTCTCTCTGAAATTAAATTTAGCCCTCAGCAGTTCATCGACATGATTGATAAAGTGCAATCATTTTCTAACCTGATTATCAAGTAATTCATTCATTCCGCAATGTCTAATTAGAGACCATTTTGCTTTAATTGTACTGTTTCAATTGTATAGTCAGAATTGTACAAGAACAGCTTTCTAGGCAGTATCTTGAAATCAGTAAATTCATATGTATTTACTCTCTCGCTGTAACTCTGCTCGTGTGAACCATAAAGGTCAACCGCCTTATAGGAGAGATCGCCTTATATTGAGGTATTTGATAAATATACTATTAATATTAAATAATGAAATGAGATCTATGACCATATTCGGCTTATTAAAGGGTCAATTTTGCAAGATTAAAGGAGCTTAAAATGCAGTATTACCTGACTATAATGCTGTTCACAGGAACCAAAGACTACCTTATGTGTGCTGTGGCCTTATTCTTGGGTATTTTTTAATACATAAGATATTACTATTAAATAATGAAATGAGATTCATGAACCATACGCACATTATTAAAAGGACTGTCTTATACTGAGACGCCATATAGTGACGGATCACTGTAATGATAAATATAAGAGAAGGGACCCACAAATGTCCTTTAAGAGCAGGTGTCCCTTTCATCAAGGTGTACACAATGGCAGATTTCACTGCATTGGATATCCTTGAAAGAAATACACCTTAATGTGAATCTTAACTTGTAGTATCATTACAAGTTTACCATTTTTATGATCTATTCTACATGTTATCGTTGAATGGAGGGCAGAAGGAGATAGAAGTTTAATAATGATACTTCACATTAAATACTTGCTTTGTCTGTCGTAATGCATTTTTTTCCTAATGATAAGTGTACAAATTGTACCCGCAAAGGCAGACAATAAAAGGCATTTCCATCAACTTATAACCTGGAATGTAGTGGATATTGTTGGTGTTAGCAAACACCAAAATTGGTGAGATCTTTGTGGATGCCAAATTCCATATATATAATAATCACTTTTATGAAATCAGTTAGAACATCAGAAGGCGGGGGAGTTGCATTATGTCTGCAATCGGAAATAGCGTGGGAAAGGAGAATCAAATTAGAATTTGAAGTAATAGAATCTATTGGGCTAGAAATCATACTGAATGAGGAAAAGTGGATTATTATAGGAACCTACAAACCTCTATTTTTGACCGACAGGACGACTTCTACCAATGACTTTTGTAAGATAATGGATAAAGTCACTATACATTGTGATAATATATTGTTAATGGGTGACTTGAATTTTAACTATTTCATTGACGAGAAATTACAAAGAACCTACACGATTCACAAAGGATGCCGTACCGAATGTAAAAGACTTTACTCTAGCTACAAGATCTGTCATTTTGACAGTGAACTAAGATACTCTTTTGTGTACACAATTTAATATCTATGTCAAGTACCCATACATAAGGAAATCGGAGTACATGTACAATTTACAATAAATTTCATAGAAATACGTTTCTAGAAGACGATTTAGAATTAGCTAATTTTGAGGATTAGATCAATGAGAAAACGTGTACTAATGATGCTTATCAGGTTTTCAGAGATAACGTATGAGCTGTCATTGAAAAGCATGCAGCAGTCAAAAGTCGAAAGTCATTTTGCACAGCGAGTTTCTTTAAAGAACGACTATTGAAGTTAGCTATCTATAAGAAAATGATGCTAAATGACAAGTACATAGAAAAACGGAAGTTGTCAAAATTGGGAAATACATAGAAAACAGAGAAATCTAGTAACTAAAGTGAAAAGAACATTCTATTAGATCGTACTTTTTTGAGAGGTGTCAAGGGCAACCAAAATCAACAGATTTCTGGCCAACCATTAAACCCCTTCCTAACAAAGGTAGCTTAGTGCAGAGGGATACTGTTTTGTGTGAAAGTGGATACCTTACTACTAAGATAAGGTCTGGGAGATTTTTAATAATTTCTTGTCAATGATATTGGTATTAATTCTATTCAAGTCAATGACTCGCATCTATGTATTGAAGATATTGCTGAAATTTCTATCCCCCAGTTAAACAGAGAAAGCTTAGCTTTTTCCCAGTGGGTGAAGAATTTGTGTCTAAAAAATAAAACAATAAAAAAATAAAAAATTGGTTTCAGAAAAGGTTACTAGTATTAATGGCATATCTCTAATATTATTGAAATTGGCAAGACCCATGATAATCTTACCTAGTACTCTACTCATCAATAAATCTCTAACTTCTGCTGTTCTCCCAGATAAACTCCAGCTAATACAGGTGCTTCCAATACATACAAATTAATTACAGCACTTTTGACAAAGGTAGCTTTAGACCAGTAAGTGCTTTTCCAACAATCTCTTTATACTTCGAAATGGCCTTTTCTGTCAGCTGGTGGAATATTTAATCAACGTTTTCCATCCTTACTTATCAGTTTTTAGATCAAGATATGGATGTCCAACTACCTTATTAAGAATGGTAGAGAGCTGGCAAAAGGCTCTTGAGGAGAACAAATATAGCTGCAGTATAAAGGGATCTTTCTAAAGCCTTTGACTGTTTGCCACATGACTTACTGCTAGTGAAACTAGGAAAGTGTGGGCTACCGGATAATGTTTTAAAATGTAATTGAAAGTTATCTTAATTGTAGGAAACAATGTGTTAAGATTGGAACAACAATCAGTACTTTTCAGAATATATACAAAGGACTTCCACAGGATCGATTCTTGGGCCACTTTTATTTCATATAATTTTAATGATATTTTATATTTTGTAATAGATTTATAATGTCCAATGCTGATGAAAATTTTAAAATGTGATCAAAGCACTAGAAAAAGATAGTATATCTCATACTAAATGGTTCACAAATAATCAAATGAATGCAAATCAGAAATGTTTCTAGCCTTAGCTATCGGTTACTAGACACATAATTCAAATCTTTTCTTTGAGCTACAAGGAATGAACGTGGAACGGAAGTGAAACTCTTAGGAATTACAATGGATTGTCAACTCAAAATGATTACTTACATATCAAAATTATGTAAGAAGACATCAAAACAGCTTAATGGTATAACAATAATACGCAAGTTCCTCAGTAGAATAGGAAAGCAAACGATTTGATTCTTACTCATTATGTCAAACTTTGACTATTGCCCTTTACAATGGCATTTTTAAAGCGGATAATAATTCGCGGAAAATTGCAAGCATTCATGAGAGAGAGAAAGACATATAGAGAGAGGGAGAGCTATTAGGTTCATTTATGATGTCTATGCAAGTTTATATGAATATTTACTAGCAAGATCAAATTTACTTTAGCTAAGGTCAATCGCACTAGTGGTGTTTAAGATTATAAATAGGAAATTTCCAAGTAATTGGCATAATCTTATAAACATTAGGCAAAATTCTTACACCTTTAGATATGGAAAGACAACAGAATTATCCATGGTGACAACATCAAGGTATGATATTATTTCTTTAATATATGTTGGTGCAAAACAATGGAACTCACTCCCAGGGAATCTCCAAATCATAACATGCAAACATAATATTGAAGGGCATTTCCGGTTGTAAGTTCGGGTATCAAAATTAAACAACTAAACAGGTGAATACTGTTATAATTTACTATTTCGGTCATCGATAAGGTTATATATTGAAAATGAGAGAATATGGTGCAACTCCTAAAGGATTTCTCATTATAATCGTGTCAAAATGTGCGTCTGACTGCTGATGAATATCCATATTTACTTCATCTTGGAGACAAAGCGATACTTTTATCTTCTTCCAATGGAATTCATCGGGGTTTTCTTCGAATTGCGACGATACATAGACGTTTATTTGGTAAGAATAGTGTTTTTCTGTAAAGATGCAAAGGGAAATCTATGTCAATATCTAGTTTATGTTGACTATGGTTAGATTTCAATGTGTGTAGCCATAATTAGTTACTTCTTTTTCTGTCTTACGTCTTATCATGAAATACCTCTGACACTGCACCGGCGTTGAAAACTAATTATTTTCTATCTTGTGGACAAGATAATAGATTATTTGAAGAGGGGTGAATGTGTAAACATTTCAATCTAAGAGAGAGAGAGAGAGTATTTAAAGACAAATTTAATCATATAGAGAGAAAAGAATGTGTCTAATTGATTTGTGTCCTGAGGAGAGTGTTTATAGTTGATTTTTAATCCTATAAAAGAATACGCATTTTTTAAAATGATTTTTAAAATCAAGGAAAGAGTAAGAGAAAGATTTAGAAGAAAAAAAATACAAAAATTCCTGCCAGCCGCCGGATTTGTTCCGTGCCGGAACCCGGGATTGAACCGGGGGCCTTTAGATCTTCAGTCTAACGCTCTCCCAACTGAGCTATTCCGGCTGACATTGATACTTGCTGCAGAATGTCTCTCTGAAATTAAATTTAGCCCTCAGCAGTTCATCGACATGATTGATAAAGTGCAATCATTTTCTAACCTGATTATCAAGTAATTCATTCATTCCGCAATGTCTAATTAGAGACCATTTTGCTTTAATTGTACTGTTTCAATTGTATAGTCAGAATTGTACAAGAACAGCTTTCTAGGCAGTATCTTGAAATCAGTAAATTCATATGTATTTACTCTCTCGCTGTAACTCTGCTCGTGTGAACCATAAAGGTCAACCGCCTTATAGGAGAGATCGTCTTATATTGAGGTATTTGATAAATATACTATTAATATTAAATAATGAAATGAGATCTATGACCATATTCGGCTTATTGAAGGGTCAATTTTGCAAGATTAAAAGAGCTTAAAATGCAGTATTACCTGACTATAATGCTGTTCACAGGAACCATAGACTACCTTATGTGTGCTGTGGCCTTATTCTTGGGTATTCTTTAATACATAAGATATTACTATTAAATAATGAAATGGGATTCATGAACCATACGCACATTATTAAAAGGACTGTCTTATACTGAGACGCCATATAGTGACGGATCACTGTAATGATAAATATAAGAGAAGGGACCCACAAATGTCCTTTAAGAGCAGGTGTCCCTTTCATCAAGGTGTACACAATGGCAGATTTCACTGCATTGGATATCCTTGAAAGAAATACACCTTAATGTGAATCTTAACTTGTAGTATCATTACAAGTTTACCATTTTTATGATCTATTCTACATGTTATCGTTGAATGGAGGGCAGAAGGAGATAGAAGTTTAATAATGATACTTCACATTAAATACTTGCTTTGTCTGTCGTAATGCATTTTTTTCCTAATGATAAGTGTACAAATTGTACCCGCAAAGGCAGACAATAAAAGGCATTTCCATCAACTTATAACCTGGAATGTAGTGGATATTGTTGGTGTTAGCAAACACCAAAATTGGTGAGATCTTTGTGGATGCCAAATTCCATATATATAATAATCACTTTTATGAAATCAGTTAGAACATCAGAAGGCGGGGGAGTTGCATTATGTCTGCAATCGGAAATAGCGTGGGAAAGGAGAATCAAATTAGAATTTGAAGTAATAGAATCTATTGGGCTAGAAATCATACTGAATGAGGAAAAGTGGATTATTATAGGAACCTACAAACCTCTATTTGTGACCGACAGGACGACTTCTACCAATGACTTTTGTAAGATAATGGATAAAGTCACTATACATTGTGATAATATATTGTTAATGGGTGACTTGAATTTTAACTATTTCATTGACGAGAAATTACAAAGAACCTACACGATTCACAAAGGATGCCGTACCGAATGTAAAAGACTTTACTCTAGCTACAAGATCTGTCATTTTGACAGTGAACTAATATACTCTTTTGTGTACACAATTTAATATCTATGTCAAGTACCCATACATAAGGAAATCGGAGTACATGTACAATTTACAATAAATTTCATAGAAATACGTTTCTAGAAGACGATTTAGAATTAGCTAATTTTGAGGATTAGATCAATGAGAAAACGTGTACTAATGATGCTTATCAGGTTTTCAGAGATAATGTATGAGCTGTCATTGAAAAGCATGCAGCAGTCAAAAGTCGAAAGTCATTTTGCACAGCGAGTTTCTTTAAAGAACGACTATTGAAGTTAGCTATCTATAAGAAAATGATGCTAAATGACAAGTACATAGAAAAACGGAAGTTGTCAAAATTGGGAAATACATAGAAAACAGAGAAATCTAGTAACTAAAGTGAAAAGAACATTCTATTAGATCGTACTTTTTTGAGAGGTGTCAAGGGCAACCAAAATCAACAGATTTCTGGCCAACCATTAAACCCCTTCCTAACAAAGGTAGCTTAGTGCAGAGGGATACTGTTTTGTGTGAAAGTGGATACCTTACTACTAAGATAAGGTCTAGGAGATTTTTAATAATTTCTTGTCAATGATATTGGTATTAATTCTATTCAAGTCAATGACTCGCATCTATGTATTGAAGATATTGCTGAAATTTCTATCCCCCAGTTAAACAGAGAAAGCTTAGCTTTTTCCCAGTGGGTGAAGAATTTGTGTCTAAAAAATAAAACAATAAAAAAATAAAAAATTGGTTTCAGAAAAGGTTACTAGTATTAATGGCATATCTCTAATATTATTGAAATTGGCAAGACCCATGATAATCTTACCTAGTACTCTACTCATCAATAAATCTCTAACTTCTGCTGTTCTCCCAGATAAACTCCAGCTAATACAGGTGCTTCCAATACATACAAATTAATTACAGCACTTTTGACAAAGGTAGCTTTAGACCAGTAAGTGTTTTTCCAACAATCTCTTTATACTTCGAAATGGCCTTTTCTGTCAGCTGGTGGAATATTTAATCAACGTTTTCCATCCTTACTTATCAGTTTTTAGATCAAGATATGGATGTCCAACTACCTTATTAAGAATGGTAGAGAGCTGGCAAAAGGCTCTTGAGGAGAACAAATATAGCTGCAGTATAAAGGGATCTTTCTAAAGCCTTTGACTGTTTGCCACATGACTTACTGCTAGTGAAACTAGGAAAGTGTGGGCTACCGGATAATGTTTTAAAATGTAATTGAAAGTTATCTTAATTGTAGGAAACAATGTGTTAAGATTGGAACAACAATCAGTACTTTTCAGAATATATACAAAGGACTTCCACAGGGATCGATTCTTGGGCCACTTTTATTTCATATAATTTTAATGATATTTTATATTTTGTAATAGATTTATAATGTTCAATGATGATGAAAATTTTAAAATGTGATCAAAGCACTAGAAAAAGATAGTATATCTCATACTAAATGGTTCACAAATAATCAAATGAATGCAAATCAGAAATGTTTCAAGCCTTAGCTATCGGTTACTAGACACATAATTCAAATCTTTTCTTTGAGCTACAAGGAATGAACGTGGAACGGAAGTGAAACTCTTAGGAATTACAATGGATTGTCAACTCAAAATGATTACTTACATATCAAAATTATGTAAGAAGGCATCAAAATTTCTTAATGGTATAACAATAATACGCAAGTTCCTCAGTAGAATAGGAAAGCAAACGATTTGATTCTTACTCATTATGTCAAACTTTGACTATTGCCCTTTACAATGGCATTTTTAAAGCGGAGAATAATTCGCGGATAATTGCAAGCATTCATGAGAGAGAGAAAGACATATAGAGAGAGGGAGAGCTGTTAGGTTCATTTATGATGTCTATGCAAGTTTATATGAATATTTACTAGCAAGATCAAATTTACTTTAGCTAAGGTCAATCGCACTAGTGGTGTTTAAGATTATAAATAGGAAATTTCCAAGTAATTGGCATAATCTTATAAACATTAGGCAAAATTCTTACACCTTTAGATATGGAAAGACAACAGAATTATCCATAGTGACAACATCAAGGTATGATATTATTTCTTTAATATATGTTGGTGCAAAACAATGGAACTCACTCCCAGGGAATCTCCCAAATCATAACATGCAAACATAATATTGAAGGGCATTTCCGGTTGTAAGTTCGGGTATCAAAATTAAACAACTAAACAGGTGAATACTGTTATAATTTACTATTTCGGTCATCGATAAGGTTATATATTGAAAATGAGAGAATGTGGTGCAACTCCTAAAGGATTTCTCATTATAATCATGTCAAAATGTGCGTCTGACTGCTGATGAATATCCATATTTACTTCATCTGGGAGTCAAAGCGATACGTTTATCTTTTTCCAATGGAATTCATCGGGGTTTTCTTCGAATTGCGACGATACATAGACGTTTATTTGGTAAGAATAGTGTTTTTCTGTAAAGATGCAAAGGGAAATCTATGTCAATATCTAGTTTATGTTGACTATGGTTAGATTTCAATGTGTGTAGCCATAATTAGTTACTTCTTTTTCTGTCTTACGTCTTATCATGAAATACCTCTGACACTGCACCGGCGTTGAAAACTAATTATTTTCTATCTTGTGGACAAGATAATAGATTATTTGAAGAGGGGTGAATGTGTAAACATTTCAATCTAAGAGAGAGAGAGAGTATTTAAAGACAAATTTAATCATATAGAGAGAAAAGAATGTGTATAAATGATTTGTGTCCTGAGGAGAGTGTTTATAGTTGATTTTTAATCCTATAAAAGAATACGCATTTTTTAAAATGATTTTTAAAATCAAGGAAAGAGTAAGAGAAAGATTTAGAAGAAAAAAAATACAAAAATTCCTGCCAGCCGCCGGATTTGTTCCGTGCCGGAACCCGGGATTGACCCGGGGGCCTTTAGATCTTCAGTCTAACGCTCTCCCAACTGAGCTATTCCGGCTGACATTGATACTTGCTGCAGAATGTCTCTCTGAAATTAAATTTAGCCCTCAGCAGTTCATCGACATGATTGATAAAGTGCAATCATTTTCTAACCTGATTATCAAGTAATTCATTCATTCCGCAATGTCTAATTAGAGACCATTTTGCTTTAATTGTACTGTTTCAATTGTATAGTCAGAATTGTACAAGAACAGCTTTCTAGGCAGTATCTTGAAATCAGTAAATTCATATGTATTTACTCTCTCGCTGTAACTCTGCTCGTGTGAACCATAAAGGTCAACCGCCTTATAGGAGAGATCGCCTTATATTGAGGTATTTGATAAATATACTATTAATATTAAATAATGAAATGAGATCTATGACCATATTCGGCTTATTGAAGGGTCAATTTTGCAAGATTAAAAGAACTTAAAATGCAGTATTACCTGACTATAATGCTGTTCACAGGAACCATAGACTACCTTATGTGTGCTGTGGCCTTATTCTTGGGTATTCTTTAATACATAAGATATTACTATTAAATAATGAAATGGGATTCATGAACCATACGCACATTATTAAAAGGACTGTCTTATACTGAGACGCCATATAGTGACGGATCACTGTAATGATAAATATAAGAGAAGGGACCCACAAATGTCCTTTAAGAGCAGGTGTCCCTTTCATCAAGGTGTACACAATGGCAGATTTCACTGCATTGGATATCCTTGAAAGAAATACACCTTAATGTGAATCTTAACTTGTAGTATCATTACAAGTTTACCATTTTTATGATCTATTCTACATGTTATCGTTGAATGGAGGGCAGAAGGAGATAGAAGTTTAATAATGATACTTCACATTAAATACTTGCTTTGTCTGTCGTAATGCATTTTTTTCCTAATGATAAGTGTACAAATTGTACCCGCAAAGGCAGACAATAAAAGGCATTTCCATCAACTTATAACCTGGAATGTAGTGGATATTGTTGGTGTTAGCAAACACCAAAATTGGTGAGATCTTTGTGGATGCCAAATTCCATATATATAATAATCACTTTTATGAAATCAGTTAGAACATCAGAAGGCGGGGGAGTTGCATTATGTCTGCAATCGGAAATAGCGTGGGAAAGGAGAATCAAATTAGAATTTGAAGTAATAGAATCTATTGGGCTAGAAATCATACTGAATGAGGAAAAGTGGATTATTATAGGAACCTACAAACCTCTATTTTTGACCGACAGGACGACTTCTACCAATGACTTTTGTAAGATAATGGATAAAGTCACTATACATTGTGATAATATATTGTTAATGGGTGACTTGAATTTTAACTATTTCATTGACGAGAAATTACAAAGAACCTACACGATTCACAAAGGATGCCGTACCGAATGTAAAAGACTTTACTCTAGCTACAAGATCTGTCATTTTGACAGTGAACTAAGATACTCTTTTGTGTACACAATTTAATATCTATGTCAAGTACCCATACATAAGGAAATCGGAGTACATGTACAATTTACAATAAATTTCATAGAAATACGTTTCTAGAAGACGATTTAGAATTAGCTAATTTTGAGGATTAGATCAATGAGAAAACGTGTACTAATGATGCTTATCAGGTTTTCAGAGATAATGTATGAGCTGTCATTGAAAAGCATGCAGCAGTCAAAAGTCGAAAGTCATTTTGCACAGCGAGTTTCTTTAAAGAACGACTATTGAAGTTAGCTATCTATAAGAAAATGATGCTAAATGACAAGTACATAGAAAAACGGAAGTTGTCAAAATTGGGAAATACATAGAAAACAGAGAAATCTAGTAACTAAAGTGAAAAGAACATTCTATTAGATCGTACTTTTTTGAGAGGTGTCAAGGGCAACCAAAATCAACAGATTTCTGGCCAACCATTAAACCCCTTCCTAACAAAGGTAGCTTAGTGCAGAGGGATACTGTTTTGTGTGAAAGTGGATACCTTACTACTAAGATAAGGTCTGGGAGATTTTTAATAATTTCTTGTCAATGATATTGGTATTAATTCTATTCAAGTCAATGACTCGCATCTATGTATTGAAGATATTGCTGAAATTTCTATCCCCCAGTTAAACAGAGAAAGCTTAGCTTTTTCCCAGTGGGTGAAGAATTTGTGTCTAAAAAATAAAACAATAAAAAAATAAAAAAATTGGTTTCAGAAAAGGTTACTAGTATTAATGGCATATCTCTAATATTATTGAAATTGGCAAGACCCATGATAATCTTACCTAGTACTCTACTCATCAATAAATCTCTAACTTCTGCTGTTCTCCCAGATAAACTCCAGCTAATACAGGTGCTTCCAATACATACAAATTAATTACAGCACTTTTGACAAAGGTAGCTTTAGACCAGTAAGTGTTTTTCCAACAATCTCTTTATACTTCGAAATGGCCTTTTCTGTCAGCTGGTGGAATATTTAATCAACGTTTTCCATCCTTACTTATCAGTTTTTAGATCAAGATATGGATGTCCAACTACCTTATTAAGAATGGTAGAGAGCTGGCAAAAGGCTCTTGAGGAGAACAAATATAGCTGCAGTATAAAGGGATCTTTCTAAAGCCTTTGACTGTTTGCCACATGACTTACTGCTAGTGAAACTAGGAAAGTGTGGGCTACCGGATAATGTTTTAAAATGTAATTGAAAGTTATCTTAATTGTAGGAAACAATGTGTTAAGATTGGAACAACAATCAGTACTTTTCAGAATATATACAAAGGACTTCCACAGGGATCGATTCTTGGGCCACTTTTATTTCATATAATTTTAATGATATTTTATATTTTGTAATAGATTTATAATGTCCAATGATGATGAAAATTTTAAAATGTGATCAAAGCACTAGAAAAAGATAGTATATCTCGTACTAAATGGTTCACAAATAATCAAATGAATGCAAATCAGAAATGTTTCTAGCCTTAGCTATCGGTTACTAGACACATAATTCAAATCTTTTCTTTGAGCTACAAGGAATGAACGTGGAACGGAAGTGAAACTCTTAGGAATTACAATGGATTGTCAACTCAAAATGATTACTTACATATCAAAATTATGTAAGAAGACATCAAAACAGCTTAATGGTATAACAATAATACGCAAGTTCCTCAGTAGAATAGGAAAGCAAACGATTTGATTCTTACTCATTATGTCAAACTTTGACTATTGCCCTTTACAATGGCATTTTTAAAGCGGAGAATAATTCGCGGAAAATTGCAAGCATTCATGAGAGAGAGAAAGACATATAGAGAGAGGGAGAGCTATTAGGTTCATTTATGATGTCTATGCAAGTTTATATGAATATTTACTAGCAAGATCAAATTTACTTTAGCTAAGGTCAATCGCACTAGTGGTGTTTAAGATTATAAATAGGAAATTTCCAAGTAATTGGCATAATCTTATAAACATTAGGCAAAATTCTTACACCTTTAGATATGGAAAGACAACAGAATTATCCATGGTGACAACATCAAGGTATGATATTATTTCTTTAATATATGTTGGTGCAAAACAATGGAACTCACTCCCAGGGAATCTCCAAATCATAACATGCAAACATAATATTGAAGGGCATTTCCGGTTGTAAGTTCGGGTATCAAAATTAAACAACTAAACAGGTGAATACTGTTATAATTTACTATTTCGGTCATCGATAAGGTTATATATTGAAAATGAGAGAATATGGTGCAACTCCTAAAGGATTTCTCATTATAATCGTGTCAAAATGTGCGTCTGACTGCTGATGAATATCCATATTTACTTCATCTGGGAGTCAAAGCGATACGTTTATCTTCTTCCAATGGAATTCATCGGGGTTTTCTTCGAATTGCGACGATACATAGACGTTTATTTGGTAAGAATAGTGTTTTTCTGTAAAGATGCAAAGGGAAATCTATGTCAATATCTAGTTTATGTTGACTATGGTTAGATTTCAATGTGTGTAGCCATAATTAGTTACTTCTTTTTCTGTCTTACGTCTTATCATGAAATACCTCTGACACTGCACCGGCGTTGAAAACTAATTATTTTCTATCTTGTGGACAAGATAATAGATTATTTGAAGAGGGGTGAATGTGTAAACATTTCAATCTAAGAGAGAGAGAGAGAGTATTTAAAGACAAATTTAATCATATAGAGAGAAAAGAATGTGTATAAATGATTTGTGTCCTGAGGAGAGTGTTTATAGTTGATTTTTAATCCTATAAAAGAATACGCATTTTTTAAAATGATTTTTAAAATCAAGGAAAGAGTAAGAGAAAGATTTAGAAGAAAAAAAATACAAAAATTCCTGCCAGCCGCCGGATTTGTTCCGTGCCGGAACCCGGGATTGAACCGGGGGCCTTTAGATCTTCAGTCTAACGCTCTCCCAACTGAGCTATTCCGGCTGACATTGATACTTGCTGCAGAATGTCTCTCTGAAATTAAATTTAGCCCTCAGCAGTTCATCGACATGATTGATAAAGTGCAATCATTTTCTAACCTGATTATCAAGTAATTCATTCATTCCGCAATGTCTAATTAGAGACCATTTTGCTTTAATTGTACTGTTTCAATTGTATAGTCAGAATTGTACAAGAACAGCTTTCTAGGCAGTATCTTGAAATCAGTAAATTCATATGTATTTACTCTCTCGCTGTAACTCTGCTCGTGTGAACCATAAAGGTCAACCGCCTTATAGGAGAGATCGCCTTATATTGAGGTATTTGATAAATATACTATTAATATTAAATAATGAAATGAGATCTATGACCATATTCGGCTTATTGAAGGGTCAATTTTGCAAGATTAAAAGAGCTTAAAATGCAGTATTACCTGACTATAATGCTGTTCACAGGAACCATAGACTACCTTATGTGTGCTGTGGCCTTATTCTTGGGTATTCTTTAATACATAAGATATTACTATTAAATAATGAAATGGGATTCATGAACCATACGCACATTATTAAAAGGACTGTCTTATACTGAGACGCCATATAGTGACGGATCACTGTAATGATAAATATAAGAGAAGGGACCCACAAATGTCCTTAAAGAGCAGGTGTCCCTTTCATCAAGGTGTACACAATGGCAGATTTCACTGCATTGGATATCCTTGAAAGAAATACACCTTAATGTGAATCTTAACTTGTAGTATCATTACAAGTTTACCATTTTTATGATCTATTCTACATGTTATCGTTGAATGGAGGGCAGAAGGAGATAGAAGTTTAATAATGATACTTCACATTAAATACTTGCTTTGTCTGTCGTAATGCATTTTTTTCCTAATGATAAGTGTACAAATTGTACCCGCAAAGGCAGACAATAAAAGGCATTTCCATCAACTTATAACCTGGAATGTAGTGGATATTGTTGGTGTTAGCAAACACCAAAATTGGTGAGATCTTTGTGGATGCCAAATTCCATATATATAATAATCACTTTTATGAAATCAGTTAGAACATCAGAAGGCGGGGGAGTTGCATTATGTCTGCAATCGGAAATAGCGTGGGAAAGGAGAATCAAATTAGAATTTGAAGTAATAGAATCTATTGGGCTAGAAATCATACTGAATGAGGAAAAGTGGATTATTATAGGAACCTACAAACCTCTATTTTTGACCGACAGGACGACTTCTACCAATGACTTTTGTAAGATAATGGATAAAGTCACTATACATTGTGATAATATATTGTTAATGGGTGACTTGAATTTTAACTATTTCATTGACGAGAAATTACAAAGAACCTACACGATTCACAAAGGATGCCGTACCGAATGTAAAAGACTTTACTCTAGCTACAAGATCTGTCATTTTGACAGTGAACTAAGATACTCTTTTGTGTACACAATTTAATATCTATGTCAAGTACCCATACATAAGGAAATCGGAGTACATGTACAATTTACAATAAATTTCATAGAAATACGTTTCTAGAAGACGATTTAGAATTAGCTAATTTTGAGGATTAGATCAATGAGAAAACGTGTACTAATGATGCTTATCAGGTTTTCAGAGATAATGTATGAGCTGTCATTGAAAAGCATGCAGCAGTCAAAAGTCGAAAGTCATTTTGCACAGCGAGTTTCTTTAAAGAACGACTATTGAAGTTAGCTATCTATAAGAAAATGATGCTAAATGACAAGTACATAGAAAAACGGAAGTTGTCAAAATTGGGAAATACATAGAAAACAGAGAAATCTAGTAACTAAAGTGAAAAGAACATTCTATTAGATCGTACTTTTTTGAGAGGTGTCAAGGGCAACCAAAATCAACAGATTTCTGGCCAACCATTAAACCCCTTCCTAACAAAGGTAGCTTAGTGCAGAGGGATACTGTTTTGTGTGAAAGTGGATACCTTACTACTAAGATAAGGTCTGGGAGATTTTTAATAATTTCTTGTCAATGATATTGGTATTAATTCTATTCAAGTCAATGACTCGCATCTATGTATTGAAGATATTGCTGAAATTTCTATCCCCCAGTTAAACAGAGAAAGCTTAGCTTTTTCCCAGTGGGTGAAGAATTTGTGTCTAAAAAATAAAACAATAAAAAAATAAAAAATTGGTTTCAGAAAAGGTTACTAGTATTAATGGCATATCTCTAATATTATTGAAATTGGCAAGACCCATGATAATCTTACCTAGTACTCTACTCATCAATAAATCTCTAACTTCTGCTGTTCTCCCAGATAAACTCCAGCTAATACAGGTGCTTCCAATACATACAAATTAATTACAGCACTTTTGACAAAGGTAGCTTTAGACCAGTAAGTGTTTTTCCAACAATCTCTTTATACTTCGAAATGGCCTTTTCTGTCAGCTGGTGGAATATTTAATCAACGTTTTCCATCCTTACTTATCAGTTTTTAGATCAAGATATGGATGTCCAACTACCTTATTAAGAATGGTAGAGAGCTGGCAAAAGGCTCTTGAGGAGAACAAATATAGCTGCAGTATAAAGGGATCTTTCTAAAGCCTTTGACTGTTTGCCACATGACTTACTGCTAGTGAAACTAGGAAAGTGTGGGCTACCGGATAATGTTTTAAAATGTAATTGAAAGTTATCTTAATTGTAGGAAACAATGTGTTAAGATTGGAACAACAATCAGTACTTTTCAGAATATATACAAAGGACTTCCACAGGGATCGATTCTTGGGCCACTTTTATTTCATATAATTTTAATGATATTTTATATTTTGTAATAGATTTATAATGTCCAATGATGATGAAAATTTTAAAATGTGATCAAAGCACTAGAAAAAGATAGTATATCTCGTACTAAATGGTTCACAAATAATCAAATGAATGCAAATCAGAAATGTTTCTAGCCTTAGCTATCGGTTACTAGACACATAATTCAAATCTTTTCTTTGAGCTACAAGGAATGAACGTGGAACGGAAGTGAAACTCTTAGGAATTACAATGGATTGTCAACTCAAAATGATTACTTACATATCAAAATTATGTAAGAAGACATCAAAACAGCTTAATGGTATAACAATAATACGCAAGTTCCTCAGTAGAATAGGAAAGCAAACGATTTGATTCTTACTCATTATGTCAAACTTTGACTATTGCCCTTTACAATGGCATTTTTAAAGCGGAGAATAATTCGCGGAAAATTGCAAGCATTCATGAGAGAGAGAAAGACATATAGAGAGAGGGAGAGCTATTAGGTTCATTTATGATGTCTATGCAAGTTTATATGAATATTTACTAGCAAGATCAAATTTACTTTAGCTAAGGTCAATCGCACTAGTGGTGTTTAAGATTATAAATAGGAAATTTCCAAGTAATTGGCATAATCTTATAAACATTAGGCAAAATTCTTACACCTTTAGATATGGAAAGACAACAGAATTATCCATGGTGACAACATCAAGGTATGATATTATTTCTTTAATATATGTTGGTGCAAAACAATGGAACTCACTCCCAGGGAATCTCCAAATCATAACATGCAAACATAATATTGAAGGGCATTTCCGGTTGTAAGTTCGGGTATCAAAATTAAACAACTAAACAGGTGAATACTGTTATAATTTACTATTTCGGTCATCGATAAGGTTATATATTGAAAATGAGAGAATATGGTGCAACTCCTAAAGGATTTCTCATTATAATCGTGTCAAAATGTGCGTCTGACTGCTGATGAATATCCATATTTGCTTCATCTGGGAGTCAAAGCGATACGTTTATCTTCTTCCAATGGAATTCATCGGGGTTTTCTTCGAATTGCGACGATACATAGACGTTTATTTGGTAAGAATAGTGTTTTTCTGTAAAGATGCAAAGGGAAATCTATGTCAATATCTAGTTTATGTTGACTATGGTTAGATTTCAATGTGTGTAGCCATAATTAGTTACTTCTTTTTCTGTCTTACGTCTTATCATGAAATACCTCTGACACTGCACCGGCGTTGAAAACTAATTATTTTCTATCTTGTGGACAAGATAATAGATTATTTGAAGAGGGGTGAATGTGTAAACATTTCAATCTAAGAGAGAGAGAGAGAGTATTTAAAGACAAATTTAATCATATAGAGAGAAAAGAATGTGTATAAATGATTTGTGTCCTGAGGAGAGTGTTTATAGTTGATTTTTAATCCTATAAAAGAATACGCATTTTTTAAAATGATTTTTAAAATCAAGGAAAGAGTAAGAGAAAGATTTAGAAGAAAAAAAATACAAAAATTCCTGCCAGCCGCCGGATTTGTTCCGTGCCGGAACCCGGGATTGAACCGGGGGCCTTTAGATCTTCAGTCTAACGCTCTCCCAACTGAGCTATTCCGGCTGACATTGATACTTGCTGCAGAATGTCTCTCTGAAATTAAATTTAGCCCTCAGCAGTTCATCGACATGATTGATAAAGTGCAATCATTTTCTAACCTGATTATCAAGTAATTCATTCATTCCGCAATGTCTAATTAGAGACCATTTTGCTTTAATTGTACTGTTTCAATTGTATAGTCAGAATTGTACAAGAACAGCTTTCTAGGCAGTATCTTGAAATCAGTAAATTCATATGTATTTACTCTCTCGCTGTAACTCTGCTCGTGTGAACCATAAAGGTCAACCGCCTTATAGGAGAGATCGCCTTATATTGAGGTATTTGATAAATATACTATTAATATTAAATAATGAAATGAGATCTATGACCATATTCGGCTTATTGAAGGGTCAATTTTGCAAGATTAAAAGAGCTTAAAATGCAGTATTACCTGACTATAATGCTGTTCACAGGAACCATAGACTACCTTATGTGTGCTGTGGCCTTATTCTTGGGTATTCTTTAATACATAAGATATTACTATTAAATAATGAAATGGGATTCATGAACCATACGCACATTATTAAAAGGACTGTCTTATACTGAGACGCCATATAGTGACGGATCACTGTAATGATAAATATAAGAGAAGGGACCCACAAATGTCCTTAAAGAGCAGGTGTCCCTTTCATCAAGGTGTACACAATGGCAGATTTCACTGCATTGGATATCCTTGAAAGAAATACACCTTAATGTGAATCTTAACTTGTAGTATCATTACAAGTTTACCATTTTTATGATCTATTCTACATGTTATCGTTGAATGGAGGGCAGAAGGAGATAGAAGTTTAATAATGATACTTCACATTAAATACTTGCTTTGTCTGTCGTAATGCATTTTTTTCCTAATGATAAGTGTACAAATTGTACCCGCAAAGGCAGACAATAAAAGGCATTTCCATCAACTTATAACCTGGAATGTAGTGGATATTGTTGGTGTTAGCAAACACCAAAATTGGTGAGATCTTTGTGGATGCCAAATTCCATATATATAATAATCACTTTTATGAAATCAGTTAGAACATCAGAAGGCGGGGGAGTTGCATTATGTCTGCAATCGGAAATAGCGTGGGAAAGGAGAATCAAATTAGAATTTGAAGTAATAGAATCTATTGGGCTAGAAATCATACTGAATGAGGAAAAGTGGATTATTATAGGAACCTACAAACCTCTATTTTTGACCGACAGGACGACTTCTACCAATGACTTTTGTAAGATAATGGATAAAGTCACTATACATTGTGATAATATATTGTTAATGGGTGACTTGAATTTTAACTATTTCATTGACGAGAAATTACAAAGAACCTACACGATTCACAAAGGATGCCGTACCGAATGTAAAAGACTTTACTCTAGCTACAAGATCTGTCATTTTGACAGTGAACTAAGATACTCTTTTGTGTACACAATTTAATATCTATGTCAAGTACCCATACATAAGGAAATCGGAGTACATGTACAATTTACAATAAATTTCATAGAAATACGTTTCTAGAAGACGATTTAGAATTAGCTAATTTTGAGGATTAGATCAATGAGAAAACGTGTACTAATGATGCTTATCAGGTTTTCAGAGATAATGTATGAGCTGTCATTGAAAAGCATGCAGCAGTCAAAAGTCGAAAGTCATTTTGCACAGCGAGTTTCTTTAAAGAACGACTATTGAAGTTAGCTATCTATAAGAAAATGATGCTAAATGACAAGTACATAGAAAAACGGAAGTTGTCAAAATTGGGAAATACATAGAAAACAGAGAAATCTAGTAACTAAAGTGAAAAGAACATTCTATTAGATCGTACTTTTTTGAGAGGTGTCAAGGGCAACCAAAATCAACAGATTTCTGGCCAACCATTAAACCCCTTCCTAACAAAGGTAGCTTAGTGCAGAGGGATACTGTTTTGTGTGAAAGTGGATACCTTACTACTAAGATAAGGTCTGGGAGATTTTTAATAATTTCTTGTCAATGATATTGGTATTAATTCTATTCAAGTCAATGACTCGCATCTATGTATTGAAGATATTGCTGAAATTTCTATCCCCCAGTTAAACAGAGAAAGCTTAGCTTTTTCCCAGTGGGTGAAGAATTTGTGTCTAAAAAATAAAACAATAAAAAAATAAAAAATTGGTTTCAGAAAAGGTTACTAGTATTAATGGCATATCTCTAATATTATTGAAATTGGCAAGACCCATGATAATCTTACCTAGTACTCTACTCATCAATAAATCTCTAACTTCTGCTGTTCTCCCAGATAAACTCCAGCTAATACAGGTGCTTCCAATACATACAAATTAATTACAGCACTTTTGACAAAGGTAGCTTTAGACCAGTAAGTGTTTTTCCAACAATCTCTTTATACTTCGAAATGGCCTTTTCTGTCAGCTGGTGGAATATTTAATCAACGTTTTCCATCCTTACTTATCAGTTTTTAGATCAAGATATGGATGTCCAACTACCTTATTAAGAATGGTAGAGAGCTGGCAAAAGGCTCTTGAGGAGAACAAATATAGCTGCAGTATAAAGGGATCTTTCTAAAGCCTTTGACTGTTTGCCACATGACTTACTGCTAGTGAAACTAGGAAAGTGTGGGCTACCGGATAATGTTTTAAAAATGTAATTGAAAGTTATCTTAATTGTAGGAAACAATGTGTTAAGATTGGAACAACAATCAGTACTTTTCAGAATATATACAAAGGACTTCCACAGGGATCGATTCTTGGGCCACTTTTATTTCATATAATTTTAATGATATTTTATATTTTGTAATAGATTTATAATGTCCAATGATGATGAAAATTTTAAAATGTGATCAAAGCACTAGAAAAAGATAGTATATCTCGTACTAAATGGTTCACAAATAATCAAATGAATGCAAATCAGAAATGTTTCTAGCCTTAGCTATCGGTTACTAGACACATAATTCAAATCTTTTCTTTGAGCTACAAGGAATGAACGTGGAACGGAAGTGAAACTCTTAGGAATTACAATGGATTGTCAACTCAAAATGATTACTTACATATCAAAATTATGTAAGAAGACATCAAAACAGCTTAATGGTATAACAATAATACGCAAGTTCCTCAGTAGAATAGGAAAGCAAACGATTTGATTCTTACTCATTATGTCAAACTTTGACTATTGCCCTTTACAATGGCATTTTTAAAGCGGAGAATAATTCGCGGAAAATTGCAAGCATTCATGAGAGAGAGAAAGACATATAGAGAGAGGGAGAGCTATTAGGTTCATTTATGATGTCTATGCAAGTTTATATGAATATTTACTAGCAAGATCAAATTTACTTTAGCTAAGGTCAATCGCACTAGTGGTGTTTAAGATTATAAATAGGAAATTTCCAAGTAATTGGCATAATCTTATAAACATTAGGCAAAATTCTTACACCTTTAGATATGGAAAGACAACAGAATTATCCATGGTGACAACATCAAGGTATGATATTATTTCTTTAATATATGTTGGTGCAAAACAATGGAACTCACTCCCAGGGAATCTCCAAATCATAACATGCAAACATAATATTGAAGGGCATTTCCGGTTGTAAGTTCGGGTATCAAAATTAAACAACTAAACAGGTGAATACTGTTATAATTTACTATTTCGGTCATCGATAAGGTTATATATTGAAAATGAGAGAATATGGTGCAACTCCTAAAGGATTTCTCATTATAATCGTGTCAAAATGTGCGTCTGACTGCTGATGAATATCCATATTTACTTCATCTGGGAGTCAAAGCGATACGTTTATCTTCTTCCAATGGAATTCATCGGGGTTTTCTTCGAATTGCGACGATACATAGACGTTTATTTGGTAAGAATAGTGTTTTTCTGTAAAGATGCAAAGGGAAATCTATGTCAATATCTAGTTTATGTTGACTATGGTTAGATTTCAATGTGTGTAGCCATAATTAGTTACTTCTTTTTCTGTCTTACGTCTTATCATGAAATACCTCTGACACTGCACCGGCGTTGAAAACTAATTATTTTCTATCTTGTGGACAAGATAATAGATTATTTGAAGAGGGGTGAATGTGTAAACATTTCAATCTAAGAGAGAGAGAGAGAGTATTTAAAGACAAATTTAATCATATAGAGAGAAAAGAATGTGTATAAATGATTTGTGTCCTGAGGAGAGTGTTTATAGTTGATTTTTAATCCTATAAAAGAATACGCATTTTTTAAAATGATTTTTAAAATCAAGGAAAGAGTAAGAGAAAGATTTAGAAGAAAAAAAATACAAAAATTCCTGCCAGCCGCCGGATTTGTTCCGTGCCGGAACCCGGGATTGAACCGGGGGCCTTTAGATCTTCAGTCTAACGCTCTCCCAACTGAGCTATTCCGGCTGACATTGATACTTGCTGCAGAATGTCTCTCTGAAATTAAATTTAGCCCTCAGCAGTTCATCGACATGATTGATAAAGTGCAATCATTTTCTAACCTGATTATCAAGTAATTCATTCATTCCGCAATGTCTAATTAGAGACCATTTTGCTTTAATTGTACTGTTTCAATTGTATAGTCAGAATTGTACAAGAACAGCTTTCTAGGCAGTATCTTGAAATCAGTAAATTCATATGTATTTACTCTCTCGCTGTAACTCTGCTCGTGTGAACCATAAAGGTCAACCGCCTTATAGGAGAGATCGCCTTATATTGAGGTATTTGATAAATATACTATTAATATTAAATAATGAAATGAGATCTATGACCATATTCGGCTTATTGAAGGGTCAATTTTGCAAGATTAAAAGAGCTTAAAATGCAGTATTACCTGACTATAATGCTGTTCACAGGAACCATAGACTACCTTATGTGTGCTGTGGCCTTATTCTTGGGTATTCTTTAATACATAAGATATTACTATTAAATAATGAAATGGGATTCATGAACCATACGCACATTATTAAAAGGACTGTCTTATACTGAGACGCCATATAGTGACGGATCACTGTAATGATAAATATAAGAGAAGGGACCCACAAATGTCCTTAAAGATCAGGTGTCCCTTTCATCAAGGTGTACACAATGGCAGATTTCACTGCATTGGATATCCTTGAAAGAAATACACCTTAATGTGAATCTTAACTTGTAGTATCATTACAAGTTTACCATTTTTATGATCTATTCTACATGTTATCGTTGAATGGAGGGCAGAAGGAGATAGAAGTTTAATAATGATACTTCACATTAAATACTTGCTTTGTCTGTCGTAATGCATTTTTTTCCTAATGATAAGTGTACAAATTGTACCCGCAAAGGCAGACAATAAAAGGCATTTCCATCAACTTATAACCTGGAATGTAGTGGATATTGTTGGTGTTAGCAAACACCAAAATTGGTGAGATCTTTGTGGATGCCAAATTCCATATATATAATAATCACTTTTATGAAATCAGTTAGAACATCAGAAGGCGGGGGAGTTGCATTATGTCTGCAATCGGAAATAGCGTGGGAAAGGAGAATCAAATTAGAATTTGAAGTAATAGAATCTATTGGGCTAGAAATCATACTGAATGAGGAAAAGTGGATTATTATAGGAACCTACAAACCTCTATTTTTGACCGACAGGACGACTTCTACAATGACTTTTGTAAGATAATGGATAAAGTCACTATACATTGTGATAATATATTGTTAATGGGTGACTTGAATTTTAACTATTTCATTGACGAGAAATTACAAAGAACCTACACGATTCACAAAGGATGCCGTACCGAATGTAAAAGACTTTACTCTAGCTACAAGATCTGTCATTTTGACAGTGAACTAAGATACTCTTTTGTGTACACAATTTAATATCTATGTCAAGTACCCATACATAAGGAAATCGGAGTACATGTACAATTTACAATGAATTTCATAGAAATACGTTTCTAGAAGACGATTTAGAATTAGCTAATTTTGAGGATTAGATCAATGAGAAAACGTGTACTAATGATGCTTATCAGGTTTTCAGAGATAATGTATGAGCTGTCATTGAAAAGCATGCAGCAGTCAAAAGTCGAAAGTCATTTTGCACAGCGAGTTTCTTTAAAGAACGACTATTGAAGTTAGCTATCTATAAGAAAATGATGCTAAATGACAAGTACATAGAAAAACGGAAGTTGTCAAAATTGGGAAATACATAGAAAAACAGAGAAATCTAGTAACTAAAGTGAAAAGAACATTCTATTAGATCGTACTTTTTTGAGAGGTGTCAAGGGCAACCAAAATCAACAGATTTCTGGCCAACCATTAAACCCCTTCCTAACAAAGGTAGCTTAGTGCAGAGGGATACTGTTTTGTGTGAAAGTGGATACCTTACTACTAAGATAAGGTCTGGGAGATTTTTAATAATTTCTTGTCAATGATATTGGTATTAATTCTATTCAAGTCAATGACTCGCATCTATGTATTGAAGATATTGCTGAAATTTCTATCCCCCAGTTAAACAGAGAAAGCTTAGCTTTTTCCCAGTGGGTGAAGAATTTGTGTCTAAAAAATAAAACAATAAAAAAATAAAAAATTGGTTTCAGAAAAGGTTACTAGTATTAATGGCATATCTCTAATATTATTGAAATTGGCAAGACCCATGATAATCTTACCTAGTACTCTACTCATCAATAAATCTCTAACTTCTGCTGTTCTCCCAGATAAACTCCAGCTAATACAGGTGCTTCCAATACATACAAATTAATTACAGCACTTTTGACAAAGGTAGCTTTAGACCAGTAAGTGTTTTTTCCAACAATCTCTTTATACTTCGAAATGGGCCTTTTCTGTCAGCTGGTGGAATATTTAATCAACGTTTTCCATCCTTACTTATCAGTTTTTAGATCAAGATATGGATGTCCAACTACCTTATTAAGAATGGTAGAGAGCTGGCAAAAGGCTCTTGAGGAGAACAAATATAGCTGCAGTATAAAGGGATCTTTCTAAAGCCTTTGACTGTTTGCCACATGACTTACTGCTAGTGAAACTAGGAAAGTGTGGGCTACCGGATAATGTTTTAAAATGTAATTGAAAGTTATCTTAATTGTAGGAAACAATGTGTTAAGATTGGAACAACAATCAGTACTTTTCAGAATATATACAAAGGACTTCCACAGGGATCGATTCTTGGGCCACTTTTATTTCATATAATTTTAATGATATTTTATATTTTGTAATAGATTTATAATGTCCAATGATGATGAAAATTTAAAATGTGATCAAAGCACTAGAAAAAGATAGTATATCTCGTACTAAATGGTTCACAAATAATCAAATGAATGCAAATCAGAAATGTTTCTAGCCTTAGCTATCGGTTACTAGACACATAATTCAAATCTTTTCTTTGAGCTACAAGGAATGAACGTGGAACGGAAGTGAAACTCTTAGGAATTACAATGGATTGTCAACTCAAAATGATTACTTACATATCAAAATTATGTAAGAAGACATCAAAACAGCTTAATGGTATAACAATAATACGCAAGTTCCTCAGTAGAATAGGAAAGCAAACGATTTGATTCTTACTCATTATGTCAAACTTTGACTATTGCCCTTTACAATGGCATTTTTAAAGCGGAGAATAATTCGCGGAAAATTGCAAGCATTCATGAGAGAGAGAAAGACATATAGAGAGAGGGAGAGCTATTAGGTTCATTTATGATGTCTATGCAAGTTTATATGAATATTTACTAGCAAGATCAAATTTACTTTAGCTAAGGTCAATCGCACTAGTGGTGTTTAAGATTATAAATAGGAAATTTTCCAAGTAATTGGCATAATCTTATAAACATTAGGCAAAATTCTTACACCTTAGATATGGAAAGACAACAGAATTATCCATGTGACAACATCAAGGTATGATATTATTTCTTTAATATATGTTGGTGCAAAACAATGGAACTCACTCCCAGGGAATCTCCAAATCATAACATGCAAACATAATATTGAAGGGCATTTCCGGTTGTAAGTTCGGGTATCAAAATTAAACAACTAAACAGGTGAATACTGTTATAATTTACTATTTCGGTCATCGATAAGGTTATATATTGAAAATGAGAGAATATGGTGCAACTCCTAAAGGATTTCTCATTATAATCGTGTCAAAATGTGCGTCTGACTGCTGATGAATATCCATATTTACTTCATCTGGGAGTCAAAGCGATACGTTTATCTTCTTCCAATGGAATTCATCGGGGTTTTCTTCGAATTGCGACGATACATAGACGTTTATTTGGTAAGAATAGTGTTTTTCTGTAAAGATGCAAAGGGAAATCTATGTCAATATCTAGTTTATGTTGACTATGGTTAGATTTCAATGTGTGTAGCCATAATTAGTTACTTCTTTTTCTGTCTTACGTCTTATCATGAAATACCTCTGACACTGCACCGGCGTTGAAAACTAATTATTTTCTATCTTGTGGACAAGATAATAGATTATTTGAAGAGGGGTGAATGTGTAAACATTTCAATCTAAGAGAGAGAGAGAGTATTTAAAGACAAATTTAATCATATAGAGAGAAAAGAATGTGTATAAATGATTTGTGTCCTGAGGAGAGTGTTTATAGTTGATTTTTAATCCTATAAAAGAATACGCATTTTTTAAAATGATTTTTAAAATCAAGGAAAGAGTAAGAGAAAGATTTAGAAGAAAAAAAATACAAAAATTCCTGCCAGCCGCCGGATTTGTTCCGTGCCGGAACCCGGGATTGAACCGGGGGGCCTTTAGATCTTCAGTCTAACGCTCTCCCAACTGAGCTATTCCGGCTGACATTGATACTTGCTGCAGAATGTCTCTCTGAAATTAAATTTAGCCCTCAGCAGTTCATCGACATGATTGATAAAGTGCAATCATTTTCTAACCTGATTATCAAGTAATTCATTCATTCCGCAATGTCTAATTAGAGACCATTTTGCTTTAATTGTACTGTTTCAATTGTATAGTCAGAATTGTACAAGATCAGCTTCTAGGCAGTATCTTGAAATCAGTAAATTCATATGTATTTACTCTCTCGCTGTAACTCTGCTCGTGTGAACCATAAAGGTCAACCGCCTTATAGGAGAGATCGCCTTATATTGAGGTATTTGATAAATATACTATTAATATTAAATAATGAAATGAGATCTATGACCATATTCGGCTTATTGAAGGGTCAATTTTGCAAGATTAAAAGAGCTTAAAATGCAGTATTACCTGACTATAATGCTGTTCACAGGAACCATAGACTACCTTATGTGTGCTGTGGCCTTATTCTTGGGTATTCTTTAATACATAAGATATTACTATTAAATAATGAAATGGGATTCATGAACCATACGCACATTATTAAAAGGACTGTCTTATACTGAGACGCCATATAGTGACGGATCACTGTAATGATAAATATAAGAGAAGGGACCCACAAATGTCCTTAAAGAGCAGGTGTCCCTTTCATCAAGGTGTACACAATGGCAGATTTCACTGCATTGGATATCCTTGAAAGAAATACACCTTAATGTGAATCTTAACTTGTAGTATCATTACAAGTTTACCATTTTTATGATCTATTCTACATGTTATCGTTGAATGGAGGGCAGAAGGAGATAGAAGTTTAATAATGATACTTCACATTAAATACTTGCTTTGTCTGTCGTAATGCATTTTTTTTCCTAATGATAAGTGTACAAATTGTACCCGCAAAGGCAGACAATAAAAGGCATTTCCATCAACTTATAACCTGGAATGTAGTGGATATTGTTGGTGTTAGCAAACACCAAAATTGGTGAGATCTTTGTGGAGTGCCAAATTCCATATATATAATAATCACTTTTATGAAATCAGTTAGAACATCAGAAGGCGGGGGAGTTGCATTATGTCTGCAATCGGAAATAGCGTGGGAAAGGAGAATCAAATTAGAATTTGAAGTAATAGAATCTATTGGGCTAGAAATCATACTGAATGAGGAAAAGTGGATTATTATAGGAACCTACAAACCTCTATTTTTGACCGACAGGAACGACTTCTACCAATGACTTTTGTAAGATAATGGATAAAGTCACTATACATTGTGATAATATATTGTTAATGGGTGACTTGAATTTTAACTATTTCATTGACGAGAAATTACAAAGAACCTACACGATTCACAAAGGATGCCGTACCGAATGTAAAAGACTTTACTCTAGCTACAAGATCTGTCATTTTGACAGTGAACTAAGATACTCTTTTGTGTACACAATTTAATATCTATGTCAAGTACCCATACATAAGGAAATCGGAGTACATGTACAATTTACAATAAATTTCATAGAAATGCGTTTCTAGAAGACGATTTAGAATTAGCTAATTTTGAGGATTAGATCAATGAGAAAACGTGTACTAATGATGCTTATCAGGTTTTCAGAGATAATGTATGAGCTGTCATTGAAAAGCATGCAGCAGTCAAAAGTCGAAAGTCATTTTGCACAGCGAGTTTCTTTAAAGAACGACTATTGAAGTTAGCTATCTATAAGAAAATGATGCTAAATGACAAGTACATAGAAAAAACGGAAGTTGTCAAAATTGGGAAATACATAGAAAACAGAGAAATCTAGTAACTAAAGTGAAAAGAACATTCTATTAGATCGTACTTTTTTGAGAGGTGTCAAGGGCAACCAAAATCAACAGATTTCTGGCCAACCATTAAACCCCTTCCTAACAAAGGTAGCTTAGTGCAGAGGGATACTGTTTTGTGTGAAAGTGGATACCTTACTACTAAGATAAGGTCTGGGAGATTTTTAATAATTTCTTGTCAATGATATTGGTATTAATTCTATTCAAGTCAATGACTCGCATCTATGTATTGAAGATATTGCTGAAATTTCTATCCCCCAGTTAAACAGAGAAAGCTTAGCTTTTTCCCAGTGGGTGAAGAATTTGTGTCTAAAAAAATAAAACAATAAAAAAATAAAAAATTGGTTTCAGAAAAGGTTACTAGTATTAATGGCATATCTCTAATATTATTGAAATTGGCAAGACCCATGATAATCTTACCTAGTACTCTACTCATCAATAAATCTCTAACTTCTGCTGTTCTCCCAGATAAACTCCAGCTAATACAGGTGCTTCCAATACATACAAATTAATTACAGCACTTTTGACAAAGGTAGCTTTAGACCAGTAAGTGTTTTTCCAACAATCTCTTTATACTTCGAAATGGCCTTTTCTGTCAGCTGGTGGAATATTTAATCAACGTTTTCCATCCTTACTTATCAGTTTTTAGATCAAGATATGGATGTCCAACTACCTTATTAAGAATGGTAGAGAGCTGGCAAAAGGCTCTTGAGGAGAACAAATATAGCTGCAGTATAAAGGGATCTTTCTAAAGCCTTTGACTGTTTGCCACATGACTTACTGCTAGTGAAACTAGGAAAGTGGTGGGCTACCGGATAATGTTTTAAAAATGTAATTGAAAGTTATCTTAATTGTAGGAAACAATGTGTTAAGATTGGAACAACAATCAGTACTTTTCAGAATATATACAAAGGACTTCCACAGGGATCGATTCTTGGGCCACTTTTATTTCATATAATTTTAATGATATTTTATATTTTGTAATAGATTTATAATGTTCAATGATGATGAAAATTTTAAAATGTGATCAAAGCACTAGAAAAAGATAGTATATCTCATACTAAATGGTTCACAAATAATCAAATGAATGCAAATCAGAAATGTTTCTAGCCTTAGCTATCGGTTACTAGACACATAATTCAAATCTTTTCTTTGAGCTACAAGGAATGAACGTGGAACGGAAGTGAAACTCTTAGGAATTACAATGGATTGTCAACTCAAAATGATTACTTACATATCAAAATTATGTAAGAAGGCATCAAAACAGCTTAATGGTATAACAATAATACGCAAGTTCCTCAGTAGAATAGGAAAGCAAACGATTTGATTCTTACTCATTATGTCAAACTTTGACTATTGCCCTTTACAATGGCATTTTTAAAGCGGAGAATAATTCGCGGATAATTGCAAGCATTCATGAGAGAGAGAAGGACATATAGAGAGAGGGAGAGCTGTTAGGTTCATTTATGATGTCTATGCAAGTTTATATGAATATTTACTAGCAAGATCAAATTTACTTTAGCTAAGGTCAATCGCACTAGTGGTGTTTAAGATTATAAATAGGAAATTTCCAAGTAATTGGCATAATCTTATAAACATTAGGCAAAATTCTTACAACCCTTTTAGATATGGAAAGACAACAGAATTATCCATAGTGACAACATCAAGGTATGATATTATTTCTTTAATATATGTTGGTGCAAAACAATGGAACTCACTCCCAGGGAATCTCCAAAATCATAACATGCAAACATAATATTGAAGGGCATTTCCGGTTGTAAGTTCGGGTATCAAAATTAAACAACTAAACAGGTGAATACTGTTATAATTTACTATTTCGGTCATCGATAAGGTTATATATTGAAAATGAGAGAATGTGGTGCAACTCCTAAAGGATTTCTCATTATAATCGTGTCAAAATGTGCGTCTGACTGCTGATGAATATCCATATTTACTTCATCTGGGAGTCAAAGCGATACGTTTATCTTCTTCCAATGGAATTCATCGGGGTTTTCTTCGAATTGCGACGATACATAGACGTTTATTTGGTAAGAATAGTGTTTTTCTGTAAAGATGCAAAGGGAAATCTATGTCAATATCTAGTTTATGTTGACTATGGTTAGATTTCAATGTGTGTAGCCATAATTAGTTACTTCTTTTTCTGTCTTACGTCTTATCATGAAATACCTCTGACACTGCACCGGCGTTGAAAAACTAATTATTTTCTATCTTGTGGACAAGATAATAGATTATTTGAAGAGGGGTGAATGTGTAAACATTTCAATCTAAGAGATGAGAGAGAGAGTATTTAAAAGACAAATTTAATCATATAGAGAGAAAAGAATGTGTATAAATGATTTGTGTCCTGAGGAGAGTGTTTATAGTTGATTTTGTAATCCTTTAAAAGAATACGCATTTTTTAAAATGATTTTTAAAATCAAGGGAAAGAGTAAGAGAAAGATTTAGAAGAAAAAAAATACAAAAATTCCCTGCCAGCCGCCGGATTTGTTCCGTGCCGGAACCCCGGGATTGAACCGGGGGGCCTTTAGATCTTCAGTCATAACGCTCTCCCAACTGAGCTATTCCGGCTTGACCATTGATACTTGCTGCAGAATGTCTCTCTGAAATTAAATTTAGCCCTCAGCAGTTCATCGACATGATTGATAAAGTGCAATCATTTTCTAACCTGATTTATCAAGTAATTCATTCATTCCGCAATGTCTAATTAGAGACCATTTTGCTTTAATTGTACTGTTTCAATTGGTATAGTCAGACATTGTACAAGAACAGCTTTCTAGGCAGTATCTTGAAATCAGTAAATTCATATGTATTCTACTCTCTCGCTGTAACTCTGCTCGTGGTGAACCATAAAGTCAACCGCCTTATAGGAGAGATCGCCTTTTATTGAGGTATTGATAAATATACTATTAATATTAAATAATGAAATGAGATCTATGACCATATTCGGCTTATTAAATGGGTCAATTTTGCAAGATTAAAAGAGCTTAAAATGCAGTATTACCTGACTATAATGCTGTTCACAGGGAACCATAAGACTACCTTATGTGTGCTGTGCCTTATTCTTGGGTATTCTTTAATACATAAGATATTACTAATAAATAATGAAATGAGATTCATGAACCATACGCACATTATAAAACGCGACTAGTCTTATACTGAGACGCCATATAGTGACGGATCACTGTAATGATAAATATAAGAGAAGGGGACCCACAAATGTCCTTAAAGGAGCAGGTGTCCCTTTCAATCAAGGTGTACACAATGGCAAGATTTCACTGCATTGGATAGTCCTTGAAAGAAATACACCTTTAATGTGAATCTTAACTTGTAGTATCATTACAAGTTTACCATTTTTATGATCTATTCTACATGTTATCGTTGAATTGAGGGCAGAAGGAGATAGAAGTTTAATAATGATACTTCACATTAAATACTTGCTTTGTCTGTCGTAATGCATTTTTTTCCTAATGAATAAGTGTACAAATTGTACCCGCAAAGGCAGACAATAAAAGGCATTTTCCATAACTTATAACCTGGAATGTAGTGGATATTGTTGGTGTTAGCAAACACCAAAATTGGTGAGATCTTTGTGGATGCCAAATTCCATATATATAATAATCCACTTTTATGAAATCAGTTAGAACATCAGAAGGCGGGGGGAGTTGCATTATGTCTGCAATCGGAAATAGCGTGGGACAGGAGAATCAAATTAAAATTTGAAGTAATAGAATCTGTTGGGCTAGAAATCATACTGAATGAGGAAAAGTGGATTATTATAGGAACCTACAAACCTCTATTTGTGACCGACAGGACGACTTTCTACCCAATGAACTTTTGTAAGAGTAATGGAATAAGTCTCTATACATTGTGATAATATATTGTTAATAGGGTGACTTGAATTTTAACTATTTCATTGACGAGAAATTACAAAGAACCTACACGATTCACAAAGGATGCCGTACCGAATGTAAAAGACTTTACCTCTAGCTACAAGATCTGTCATTTTGACAGTGAACTAAGATACTCTTTTGTGTACACAATTTAATATCTATGTCAAGTACCCATACATAAGGAAATCGAGTACAATGTACAATTTACAATAAATTTCATAGAAATACGTTTCTCATGAAGACGATTAGAATTAGCTAATTTTGAGGGATTAGATCAATGAGGAAACGTGTACTAATGATGCCTATCAGGTTTTTCAGAGATAATGTAGTGAGCTGTCATTGAAAAGCATGCAGCAGTCAAAAGTCGAAAGTCATTTTGCACTAGCGAGTTTTAAAGAACGACTATTGAAGTTAGCTATCTATAAGAAAATGATGCTAAATGACAAGTACATAGAAAAAACGGAAGTTGTCAAAATTGGAAATATATAGAAAACAGAGAAATCTAGTAACTAAAGTGAAAAGAACATTCTATTAGATCGTACTTTTTTTGAGAGGTGTCAAGGGCAACCAAAATCAACAGATTTCTGGCCAACCCATTAAACCCCTTCCTAACAAAGGTAGCTTAGTGCAGAGGGATACTGTTTTGTGTGAAAGTGGATACCTTACTACTAAGATAAGGTCTGGGAGATTTTTAATAATTTCTTGTCAATGATATTGGTATTAATTCTATTCAAGTCAATGACTCGCATCTATGTATTGAAGATATTGCTGAAATTTCTATCCCCCAGTTTCCACAGAGAAAGCTTAGCTTTTTCCCAGTGGGTGAAGAATTTGTGTCTAAAAAATAAAACAATAAAAAAATAAAAAAATTGGTTTCAGAAAAGGTTACTAGTATTAATGGCATATCTCTCAATATTATTGAAATTGGCAAGACCCATGATAATCTTACCTAGTACTCTACTCATCAATAAATCTCTAATTCTGCTGTTCTCCCAGATAAACTCCAGCTAATACAGGTGCTTCCAATTACATACAAATTAATTACAGCACTTTTGGCAAAGGTAGCTTTAGACCAGTAAGGTGTTTTTCCAACAATCTCTTTATACTTCGAAATGGCTTTTCTGTCAGCTGGTGGAATATTTATCATAACGTTTTCCATCCTTACTTATCAGTTTTTAGATCAAGATATGGATGTCCAACTACCTTATTAAGAATGGTAGAGAGCTGGCAAAAGGCTCTTGAGGAGAACAAACTATAGCTGCAGTATAAAAGGGATCTTTCTAAAGCCTTTGACTGTTTGCCACGAATGACTTTACTGCTAGTGAAACTAGGGAAAGTGTGGGCTACCGGATAATGTTTTAAAATGTAATTGAAAAGTTATCTTATTGTAGGAAACAATGTGTTAAGATTGGAACAACAATCAGTACTTTTCAGAATATATACAAAGGACTTCCACAGGGATCGATTCTTGGGCCACTTTTATTTCATATAATTTTAATGATATTTTATATTTTTTGTAACAGATATTATAATGTCCAATGATGAATGAAAATTTAAAATGTGATCAAAGCACTAGAAAAAGATAGTATATCTCATACTAAATGGTTCACAAATAATCAAATGAATGCAAATCAGAAATGTTTCAAGCTTAGCTATCGGGTTACTAGACACATAATCCAAATCTTTTTCTTTGACCTACAAGGAAAAGAACGTGGAACGGAAGTGAAACTCTTAGGAATTACAATGGATTGTCAACTCAAAATGATTACTTACATATCAAAATTATGTTAAGGAAGGCATCAAAACAGCTTAATGGTATAACAATAATACCGCAATTTCCTCAGTAGAATAGGAAAGCAAACGATTTGATTCTTACTCATTATGTCAAAACTTTGACTATTGCCCCTTTACAATGGCAATTTTATAAGCGGGGGAATAATTCGCAGGAAAATTGCAAACATTCATGAGAGAGAGAAAGACATATATAGAGAGGAAGAGCTATTAGGTTCATTTGCATGACTGTCTACTGCAAAGTTTATATTGAATATTTACTAGCAAGATCAAATTTACTTTAGCTAGGGTCAAATCGCACTAGTGGTGACTTTAAGATTATAAATAGGAAATTTCAAGTAATTGGCATAATCTTATAAACATTAGGCAAAATTCTTAACACCTTTAGATATGGAAAGACAACAGAATTATCCATAGTGACAACATCAAGGTATGGATATTATTCTTTAATATATATGTTGGTGGGCAAAACAATGGAACTCACTCCCAGGGACCTCTCCCAAAATCATAACATGCAAACATAATATTGAAGGGCATTTCCGGTTGTAAGTTCGGGTATCAAAATTAAACAACTAAAACCGGTGAATACTGTTTTAATTTACTTTCGGTCATCGATAAGGTTATATATTGAAATGAGAGAAGGTGGATGTGCAACTCTAAAGGATTTTCTCATTATAATCGTGTCAAAATGTGCGTCATGGACCTGCTGATGAATATCCATATTTACTCTCATCTGAAGTCAAAGCGATACGTTTATCTTCTTCCAATGGAATTCATCGGGGTTTCTCTTCGAATTGCGACGATACATAGACGTTTATTTGGTAAGAATAGTGTTTTTTCCTGTAAAGATGCAAAGGGAAATCTATGTCAACTATCTAGTTTATGTTGACTATGGTTAGATTTCAATGTGTGTAGCCATAATTAGTTACTTCTTTTTCTGTCTTACGTCTTATCATGAAATACCTCTGACACACTGCAACCGGCGTTTGAAAACCTAATTATTTTCTATCTTGTGGACAAGATAATAGATTATTTGAAGAGGGGTGAATGTGTATACAATTTCAATCTAAGAGAGAGAGAGAGAGTATTTAAAGACAAATTTAATCATATAGAGAGAAAAGAATGTGTATAAATGATTTGTGTCCTGAGAGGAGAGTTGTTTATAGTTGATTTTTAATCCTATAAAAGAATACGCATTTTTTAAAAATGATTTTTAAAATCAAGGAAAAGAGTAAGAGAAAGATTTAGAAGAAAAAAAAATACAAAAATTCCTGCCAGCCGCCGGACTTGTTCCGTGCCGGAACCCGGGATTGAACCGGGGGGCCCTTTAGATCTTCGAGTATAACGCTTCTCCCAAACTGAGCTATTCGGCTGACATTGATACGATGCTGCAGAAATGTCTCTCTGAAATTAAATTTAGCCCTCAGCAGTTCATCGACATCGATTGATAAAGTGCAACTCATTTTCTAACCTGATTATCAAGTAATTCATTCTTCATTCCCTGCAATGTCTAATTACGAGACCATTTTGCTTTAATTGTACTGTTTTCAATTGTATAGTCAGAATTGTACAAGAACAGCTTTCTAGGCAGTATCTTGAAATCAGTAAATTCATATGTATTTACCTCTCTCGCTGTAACTCGGCTCGTGTGAACCACTAAAGGTCAACCGCCTTATAGGAGAGATCGCCTTTTATTGAGGTATTTGATAAATATACTATTAATATTAGATATATGAAATGAGATCTATGACCATATCTCGGCCTTATCTTAAAGGGGTCAATTTTGCAAGACTAAAGCAGAGCTTAAAATGCTGTATTACCTGACATATAATGCTGTTCACAGGGACCATAGAATACCTTATGTGTGCTGTGGCCTTATTCTTGGGTATTCTTTAATACATAAGATTATTACTATTAAATAATGCAAATGAGATTCATGAATCATACGCACTTATTAAAAGGACTGTACTTATACTCGAGACCGCCATATAGTGACGGATCACTGCTAATGATAAATATAAGAGAAGGGACCCACAAATGTCCTTTTACCAGAGGCAGGATGTCCCTTTCATCAAGGAGTACTACAATGGCAGATTTCACTGCATTGGATATCCTTTGAAAAGAAATACACCTTAATGTGAATCTTAACTTGTAGTATCATTACAAGTTTACCATTTTTTATGATCTATTCTACATGTTTATCGTTGAATTGAGGGCAGAAGGAGATAGAAGTTTAATAATGGACTACTTCACATTAAATACCTTGCTTTGTCTGTCGTAATGCATTTTTTTCCTAATGATAAGTGTAACAAATTGTACCCGCAAAGGCAGACAATAAAGGCATTTCCATCAACTTATCAACCTGGAATGTAGTGGCATATGCTTCGGCTGTTAGCAAAACACCAAAATTGGTGCAGATCTTTGTGGATGCCAAATTCCATATATATAATAATCACTTTTATGAAATCAGTTAGAACATCAGAAGGCGGCGGGAGTCTGCATTATGTCTGCAATCGGAAACTAGCGTGGGAAAGGAGAATCAAATTAAAATTTGAAGTAATAGAATCTGTGGGCTAGAAATCATACTGAATGAGGAAAAGTGGATTTATTATATAGGAAACCCTACAAACCTCTCTATTATGTGACCGACAGGACGACTTCTACAATGACTTTTGTAAGATAATGGATAAAGTCACATAACTTGTAGATTAATATATTGCTTAATGGGTGACTAGAATTTTAACCTATTTCATTGACGAGAAATTACAAAGAACCTACACGGATTCACAAAGGATGCCCTTACCGAATCGTAAAAGGACTTTACTCTAGCTACAAGATCTGTCATTTTGACAGTGAAACTAAGATACTCTTTTGTGAACACAATTTATCCTCTAGGTCAAAGTACCTGCATACACTAAGGAAAATCGGAAGTTACATGTTCCAAATTTATATTAAAATTTTTCTTCACTAGAAATTACGTTTCTAGAAGAGATGGACGAATTTAGAATTAGCTAATATTTTGAGGATTAGATCAAATGAAGGAAAACGTGTACTAATGATGTCCTATCAGGTTTGTCAGAGATAAGTTGTATGAAGCTGTCACTTGAAAAAGCATGCAGCAGTCCAAAAGTCGAAAAGATCTTTTGCACAGCGAGACTTTCTTCTATAAGAGACACGGACTATTTAAGTAAAGCTATCTATAAGATCAAAACTGATGCTAATTGACGAAGTACATAGAAAAAAAAACGGCGAAGTTGTCCAAAATTTGACGGAAGATCTATATAGAAAAAAACCAGAGAAACTCCTAGAGCTTAAACTAAAGTGAAAAGGAACATCTCTATATAGAATTCGTACTTTTTTGAGAAGGTGGTCAAAGGCAAACCAAAATCAAACAGATATTCTCGGTCCAACCATTAAACCCCTTCCTACACGAAAGGTTAGCTTCAAAGTGTCAGAAGGGAATACTGTTTTGTGATCTGAAAGCTGGATCACCTTACTACTACCAGATAAGGTCTGGCGGGAGATTTTTAATAATTTCTTTGTCCAATGATATTGGTAATTTAATTCTAATTCAAGTCAATAGACTCCGCATCGTATGTATTGGATGATAATTTGCTCCGGACAGTTTCTCACATCCCCCCAGTTCAACAGCAGAAAGCTTAGCTATTTTTCCCAAGAGTGGGTGAAGGAATTTGTGTCTAAAAAAACCAACTACACATCATAAAACAATAAAACAAAAATAAAAAAAAATTCTTGGTTTTCAAGAAAAGGTTTATCTAGTATTAATGGCATATCTCTAAAATTATTGAAATTGGCAAGACCCATGATAATCTTTACCTAGTACTCTACTCATGCAAGTAGAGATTCTGCTAACACTCTCTGCAAGTTCTTCTCCTCCCCAGATAAAACTCCAGCGTAATAACAGGTTGCTTCCAATACATAGCAAATTAAATTACAACAGCTATATGGCAAAGGTGATCTTTAAGACCAGTAAGGAGTTTTGACCAACAATCTCTTTATACTTCGAAATGGCCTTTTTCTGTCAGCTGGTGGAAATATTTAATCAACGTTTTCCATCCTTACTTATCAGTTTTTAGATCAAGATATGGATGTCCAACCAACCTTATTAAGAATAGTAAGAGCTGGCAAAAGGCTCTGAGGAGAACAAATATAGCTGCAGTATAAAGGGATCTTTCTAAAGCCTTTGACTGTTTGCCACATGACTTACTGCTAGTGAAACTAGGAAAGTGGTGGGGCTACCGGATAATGTTTTAAAATGTAAATTGAAAGTTATCTTAATTGTAGGAAACAATGTGTTAAGATTGGAACAACAATCAGTACTTTTCAGAATATATACAAAGGACTTCCACAGGGATCGATTCTTGGGCCACTTTTATTTCATATAAATTTTAATGATATTTTATATTTTGTAACAGATTTATAATGTCCAATGATGATGAAAATTTTTAAAATGTGATCAAAGCACTAGAAAAAAGTTAGTATATATCTCATACTAAATGGGTTCACAAATAATCAAATGAATGCAAAATCAGAAATGTTTCAAGCCTTAGCTATCGGTTACTAGACACATA